>JAJOZX010001880.1:400000-777160 GCA_023014485.1 Bathynomus jamesi | reverse complement strand
CCCCCCCCCCCCCCCCCCCCCCCCCCCCCCCCCCCCCCCCCCCCCCCCCCCCCCCCCCCCCCCCCCCCCCCCCCCCCCCCACACACACACACACACACACACACAAGACAAACGTGGTAACTCAAACAGGGTGACTGATTAGTGAATACCTAGAGTCCCTTACTTTTACAAACTTTCATAAACATTCTGGATTGTGTCTGTTCAACCAAGCCACCATCATGAGTATGCCAATAAAATGTATTTTTCATTACGGTCTCGAGACCGAGATCGAGATCTGCAAATTGGGTCTCGAGATCTCGAGACCGAGACCGATCTCGAGACCTACATCACTGCTCTGTACGTTGCGTGCTGAATATCTCACGGAGAGTGGTCGGATCCATTAAGGGAAAGAACCTTATATATTTATTTATGTGTGTATAATTTGTATAATTTAATATGGGATACTTACAGTAAATGCATAAATCGTATAATTTTTCCCATTCACTGCTTTTTGACCCATGCGTCAGTTATACCAAAACTTAACTACTGCCAGCCCTGGAAAGCGCTGTGTGACTTATCTTTTCTCCCTATAGCTCTTTCAGTGAACAATAAAGAGTTGTTCGAACAACAACGACGTGAGCTCTACAGAAAATATTATATTCAAAGGTAAGTACACACGGTTTTATGGTTGAAGAAATAAATATTGTAAGAACGATGTGTAGTTTTATGGCTGTATAAATGTTTTATGTTGTAAGAATGGTCAATTTAGAATTATTTAGTGTTGGCGAATTTATCACCAAACTGCAACAACTTTTTTTTTATTTATTTGTTTTTATTTTTGGCAAAAACATGTTTGAGGTTTTCATTTCTTTTTAATTCTCGAGAAAACATTTGGTTTTCTTATTCATACTTTCAAAAAAAAAAAAAATTAGCTGTTTGCTCAAAATGAATACCTGTAAAGTATTCATCTTGAAGACCAAGTTTTAAAGTTCTCAAAGTGAGCACGTTACGTTTCGCTTTTAATAATGAATAGAGAACTGTGTAATAAGGGATGGTCAATCTTCACTAAGTTTTTCAAATCTTTGGTTTAAATACATAATTTTTAAATTATAAAGTTTTAAAATGTTCTCTTATATAAATTTTAAATTATAAAAATGTACGAGGTGCCAATATACGGAAGATGCTGAGATCTACGCCACTAACTGAAGATCAGGACGGTGAAAATTGGCTCTACACGAATTTAAATAAGACAATAAGGGCGGAAGGGCTAAATAAAATTTTAGTAGTCATTTGTGGTGGTAGATGTTAGCAAATTAAAATCGTACTTTTCGGAATTTTGGGCAAAATAAATTGAATCATTCGTGGGATTACGTTGAAAGCAAGGTTAAATTTCAATATTTCCTACAATAGCTTGAAACGATGCAAAAAATATTAAAAATATTTGAAAGTTATTAGCTGTAAAATGTGAAATTAAATAGGAAACTGACAATTCTTTGGTCACAGAAACAATCTATAAATATTTTAAACCGAAAATGGTGGTTTTGTACACTTCATTAACAACCGAGGAAACGCTTAACGCTTTCGCGCCCACAACTGTTTTACGTGTTAACATTTCCTCAGTCGAGGTAATGGCATAAATTAATTCGAACCTCTCTCTGGTATTGCAGTGAGGTCCCATAGATGGAGTAACACATATGATCAAGCGTGGTTTTTGTATGAAAGAAAATGCCACACATCTCCCTATCCACTACACCATCCACCAGTGATGTCGGACTCGAGACCTTTTTCTCTGGTCTCGATCTTGATCTCGGTCTCGGACAATGTGGTCTTGACTACATTATTGCCGTCCACATAAAAAGAAAAGATCTTTGCCTCCTACAGAAGAATTTCTCACGTCCAGAAGAATACAAGGTGATGAAATTGGAACACGTGTGTGAGAACCCTCGTGAGAGATTCTGGTCTTCTAAAAGATTCCTCGGAAACAGTAGGTAATTTGACCATCAGAACGCGGCTATAAATGCATTTTCCCAACTTCATCTTTCCTCATTTTGCTCTTTAAACATCGTCGCAGAAACTCTCTTCCGTTCTGCCTCATTCGATTCCGAGCCACCCTTCCTCACTCGACTTCGATCTTTCAATCAACACGCAACCATTTCAACCGACGATCACTTCTTTAGCCGCCACTGTAACTATTTCATCAACTAACGACGCTGATACCGAAGCGCTTGCATATTATTTGTTTCCAAATCCCTTTGCTTATTGTTTTTAACTAATTTGTTCTGTTAATAGAGATGTAAATGTAATGATGTGGTTGTTTAACGTCTTTCGCAACATCTAAGGTCATGACGGAGGGGACCTATAGTTTTACGTGGGATCCGAACCACGGATCGCTACACAGTTTGGATGCAGATGACGGTCATCCATCCAACCCGCTGTCGGTTAACTTCGCTGCCAGAGGCAATTTAAATTATAGTTTCTTTGTTATTATTTCCTGAAACTATATATATATATATAACGTAAAGAACGACGCTTGTATAGGAGATATTCCGCGCAAGACGAGAGAGAGAACGAAACAAATTTGGAAGAGTGAGGTCCATGTGTAATGGTATTGCGTCTGACCGGCAATCGAAGATCCCGGTTCGATTCCCAGGTGGTTACCTCATTTTTTTCATTTGTTTCGTTCTCTCTCTCTCTCGTCTTGCGCGGAATATCTCCTATACAAGCGTCGTTCTTTACGTTATTTATACTGCGTGTTCTTGCAGTTATATATATATATATATATATATATATATATATATATATATATATATAAACAGTCGGGACCGGAAACTCCGTGTTAAGTGAGCCAGCACTTCGCACGGAGCACTCAATTCACGGAGCGTACACAACCCATCTATAATTTTTCTAGACTTTATACCATGTTATTTTTGTTTTTATGTAAAAATAGTAAACAAAAATGTACAAGTATGTAGGTTTTCAGCCCATTCTCTCAGAGATTTCGTACTAGGGTAGGTTGATTTTGGAACTGTGATCTTGGACTAGTCTAGATAGAAAGGTATTAATGTATAAAAAACGTTGCACCAACTCATATTTGTGAAAATGATTGTATTTTTTGAGGATTGTTAATTATTTTTAAGTTGTAAAATTGCCGAATTTTACGCGTAAAATCGTACGCGCGGCATTCGCGCAATGTAAACAAACAAAATATCGGACCTTATTTCATCAAAATAATCAATTAAAATTCGGCTTTTTTAACAAAACGATGCTTGAAACTTATTGTAAATGCATTATAGATGTTTATTAGTGTATTATTTTGTATTTTTTAATGATATTTATCTATAAAATGTGTATTAAATTAAGTTATTTTATGATGCGTTCATTTAATTGTTTATTTTCAGATATTTCATAAAAATGGGTAAAAAACGGAAGTCTGCAGTGTTAACTCGAAGTGATAGTGCCAAAAAATTCAGTGGCCAGCCTTCCCCTTTGGATAAAACAGAGCCTCCTTCCCCTTTGGATAAAACAGAGCCTCCTACCCTCCGCCACTAAGAAGGTAATGCTATTATTTTTTTAAACTTTTAACTGGCCTAACTTAGTGCGATTAGGTGCCTTTTAAATGGAAGGAAATTCAATGCTTGTAATTGAAAAATATCCGCATTTTCCTCCTGTAATCTTCCTTTCCTCCCAGCTGGTAATAGAAATTAATAATCAATTTTTTTTCAGGATTTTATCTCTTATTTTAGATCCGCTATTTAAAATACTTTAATATTTCAGGTCCCAGTAGAGGAGAGGGAATACTTGAGAGATCAGAGGGCCAAAATAGGACCCAAGGGCTCTTTCCAGCTGGGATCTGTGGATAAAGCTGCTGTGAAGAGAGACCAGAGGGCTGCAGCTGAAGCAGAAAGATTACAGAGCCAGATTCAACAGCAGCAGGAAATGGATTTGGCCACTTTTGCCTCCACAAGATATTTCTGCCACAAGTGGAATTCACCAAACTCAGTGGCCCCCTGGATGACATGGAATTTGCTGAGGAGACACTGAGTGATCTCAGTAGCGACGAGAGGCTTCTTTTGGAGTATGTGCTTGGAATTTCCAGGGGCAAAGTCAACCCAAGATTTGCTGCCTGGAAAATTGGACCATTAAATCATGCAAGATGGTTGACTTTGGCAATTAGATTGATGTGTCCGTGGACCAGAGGTGCTTACCCTCCAGAACTACAGGATAAGCTTTACCAGGCCATCAAGTTCATTGTGGAAGTGTATGCAGTCAGTTGGTTTGAGATCAAAAGGGACAGCAAGTTCCACAATCAGCAGCTGTACATCTTCAACATGATCCAGAGGATCAAGCAGCAGTCTGAAGAAATCCAAGGTGTTGCTTTCAAGAACCTGAAGTACAATGCTTTTGCCTTGCTGTCCGAGAATGTGCTGTACTCCATGATGAAGTCTGATGACTTGGAAGTGAGAGAAGCTGCTCTCAGAAAATTCTGTCCATCAGGTAAACATTTATTAATTTTAAAAAATGTGAAAAAAAAATTTGATTGTGGGGATTTATTTAATTAAAAAAAAGGCCTGAGTTCTATAAATCCCCATAATCGAATTGTTTTTCACATTTTCTTATCCCAATTCCCCCCCTCCCCTCTGATAATGGAAATAATCTTACCTTCTTTCTGAAAAAAAATTCGATTATGGGGATTTATAGAACTCAGGTTTTTTTTTTTTTTTTTTTAATTTAAGTTTAATTTAAATCAGCAATTCTGAGACTAATAGGGATTAAATCTTAAACTGGAATAAAAAATAAGTAAATTATTATTCTTTCAGAAGTGGGAAGCCAGCCAAGAGGAGGCTGAAGAAGATCACAGCCATCAACATTGAAGCTACCCACTGGTCAGAACTAATCAACCTTTCTCAAAGTGGCATCTGTGAACCTGCTCTCACAGAAGACTTTTCTGACCAGGAGCTTCAAGAAGCATTGCTGAATGGCACCAAGCTGGAGCTGCCTGATCTGCCTTCACATTTTCAAAGTGTTGAAAGGGCCGTGAAGCTGACAGCTGAAGCTTCCCATACTGTTTATGGACTCTAATCAAGGCACAAACACATTCTGGCCAAAGCCCTAAGCCGCCAGATGAGACCTTCCTTTGCTTCTAAGGGCTCTTACAGTGAAAATTATGATGATCTTTGGATCTAAATGTGTCTATTTGACTCTGTACATGTTTTTTTTTACTTTTTTTCAAAAAATTGTAACTTTTTTTCAGGATTTTTTATGAAAATAGCATGTTTTTTTCGGCCGAAAATTGCGAAAATGCGGTATTTTTCGGTACGATTTTTTGAAACGGTTTCCTCAAAAAACGGTTAAAGCTAGGGATCTGAAATTTTTTGTCAGTTATTATCATATTAAGCCCTAACTATCTCGACTAGTCCAAAGTCGATATCTAAAAAAATGCGGAAAATCAACCTACCTTATTTCGTACTGTAACCTTCTGAAGTTGACCAAAAATTTAATATATTCATTTCTATGAGTAAAATTGAAGGAAAATATTGAGCTATTTTCTGTTAATTGAGGAGTCAAAATTTGGCTTTATATAAGTGGGATGTCTGCAGTGATTACTGCACTTAAATGGGGTTATTACGGTTGCCAGAGATGATTCCAAGATTTTTTAGATTTCTTGATGTGGTGATGGCGTTCACCACCCGAAACACCCGGTCCCGACTATATATAACCTTGTTAACCTTGGTTTTTGCTTCCGCCCGAATTGTTCATTCTGACGCAGTTTAAGATAGCAATCCACCTAAGACCTACAGTTTAACGTCGAATCTGTATATATATATATATATATATATATATATATATATATATATATATATATAAAAATGAATAATTCCTATATAAACATTACATAATCCTTTTATTCATTGTCTTCTTACAGTACTTATGTTTGTATGGTTTTTATGTTCGAATATTCATTTTTACATGAGGAACCAAAGTCGCCTGATGCGAGTTTCGATAGAATTTCGATTTTTGCTTTCTATTTTTTTTTTCAGTGTCACAACCATGCGACCTACCATTTCTATGGTTTAGTCGTATCCATATTTCCATTTTTCATTTGTTAGAGAATTTATTATAATTAATTATGGTTGTCTTGCATCTAACCCTCATCCCTAAATTTTATTAGATTATGCATACATATTACATGTGGCATGATTTGAACCCTTGTTTGTACTTCTTTATTCATTACTGTATTTCTCTAATTCATCTTTTCTAAATTCTCCCAATAATGACTTGTACTGTACGTACAAATTAAATAACTATGGCGTATTAATTATGAACTGACGTATGGCGTAATTTGAATAACTATGACGTCATAAAGTAGCTTAATTCCCTTCACATTTTCCCGTCATTAATTTCCCATCATCATATCTCTAGTATTGAATGTATGGTAAATTCTTTAATATAATAATAAAAACTTTACACTCTATACGTCATTATTTATATGTTGTTCATTCATACATCCATGTCCTTTCTTGACCTTTATCTTTTGTTAGTTTATTAATTATTCATTCAGCTACCTATTGTCAACCTATTGTGCGACTATCAATATGTGTACAATACTTTGTGCATTCGTACATGTCCCCTGATGATTATGATTACGTACATGTACATAAATGCTTATACGAGTGTTGAATTCCGCTGACAGCAGCAAAAGCGAGCGCTTCTGAGATGAAAATCTCCTCTCGCTTGCTTCTAATTTATAAAACATTATTATGTTGTTATATATTATATTATATATATACACACACCCTATATGCCCATGTACTTTATGTTATACTCCTAACATCCTAATTGTCTATAAATATGAAACACTAAAAAAAAAAAACTATAGTTAACTGTTTAATTGTAATTAACTAATAATTTAATATAATGTAATTAATGTACTTTAATGAAATTGTAATTAACGATAATAAGTGAATGTGAATTAATTGTTAATTATAATCATAGCGGTAATAAACCAAAATTGCAATGTACTTAATAATGTACTTAGATTGTACGCAATGTACTACTCCGAAATTGTCGCCATTTAGGAATGTATACTCGGCGATATTACGATTATTATTATTTTTGTTATTTATTCTTTTCGTTTTATTTTGCAATCTTTCAAAATTCTGATCATGTGCTTAAAATTAGGCTTAACGTAGATCTCCATTAAACGGGGGGGGAACTTAACCTTCAACTGCACTCCCCCAACATTTAGACTCATATGATGCTTGTATCTGTAAATTAAGAAACACTCCTGTCTTAGCAGCCTTTGAGCGAGGAGCAGCCCTCCTTGAGGAGGCCCTCGTTTCCTCACTTTTAAATTCCGGCCTAAGCCATGGTCGAAATAGGTCAAACCCCTCCCCCTGTAAATTAAACTTAGAGGCTGAGCATTGCCTGTACATTTTAGCAGTAAATTACAGTAAAAGAAAGTTTTTTATCTTTTCCTTCGAGCCGTGCTCTCTTCAGAGAACTTAGTCATTAAAATTTCCCGATACGTTTTAAGAATCGGTGAACCGTCAGATAATTTAGTAAGTTTTCACAGAATCCTCCTATCCACTATAAGAAGAAATCGGAGAGTAGTATAGAAGAAACTACTGTGAGTAACAAATCCGTTCCGGCTCCTAACCAGAACCCCCGTCGACTTCGAACCAACCAAGGCCATAGACGGAGGGGTTAACATTATACAGGGTGGGCCGTAAGTTTCCATACATAGGAAAAATAAACATTTTTTTATGGACAACCATTTTTATTTATATAATATGCTCTACATGGTTGCCATTGTTTTGAAAACACATTTCAATACGTGTTCCCCACTGTTGATGAACACGCATTAGCACAGTTGACGTTATGCTTGTAATGGCGTTGGTGATACGTTCCTTTAGATGATTTATGTCTCGTATCTTTTCCTGATACACCATGGCCTTCAAGTGCCCCCAAAGATAGAAATCAAGGGGGGTGAGATCTGGGGATCTGGGAACACGTATTGAAATGTGTTTTCAAAACAATGGCAACCATGTAGAGCATATTATATAAATAAAATGGTTGTCCATAAAAAATGTTTATTTTTCCTATGTATGGAAACTTACGGCCCACCCTGTACTATATATATATATATATATATATATATATATATATATATACTGTAAACAAAAATGGATTAAAAACTTTAAATGTTAAAATGTTTTAAAATTTCTACTTAAAAAATGAATCTATTTCATTAAATGAAGTAAAATTACGTTGTAAAACTTGCCTTTTCGTCATATGGAGAAAGGTTCAAGGGAATGGAAATGTTTGTCCCATTAAAAATAGCTCCCGAAAGCTTAGAACGATTATAGCATTTCTCTTCTGGAAAAACTGAACTGGTATTTTGGCAAAAAACGAAAAAATTTTCGCCAAAATTCATTCCCACTTTGAAGTTCCCTGAGAACGAGGCAACACTGATCCAAGTAAAGTTTCTTTTGAATATCAGAGGAATTATGAAGTCTCTTGAAGATCTTGCAATATCGAACTCCACATACGAACCTGAAAAAGTATACATGTACACTGTACAGTGTATATATATATATATATATATATATATATATATATATATATATATATGAGAGAGAGAGAGAGAGAGAGAGAGTGTTACAAGGAGTTTACAAGGCAAAGAAGTACCTCAAAAGGCCTTGCGGCCCATACCGAGGAGGTACCAATGGCAACAGTGCCAGGGAAAATTTTCTACACCCTCAAAGTGTGCAAGATTTGGTCTAACCTTTCCTTGAAGTAATCCACAGAGGAACTGTTTACACTTCTGAAGGTAACCTGTTCCACGTGTCCGACAGATCTTATACGTAAAGTATTTCACACACACTAGTCCTAAACCGTTTCAAATCCAACTTCCAACCATTGTTAGCTGTTATCATTTAAACTAAACATGCTTCTAAAATCGACATCGTTGAACCCGCGTAAGAGCTTGAAAACCTCGATCAGTTGACCGCGCAGCCCCGAGTTTCCCGAAAACAAGTTCAAGGCGCGTAACCGTCGATTGTAGCCCATATGCCTAACGGAAGGGATTAACTTTGTGGCCCTCACCTGCACTCGCTCCAGCCTCTCAATATCTTCCCTGAGGGTGGGTGACCAGAACTGCACTGCATACTCCAGGTGTGGCCGAACCAGGGAATTGTACAGAGCAAGCACAATCTCCTTGTTCCGAAACTGAAATTGCCTCCTGATATAACCCAACAGCTTCTGGGATTTCTTTTCCACCTCTACGCACTGTTTGGTAAACTTAAGGTCGCTGCTAATTAGCACACTCAAGTCCTTTTCCAAATCAGTCGTCTCGATATTGTTCCCCAACATCGAGTGGTCCGTCTTGGGATTGGCGTAGCCAATGTGCATCACTTTGCATTTACCCAAGTTAAACGGCACTTGCCATTTTTCGGACCACTCTCCTATCCTACCTAGGTCCGCACGCAGTTCCTCGATCGCTTCGGGCGTCCCAACATTCGCCCCAAGCTTGGTGTCATCAGCGAATTTGGCGATCCGACTGACGATGCCACCGTCGATATCATTTATGTCAGGGGTTCCCAAATTGGTGTTCCGCGGAACACTTGTATACCGTGAGAAGTGTTCCGCGGAACACAATTTGGGAACCCCTGATTTATGTAAATGATAAACAACAGTGGCCCCAAAACGGAACCCTGAGGAACCCCACTAGTGACCGAGGCCCAACCCGAACTAACCCCTTTAATTACAACCCTCTGCCGCCTATTCTTCAGCCAGTTTTCAATCCACCTACCTATTTCCCCACCGATACCCAGCGCGCGCACTTTCGCCATTAGCCGGCGGTAAGATACCTTATCAAAGGCTTTCTGAAAGTCGAGATAAAGTATATCAATCGCCCTACTTTTATCATACTCACTCAACATGACGTGGAAAAACTTGAGCAAGTTGGTGAGACACGACCTATGCCGTCTAAACCCATGTTGGGAGTCTCCAAGCAGCTTGTACGAATCCAAATGGTCAACGATCCTATCCACTATTATCTCCTCTAATAATTTACCTACAACTGAAGTGAGACTAATGGGACGATAGTTCCCTGGACTTTCGTGATCCCCTTTCTTAAAGATAGGGGTCACATTGGCTTCCCTCCAGTCACCAGGCACCTGGCCCGTCTCCAACAATTTGTTGAAGACTGTAGCCAGGTGGGGAGCCACCTGGTCGCGCACTTCTCGCAACACTGGGGAGAAACTGGTCTGGCCCAGGAGCCTTAAACGCGCTCAGTTTGTCTATTCTATCGGCAACGACTGTCGCGGTACATCGAACACTATCCAGGCCAGCACCTTCGTGCCTCACGCCTTCGCTTCCCTACACAGGCGGACATACGCTTCAGTGTTCTCATGGGAACGATCGGCCTTCGCCCTCCTATACGCTACTTTCCTATTTCGGATAGCCGAAGCGATGTCACGACTGAACCACTTAGGCTGCGTTCAAGCAGGGGTGACCGGCTTTGAGGGTATGGCAGCAGACGGCAGCACCATAAACTCGTCCCGGAATGCACTCCACACTCCCTCAACATCGCCGCCGACCTCTAACCCCATCTCACCTACGCTATCCCGGAGGCTAACAAAGTCCGCCCGCCGGAGATCGAGCTTACTGCCTCTCGAGTTACTACGTTTCACCCGAGGGATGCACACACGGAACCTAATCAGACCGTGATCACTCCCGCCCAACGATTCGTCAACGGTGAGGCCAGTGACGAGGTTGTCTTCGGTCGTGAATACTAAGTCTAGAACGCTTTCGCCTAGTGTAGGCTCATTGACCCACTGAGTGAGGAAGTTCTCATCAGCAAAGTCAACTAGCCTCCTCCCTTCAGCATCAGCAGTCCTGTCTTCCCACTTTATGCCGCGACAGTTGAAGTCTCCTAAAACTACACACCCTATCCCCTAGCAGGCTACTGAGTTCGGTGTACAGGGCTGTATCCTCCTCGAGGAGGAGATGCGGAGGTCTGTACACGAAGATTAACCTATAGTTCGTCCCTCCCACATTCAGATCGACGCCAAGCAGCTCCCGTTCCGACTGGAACTGGCAGTCAACCGGAACTGGCAGTCAACCGGAACTGGCGGTCAACCGGAACTGGCAGTCAACCGGAACTGGCAGTCAACCGGAACTGGCAGTCAACCGGACTCAACGTGTCCCTCACGTATATTAGTACCCCACCCCCCTCCCCACGGGTGCGGTCTTTGCGAAACATTCTATACCCGGGAATTTCGAACTCCCCAACGTAGTCCCTACGATCAGTATGAATCCAGGACTCGGTGATAGCAACGATATCCTGGTATTCTGATGCTAAGAACGCCCGTAGATCGCAAAACTTGTTCCTAATCGACCTAGCATTAAAAAGCATTGCACGGAGGGAGCCTTCCCTATTCTGACCGCCCCCATTGCACGACCCGTTTCCCGAACAGCCAGGGCTGTTGGGAGTTGAAGAGCCCCTCACTAACGAGGGGGCAACTTCCGCAGGAGCCTGAGCCCCCTCCAACATGGAAGGAGGGTCACCCACCTGTACCTGGACGCACCCTTCAGTTGAAGGTACGTCCGGCACCGGCTCATCATCATCTCTCCCCGGACTCGACCTCACCATTCTGTATAGGTGCCGGTCGAGCAGCGTGCCTATCACACCTTTACCCAATGACCTTACTGAGCGCGTGGTCACTGGCATTCATTCGCGGTAAAATACCTATTAACATTCCCCTGTCTGTCTTCAGTTTTCGATCATCCGCAAGAGACATGATCTCGGTGATGATCCTTTCTGTAAGACCTACCCTACCACCTTTCAGGAACAGGTCGTTGCCACCAGCGTGGACAACGATCGCAGTCCTCCGACTAGCCACGCGCACCTTCTCTACCCCCTTCCTTAAGTGCGCCGTTCCCCGCCCAGGTAAGCACCTTACCGTCCTCCCGTCCCTGTTTGCAGAAGCAAAGTACTTCTCCTGGCCCCTGATCTGCGAGTCCCCAATCAAAACGGTGTCTTCCTCCTTCGAGCACAGGAGACTAAAGCGGTTGGAGGTCCTGACAGGGGCAACTGGGGTCTCAGGCTTCGGCTTCGCAGCCTTCTTATCCGAGACCTTTCGAAACCCGTCACCACCTATAGACGCAGTTACACCACCCGACCCACCCCGACCGATAGTTACATCCTTCGGTTTCTTTGGGACATCAGTAGGCCCCTTCCCACCCTTTTTCTTTATCGGCCCCTTCTCTACGCCCTCTACTTTGCGCCGCGATTCCGTGCATTCCACGTGGGTCGTTGGCGATTCTTCACACTGATTTTGTACCCTAGCCCCCTGTAGCACCTCTCCCCTTTCGCCGCCGTCCTGAGCCCTGTCCAGTCCATCGCTGGACCGCCTTTCCATGGCAGCTATCCTATCAATGAGCTCCGGGCTGGAGGGCGCAGCCGCACCTCCAACAGCCGGTCTGGACGACTCGAGCTGCCGGAACCTCTCCTCTAGCTTCTCGTAAAACCGCATGAGTTCGCAAAAGCGGCACATGCTGGAGTGGTTGATCTTCGCGAAGCAGGCTTCTTTGAAGTTCGTCACCCACTGGTTTACTTCACACCTCGCACATTCAGCCTTCAGTTTCTGCGGTCCAGTCATTGCAACTTTTTTTTCGATACTCTGAATAAGATAAAGCGTTCTAGCAATGAAAACTATCAAAAACGTTCTGACCAGTATATAAAAAAGGAGGGGTGGGGGTGAATTCTTCCCTCGCGTAGACGCATCCACCTATTTGCAAGTGACGTTCATCCCTTCCAGAAGACTACACCTCTCGCTGCTGCCGCACCGACCAAAGGTCTCCCCAGGGCCGGACAGTCCCAAAGTCGCAGCTACTGTTAGAAAATCTAGAAGAGGAAGAACCATTGTTGTCCCAAGGCGATATGATGACTAAGCTGATTGATGCAGCATTGCTTGTATATATTAAGTTAAGGTGTATATATATCCATCTCATAATTGTAAGGTTAGTGAAAAATTCACTTAATAAGAGCTAGCATTTTTGGGCTCTTGTGGCATCAGTGTTTGGGACGCTGGTGGCATCATTTTGGGGCGCTGCGCGTCTTTTCTACTCGTTTGTGGGATGTCGTACGTACAGGGTGTGGTCTGATAGAGATTAGAGAGCTCTCTTGCAATTCAGTTTGGTTGTGTAGATACAAGATTGTTGCATCGTGCAATAGTCCAGGTTGCGTTGTTGTTGCAAGGTTGAGAAAGACCATAAATAGTACCCCTTTTGTTTATATTAAATTCATGTAACAAAGGTCTAAGGTAGGCCCGCATCGAGTCAGCAACCCTGAGGTTACCCTGAGGTAGGACCTAATAGGATCTCAAATCCGTAAGTTTTAATTTAGCTTAACTTGGGCTTCAGATAGAACTGGCCCTTTAGAATTTGGCCGTTCACGGCTCAGCTGGGATTTTGAACCCAACAAATAAATAAAAAACATGGTCCTTCAGAACCGGATTCTACCCCAAGACTGAGTCAGTG
Organism: Bathynomus jamesi; assembly: GCA_023014485.1. Taxonomy (NCBI): domain Eukaryota; kingdom Metazoa; phylum Arthropoda; class Malacostraca; order Isopoda; family Cirolanidae; genus Bathynomus; species Bathynomus jamesi. Next base: position 763,636 of record JAJOZX010001880.1, on the reverse strand, counting down.
ACTATTTTTCGGCAAAGTTCTGATTGTGCAAATTGTAGCCCAAGTTAGGCCTAGACGGGTTGAGTATTATTGAATTAAGGTCCCAGGGTAAAAAGTTTGGTCGCCCAATTGCGAAACTTGGCCAGTCGTCTGTCGTTTTGGCCTACATTTTACCGGTCTGGTTAATTTTGGGTTATTATTGAATTAAGGTCCCAGGGTAGAAAGTTTGGTTGCCCAATTTCGAAACTTGGCCACTTGTCTGTCGTTGTTTTTGGCCTACATTTACCAGTTTGGTTAATTTGGTTTATTATTCGTAGGCGAAGGTTGCAGACCAGTGCGCCAGTTACTTGGGTGGAAAAATTGGTATTCCATACTGGTGTTGGGTAGTACCCCACCTAGCAATTCAGTTTATTTGAAAGTAAAATTTGCGTTTGATCAGTTCGGTTAAGTATTTCTGCCAATTCAGCTTATTTGGCATTGAGCCCAATTGTTGTTTGCATTGAAGATGAGTGCATCTGAATTGAACAAATTTATAAAAAGGAGAAGCGCCTACTAAGGTCTAATTACAAAGGTCATTGCCACTATAGATTCTGCCATAGAGCAAGAGGATTTACGCTTAGTGACTGCGCAGCTTTCCATATTAGAAACTAAAAAGGTTGCTCTAAGTGAGGTAAATGTTAAAATTGAGGCTCTTATAGAAGAGGATGAAATAGAAAATAACATAATTTACTTTGAAGAGATTATTGATGATATAATTAACGTAGACCTCCGAGCAAAAGAGTTTAGTAGCTCAGTACAGTTAGAGACCAGGTCTGATAATGAAACGCAACACTCAACAAATGATGTTTGTGAAGTTAAGGTTAACAGATCTGTAGTTCAATTACAGAGGCTTGTACTCAAAACATTTTCTGGGAGTATTCAGGAATGGCAAGGATGGGCAGACAGTTTTCAATCAGCAGTTCATTCTAGTCAAGTGTTAAGTGCCGTGGAGAAGTTTAATTATTTGCGGTCCCTCTTGGAAGGGGAGGCAGCAAAGACTATAGCAGGATTAGCATTAACAGAGGCTAATTATAATGTGGCTTGGGATATATTAAAGAAAGGTTTGGTAAGCCAGAGATCTTAATTAAAAGCCACCTCCGTGCACTTTTAGCTATACCTCCTGTTAATAATCCTAATAGTGTCAAGGAGTTACGGCAGTTATATGATGAATTTGAAATTAGAACTAGGTCCCTGGACAACTTGGGTGTAGGAATGGAAAAGTATGGTATAATGTTGGTTCCTACACTGGAGTCTAAATTGCCTAGCTCAATTTTGCTTGAATTAAGTAGGGGACACTCTGCAGAACATTTGTACATCCCCCTTCAGCAGATGTTAAGTCTTTTAGGCACAGAATTAGCAAGACGAGAGGAAGTTGAGTTTGCACAGTGGGATGGTAAACAAGGGGACAAAGGCAGGCACAGCACCAAAGTTTCCACAAAAAGGAATAGCCCAGGTACAGTATCAACTCTACATGCCTCCTCTGAGAATAAATTAAAGGGAATCGAGGAATGCATATTTTGCGAAGGCAACCACAAGTCATATAACTGTGAGGTGGCTGAGGCCTTACCCTTTGAGGAGAGAAAGGACAGGGTAACTAAGTCCACAGCATGTTTTAAATGTTTTTTGAAAGGTCATAGAGCAAGGTTTTGTAAGTTTAAAATTTTGTGCAAAAAATGTCATGGTAGGCATCAGCCATTATTGTGTGAAAACACTCTTAGTAGGCCTACCCCAGAAGTAGACACATCAGTGGCACATGCCACTGCTATGCAAGGGAGTAAAAGTAAAGGGGGATTATTGCAACAACTGCAGCCTTATTAATTGGGAATGAGGGAGAAGCTACTGTAAGTGTGTTGTTTGATAGTGGTAGCCAGTGTAGTTTTATTAAGACCAGAATTTCCAGAAAATTGAAGTTTAAAGAACTTAAGAGGGAAAATTTAAGAATTTCTGGGTTTGGGGGTTCCGTTCAAAACCGAACCAAATTTAAGAAGGTAGAAGTTCTGGTTAAAGGGTTGTTACCGCAAAGTCCCACTATCAAGGTCCAAGCTGTAGAGATTGAGGAACTTTGTGCTCCAGTCACTACTTGTTTAGATATGGCATGTGTCCAAGAATTGCAAGTTAAAGGAATTAATTTGGGCAATAATATGTTTGAGGGAACAGAAGATATTAGTCTTTTGATTGGAGCTGACTATTATTGGGACTTCATCACTGGTAATATTGTCCGTACATCTCAAGGCCCGGTAGCTATTGAAAGTAAGCTAGGCTGGATGCTACATGGTAGTTATTGCAATGAAATGGAAGTTAAGGCTCTTTTTGTTAAGATTGAGGAGAACAGCCATGGTCTGGAAAGGCATTTGAAAGCGTTTTTGGGAACTTGAATCTATTGGTATAAAGGACAACCAGGCAAGTACAGTGAACAATGATGTTTTAGAGCAATTTGAAAAAGGGATTGGGTTTAGAGATGGTTGCTATGAAGTTGGCCTACCATGGAAGGATTCTTGCAAACCCGGTTCAAACCTTCAGCTAGCTAATCGGAGGTTGGAGACTTCATTGTACAGGCTAAGAAAAAATGAGGAGTTGTTAATTGAATACGATGAGGCCATCCTAAGTTATGTAAGGGAGGGCTATGCTGAAAGGGTGCAAGGTGAGCTGGTGAGCCAGGAGGCACATTATCTGCCACACCATGCAGTGGTACGGCGAGACAAAACTACCACCAAACTGAGGGTAGTTTTTGATGGCTCAGCCAAGGACAAAGGTGGTGTGTCCTTGAATGACTGTTTGGATGCTGGGCCAAATTTAAATGCATTTATTTTCCTTGTTACTGAGATTCAGGTTTGGTAGAGTAGCATTGACTGCAGATGTGAAGCAAGCCTTTTGGCGGATAAAGTTAAAACCAGAGGACAGAGATGCAGTAAGGTATCTGTGAGGGGATACGAAAGACTTGTTGGAAAATGAACCTAAGGTTCAAGCATATAGAATGAAGTCAGTGTTGTTTGGCCTCAGCTCTAGTCCATTTCTGTTGGCAGCTACTATGCAGTACCATTTTAAGAAATATTCTGAAGTCTATCCTAACACTATTGAACACATAAGGAAAAATTTTTATGTTGATGATTTGCTGTGTTCCGTGGATAATTCAGAAATGGCTAAACAGATATTCATGGAGGCTAGAGCTATAATGAGGGAGGCTGGCATGGAGCTTAGAAAATGGCAGACCAATCATTCGCAATTACAAGAGTTTATGAGTCATTCCTGTGTAGTACCTGATGCAGCAGAAAGTATTGAGGATTCTGGTATTAAGGAGTTGTGGGCAATAGATGCAAAGGTGCTAGGCATTGTTTGGCAGCAAGATGATGATTTGTTTACCTTCAATGGGAAATCTTTAGTAGAGCTGGCTGAGAATGAGACAAGGTGGACAAAACGTACAGCTCTTAGTTTGGCTTCAAAGGTCTTTGATCCTCTTGGATTCCTGGCTCCATTTGTGATAAAGTCAAAAATTTGGTTTCAGAGCCTCTGGGAAATTGGACTTGGTTGGGACCAAGAGTTACCTGATCATATGGTGGTAAGGTGGAAATATTGGTTCAAAGAATTGGCACATCTTGGAGACATTGAAATTCCAAGATGGTACTTTGGAGAGTTGAACAATAGTCCAGACAATTTGGAGCTGCACATCTTTTGTGATGCAAGTGAGGAAGCCTATGCAACTTGTATTTATATAAGAGGCGCATTTGCAAGAGGAAGTAAGTTGCAGGTTGGTTGCTGCAAAGAGTAGAGTAGCACCTTTGAAAAGGCTTTCTGTTCCAAGGTTGGAATTGATGGGTGCCGTTATTGCTAGTCGGCTTGCAATTACAGTGCGAAAGTCTTTGGCCCTCTATGAAATTCCAAGCTATTATTGGACAGACTCCACTATAGTTTGGCACTGGTTAAGAAGTCAGGCAAGGAAATGGAAACCATTTGTTGCCAATAGGGTGGAGGAAATTCAAGCGCACACAGATCCCAAGCAATGGAAGCATTGTCCAGGCATCCAAAACCCCGCTGATTTACCAACAAGAGGAATTTCAGTGAAAGATCTTTCACAGTCAAGTTTGTGGTGGAATGGGCCAGAGTGGCTAAAACTTGGAAGTGAAAACTGGCCTTCTAATCAGCCTATTGTAGGAGAATGCCAGGCTGAAGAAGCATGGGTGAGTGAGGTGAGAAAATGCGCTGTGAACAGTTGTCAAGTTATGCAGCAGGACCCCATATTGAGGCTTGAGGACATTAGCAGTCTGAAAAGATTGTTAAGAGTGACAGCATGGGTATATAGACTTACCAACAACATTAAGGGAGAAACAAGAAGGGAAGGAATTCTGAACAGTAATGAGATTCAGCAAGCCAGGAAATACTGGGTGGTATATATGCAGAAGGAAAAATTTGGTGAAGAGAGAATTGCTCACCAGCCATCCATTACAGGTTCTACCAACACATTCTGCGCTCAAGGGTTTGGATGTGTTTTTGGATCAGGATTTATTGAGAGTAGGAGGTAGACTACAGTTTTCTGGGCTTCCAGAGGAGAAAAGACATCCAATTTTGCTACCTTCTGGGGGGCACTTTGTGGGCCTTTTGATCCTGGATACTCATCATAAGCTGTTACATGCGGAGTTAGAGAAGTGATAATAGAGATTAGACAACAATTTTGGATTCCCAAAATTAGACAAGTAGTAAAAAAGGTCTTGCATAAATGTGTGGTTTGCAAGCGTTGGAGTGCAAAGCCTTATTATGAAAAGGTGGCTCCACTTCCAAGAGAACGGTGTGTCTATACTGCCCCATTTGATGTAGTGGGAGTAGACTTTGCAGGGCCAGTCTATGTGTATGAGCGAGGGGAGTCTAACAAAGGTTATATATGTCTTTTCACCTGTGCTACCACCAGAGCAATCCATTTGGAGTTGGTAAGCAACTTAAGTAGTGATGTATTTCTTTTGGCCTTTAAAAGGTTTGTGAACAGAAGGGTTTCCCAAATAAAATCATATCGGATAATGCAAAAACCTTCAAAAAGGCTGCAAAGGAACTCCAAGAAATTTGGTCCTTGCTAAAAGAGGAAGGATTCCAATCCTACTTTTCACACCAAGGGGTACAGTGGGAGTTTATTGTTGAGAGAGCACCATGGTGGGGAGGATTTTGGGAAAGGCTAGTGAGAAGTGTAAAGTGTCCATTAAAGAAACTTTCAGCTAATGCTCATTTGAGCAAAGAAGAATTCTGCACTGTTTTATGTGAAGTAGAAGCAATGGTGAACAGTAGGCCTATCACTTTTGTTTACAACAGTATGCAGGATGCAGAGCCATTGACACCAAATCATTTTCTTTGTGGTAAACGATTAACATCAAGCCCCAGTGTGCCAGAAGACTTGCAGCCTATTCAGAGCACTCAAGGAGAGTTAACCAGACGGTTCAGGTACCTTGAAGAGCTACAAGATCAGTTATGGAAGAGGTGGCAGATGGAATACTTGCCAGAACTCAATTATTACCCATCAGGCAAGGTAAAGGGCTCCAATGCAAATTGTATCAAGGTGGGAGACGTGGTAATGATTGGGGATGAAAGACCAAGGCAATGCTGGAAGCTTGGCATAATTGAAGAGTTGTTTGTTGGCAAAGACAATTTAGTTAGGTCTGCACTGGTAAAGACTTCAGGAGGAAAGTTAGAGAGACCTATACAAAAACTCTATGCTTTAGAAATCAGCAAAAACACAGATAGTCAAGATGAAACATTTGAGTTACAGCCTCATGGAGAAGGCTTGGCTAACCTTGCGGAAGGTAACGACAACAATGCCTCTTCGGTGGGGAGTGTTAGAAAATCTAGAAGAGGAAGAACCATTGTTGTCCCAAGGCGATATGATGACTAAGTTGATTGATGCAGCATTGCTTGTATATATTAAGTTAAGGTGTATATGACGCGTTCGGTGGAGAAGGGGCGAACGCCACAAAATTCGAAAAATGAGTTTTTTGTCGTATAATTATCCTTTAAAACCTTTGCTTTACCTATGCAAAAAATTAGATGTTAGTCTGCACTCTTTCACGGTAAAATTTAGGTTTTAATGTATCTCAGAGAAATTCACTCCGCATCATTGCTTCACATTGAACACATCTATCTACTTTCTGGTCACTCGACAATGCCCTGTGATGCTCAATTTGGCCAAATTGAACAAAATATAAAAAATAATTACAGCAATATTATTTACACCAAAAAAGATTATGTTACGGCCATAACTACAGCCGTTTCGCAGCGCTTCCTAGTTGTAGAAATGAAACAGGCTGATTTTCTCGATTTTGACGTCCTAAAAACGTGCATTGTCATTAGGAAATCAACAACTACTAAATTTACAGATGCAAGAAAGTTAATATTTGACTTCCAACACAAAGAAGGCTACGTAATATCTACTGCATACCGCACAACCCCAGATAATAGCCATCCCGTCAGACTGCAGAAAGGGAAAAAATCCTACAATGTCAGTTTATTCAATCTAGCCCAGCAGACACTGCAACCAAAGTATTCCCAATTGCTGCCAATAACTAAGGAAAAAATAAAAGATCTCAAAGAATTATCAGACCTAATGCCTGCAACTGCAGTGAACTATTATACAGGATTGTTAAAGGAACTGGAAAAAACCGAAACAGTTGAAGCAGGTAATACAACATTCGACGAAGAGGACCAAATAATGGATTCCACCAGTTAACATCAGAAGCTATCAATAAATATATTGTAAAATTTCTTGGCGTTTTATTATATCGACATATTACACAACAATATTTTACTCAAACATGTGTTCAAATTCATACAACATTTCAATAAACCGGAAAAATACAAAGGTTTAAAGTTTACAAACTTTAACTGCATTTTGTGGCATAATTCGAAAATGTTGCGTTCGCCCCTTCTCCACCGAACGCGTCATATATATCCACCTCATAATTGTAAGGTTAGTGAAAAATTCACTTAAGAGCTAGCATTTTTGGGCTCTTGTGGCATCAGTGTTTGGGACGCTGGTGGCATCATTTTGGGGCGTTGCGCGTCTTTTCTACTCGTTTGTGGGATGTCGTACGTACAGGGTGTGGTCTGATAGAGATTAGAGAGCTCTCTTGCAATTCAGTTTGGTTGTGTAGATACAAGATTGTTGCATCGTGCAATAGTCCAGGTTGCGTTGTTGTTGCAAGGTTGAGAAAGAAGACCATAAATAGTACCCCTTTTGTTTATATTTAATTCATGTAACAAAGGTCTAAGGTAGGCCCGCATCGAGTCAGCAACCCTGAGGTTACCCTGAGGTAGGACCTAATAGGATCTCAAATCCGTAAGTTTTAATTTAGCTTAACTTGGGCTTCAGATAGAACTGGCCCTTTAGAATTTGGCCGTTCACGGCTCAGCTGGGATTTTGAACCCAACAAATAGATAAAATAACAGCTACCAACTGACAAACACTCGCGACGCAGGCGTCACGGATTTCCCGCCAGGAGCGACAGCGAGATGCAGCCCCTTACTAAGACTTACTAGTCACTCACAAGCGGCCAGATTCTTAGAATCCAGTGTTCAAGGGATATCCCACCAGACCCAGAGGCTACGCCCGAGACTTTACGTTGGCCTGGCAGCCAGCTGGGCAGTAAAGCTCTCTCACCTCAGAGTAGTACAGCCAAACACCATCAATTGGTCACCAAAGAACGGTCGCAGGGGGCTGGTCAGGCCATTACGCGTTAGGAATGGGCTTAACGGGGCACTAGCCACACTCCATTCATCGCGCCCCTACGCCTGGGACCCCTCCATCCCAGTCTCTCACAGAGAGGTTCCAAAGTCTCTCTTCCCACGCATGAGGTAGCAGTAGGGTCCTAACAGTAAAAGAAGAGAAAAAGACTTAATACTAAAAGAATTTTTTTATTTTTTCTTATTTTCAGTCAGAGGAGGAAAGAGAGAGAGAGTTACAAGGAGTTACAAGGAAAAGAAGTACCTCAAAAGGCCTTGCGGCCCATACCGAGGAGGTACCTTTTTAAATGGCAACGGGTGCCAGGGAAAATTTTCTACACCCTCAAATAGTGTGCAAGATTTGGTCTAACCTTTTCTTGAACTGATCCACAGAGGAACTTTTCAACCTGTTCCATGTGTCACAGATCTTATACGTAAAGTAATTCACATACACTAGTCCTAAACCGTTTCAAATCCAACTTCCAACCACTGTTGCGAGTTGGGTTATCATTTAAACTAAACATGCTTCTAAAATCGACATCTTTGAACCCGCGTCACGTAAGCGTCGATTGTAGCCCATATGCCTAACGGAAGGGATTAACTTTGTGACATTCTTCAGCCAGTTTTCAATCCACCTACCTACTTCCCCACCAATACCCAGCGCGCGCACTTTGGCCATTAGCCGGCGGTGAGGTACCTCATCAAAGGCTTTCTCATCAATCGCCCTACTCTTATTATACTCACTCAACATGACGTGGAAAAACTCGAGCAAGTTGGTGAGACACGACCTATGCCTTCTAAACCCATTTTGGAGTCCCCAAGTAGCTTGTAGGAATCCAAATGGTCAACAATCCTACCCGCTATTATCCCCTCTAATTATTTACCTACAACTGAAGTGAAATGGTGTTATTTATAGAGGTTCCAAAGCCTCTCTTCCCACGCATGAAGTAGCAGTAGGGTCCTAATCGTAAGAGTAGAGAAAAAGACTATACTAAAAGTTCTTTTTTTTTTCTTTTTGCAGTCAGAGGAGAGCATCCTTAACCTAAGCTAAAAGGACAGAGTAGGGATGGGAAGGGGTCCTAGTAACCCACGGGACAGGTTTGTACAACAGACTTCACCCGCCCTCCCGAAAGAGAGAACCTAAAGGAATTGGCAGCCAATTTCTCTAGAATCCCATGACTCGGGACCGGAAGGCTGTCACACCCCAAGTATAAAGTTTACAACACCCAGAAGGAACGTGCATAACCTTTATACCCCCTGCGGAGAGAGGGAGAGAGAGAGAGAGAGAGAGAGAGAGAGAGTTAAACTTGATCATGCTTTTGGCAGCTAAAAGCCAAGTGCGTCGGTTCCAGCATCGAATTCTCAAGAGAAGGCTTTTTCCGGACCCTACAGGGCGGCTTCTATACATAAAAAGATTGAGCCACTCAAGGTCGCTCTGATATAGAATAAAGGGAAAATTGAGCCCACTCTAGTTTGATCTCTACTATTGAATTTGCTCTTGCATAACAGAGTACAGAGTATCCTACAATTAAGCAGCATTTAGAAGTACAGTATATAACTCATTGTTAGCTAGGAAATACTCGTATATTTGTCTATCTCTCACCTCATTCGGACTTGCTTCGCTGGATACCGGATGAGAAACGCTTCTGCATGCGACATACATATTTTTGGAATAGGATTTATAATCAAATTTTACTGGCGAATCAAACATTACTATTGAGAGACTTGATCGAACGCGTTGGGATGAAAAACTAAAGTCTATTAGCACTTAAAGGGCAATTTATTGACACGATGAAATTGCTGATTGAAGTAATTTTGAAAAATTTTAAACCAGAAGAACGAGACGATGCATCCTGCATTGAAAAATCAATTAATTCCTTTGAATTCATATTTATACGTCATACTTTGTAAAAGAGAAATTCGTACGTTAACTGTTCTTCTAAATTATAACAGTAAAGATATAGGAAGTGTCTCAGAAGTCTTGACTCATAAGCCATTACTATTATTAATTATTAACCTAATTTATTGATTTATTTAATTTTAATTTATTAATTAAATTCAGAGAAGTCTACGTGCAAGAATGTAAATATAATGAAGGCTAGCGAAGCTTTAGAAACAGCCGAATACTGTAGTATACAGATATACGCAAGCACGAAATATCCAGAAAACGACGTTATGGAAATACATCAAACTACTGCAACACTTGACCCCAAAAATAGTTCAAATTATAAACTAATTTTATAATTTTACTTGGTATTAGATCTGCATAGCAGACAGTCTAAATTACTAGAATAATATTGAAGACGTTATACCACCGCACTCTCAGTGAATATATACGTTTTACTGTGTTGTGAAGACAGCTTTACACTTTAATTAAAGTTTTTTCCAACGGAAAAGAGAAACATACCATTGCAGTTTACGAATGAAAACATTCCTTTAATAAAGACGGTGATCTGATCCCCTTCTTTGATTCCAGCCTGACTTTGAAACCAAACTACTCCATCTAGATCCTCAACTGTCAAATATGAATCGGTGCGGTCAACATCCAGAAATATCCTGTTCCAACCGACTCTCAAACGTTCAGTTGGAAGAAACTCAGTTTTTGTGATTGCTCCAGAGGTCAGTGGACTAATGTAATTTTTCATTGTGAGGGTTACAACTAATTCCAGAAGACTCAGTTGTATAGTCAAAGCTTCTGTAACTTCTGGAATTCCCCACTCGAAGGGGCTAAGAAAGAAATCAATCTGAAGCGTCTTGTCACTATCCCATCGAATGTTTTTCTCATTTTTATACAAACAAACTGAAAAAATAAGAGAAATTAAGGAAATTCACTGCAGCATAAATGGCGGAATGTTTTCCTTATTAAGTCTTACAAATATTTTAATATTTCACATTGAATTCGTAAATTGTAAATTATATTCATGAAAAAGACGCAGAAACATTTAATCTGAAAGTAGGAATCTTTTTTACCTCAAAATTTAATAAAAGGATAAAATAGATGCTTATTTATGGGTGTTTAATGTATTTTTGTATATATAGAATAATGTGTGGGATGAAAACAAGAACCTTTGAGACATACTAGAAGTAAATTTGAATTTGGAGTTGAATAAGTGGCGGCTGTCGTATTTAATGTACGTTGGTGATGTGGCAATTGATGGGGGCGAATCAGAGAGAGAGTTAATTAAGGAGAGTGGTGAAAAGTTTTGTTCACAGTTTTCAAAGCCCACTAAAAGTGAATAGCAATAAAAGCAAGGTTCTTGTTGTTGACGGAGGAGAAGATAAGCATAAAAATTGACAAAAATTTATCAGATCTGAATGAAGTGTCTCCTGGAACTAAAGAAGGCTTACAAGAGTGAACATTGATGCAGATAAATTGAAAACAGTGAATTAAAGAACAAACTTTTATATTGAAAATCTTGTGAATTTCATTTGGATCTTCTTTAGGAAAGAGTTGAATAGAAATATTTTCGATTAATATGCACTAAATGCCATGACCTGCATTTCTAACTTAACTTAACCTAACCTAACCTAACCTAACCTAACCTAACCTAACCTAACCTATCCTATCCTACAGGTCATGACATTTACTGCATATTAGCCATATTTTCTGTCATTAAAAAAAATAACAGAATTAATGCATACAAATCACCGAAGAGAAATAAAGAAAAGAAACAGGTTGACTGTGACTGACTGATAACTCTCTCTCAGAGATGCAAAACGATAGGAATGATAAACAAATTGTTAGTAAAACTAATACGCCAAATATAATCAACCGTAAACATCGTCATCCACGTTGACACTCTGAAAGGGAAAATTTCCCATCATTCTTTACAAATGATCCAAGCTCTTAAAAAGCTATTCTCTAGTTTCTCCGTAACTATCATTCTAAAGACCACCTAACCCTTCCAATACCGACTGATACAGTTCTCTCTGTGATCCCTCCCCCCCACCATCTGTTAACTCCAATTACTTCACTTTCAGTAATAAATATTACTCTCAAACTTTCGGTGTACCCCAAGGATCTTCTCCCTCTCGTTTTCTTGTCATCTTATACATGGATTACTTCGAATTGTGCCTCCTTCCCTCACTGATGAAATTTTTGCTTTATGGACGTGTAACGTCATAAGTACACGCTTGATAAAGCTTTAAATGAGAAAGAATCGAACCATGTCAATGTATTTGTAATGAGAAACAAAAAGCTCAATGGACGATGTTCGTCTATGTGACCATGTTTCAACAATGTACATAAACTCTTTTTAAAGATTCATAAAGTAAATTCCCTTCATACTCACACGAATCATCTTCAGAAAAACATCCTTGGTAGAGAATTGCACCAAAAAGAAAGCACAAAATTAATTTTAAAATCATTCCAAAATTTTAATGAATAAAAGGTCTTCAGTCAGTAAATAAATGTTAAGGAAAAATACATGACTTTTAATTATTTTCCAATCAATCTAAAGTGGAAATTCAATCATGGATGGTTCTAGTAACGGTTTATTTTTCCGTTGACAAACCTGAAAAATCAAAGCAATAATAATATTAGCCATTTGATTAGTTGACAGATAACTACAGTAACTGTATATTTGGTCGTTACAACTAAATCTTTTATGTAAATTTACTGGATGGAATATTTTAACAGAGTTTACGTAATGAAAGAGGTTTAATAATGCATCCATCCATCGTGTTCTGCCTATCAGGCAGGTCCAACTCGTGTGTCCCGCCAAAGTGTTCTATCCTGAGCTATCCTTTTCATCTCATGGTAGCCTCTGCCTGCCTTCAAATCATCCAGCATTGCTTTCCTTTTCCTTCCCCTCGGCCTTCTACCCTCATATCTACCCTCTATCACCTCCTTCAACAATCCTTCTCCTCTCAACACATGTCCGACCCATTTCTTCAGTCTTTCTCTTATCACCGTAATGAGTCTTCTTTCCTCACTCACTTGTTGTAGTACTTCCTCATTACTTTGATGTTCCCTCCAGCTTATCTTTAGCATTCTTCTCCAAATCCACATTTCAAAACTTTCCAGTAGTTTCTTTTCAGTTGTTTTCAGTGTCCATATTTCTGCTCCATGCAGTACCACACTCCATATCAAGCTTTTTACTAACCTTTTCTTCAGCTTCAAGTTGAGTTCACCTGCACGTAGTCTTCTCTGTCTCTCAAAAGCTACCTTACCCATACCAATTCTAGATCTTACTTCCTTATTGCAATCTCCATTGTTGGTTAATAAACTTCCCAGCTATTTAAACTGATCAACTTCTTCTAAGGTCCGATTTCCTATCGTTAGGTTCATTTGTGCTCCTTTCCTTCTTGCAATTTTCATTACCTTTGTCTTGGTCTCATTAATTCTAGTTCCGAATTCTTCCGCCGTTGTTATCAAGCTATTGACCATTCTTTGCAGTCCTTCCTCAGTACTACAAACAAATACCTTGTCATCTGCAAACCTTACAGATTTTAGCCAATTTACCTCCCACTCTGATTCCCTCTTCCAGATCTGAGAGTGCTTCTATTAATTATTATCATTGCATCCGCATAGATGTTAAATAACACGGGGGACAGGAAGCATCCTTGCCTGACCCCTCTCCCAACCAATCCAGGCTCCGATTCTCCTCTTGCAACTCTAACATTCACAGTCTGGCCAAGATAGATTTTTTATCAGCCTACGTTCCCTCCAGTCAACATTAAAATTCTTCACTATTTCCATTAGTTTCCTTCATTGGACTCTGTCAAAAGCTTTTTCAAAGTCAGTAAAACAAACAAACATTTCCTGATCATGTTCCAGCACTCTCTCTCCCATCATTCTCATAATACCAATAGCTTCTCTTGTTCCGCATTTTGACCGAAATCCAAACGGATCCTCTCCAATGTACTGCTCAGCTCTGTTCGTTAGTCTTCTGGTTAGTATCCTTAGCATTATTTTTGATGCATGGCTGACCAAGCTTATGGTTCGAAATTCTGAACACTTGGTGGCTCTCGGTTTCTTGGGGATAGTAGTAATCATAGAGACTCATGAAGTCAGCAGGCCAGTCTCCACTTTCATACATATTTCTGCACGATACATTCACCTCCTCTCTAGCATCACCTTCAAGACTTTTCAGAAGTTCTGCTGGTACATTATCTGGTCCTGGGGCCTTGCCATTTCTTAGGTCTTTTACAGCCATCTCTACTTCTCTTTCCAATATGTCCGGTCCCATACAATCTACTTCCTCCATTTTGATGTTATTAGGTTTGTTCTCTTTATCATACAGTTCTTCAATATACTCAATCCATCCTTGATCAATCCTTGATCTTCTGGTCTTTTCAGTTTTTCTCCATTTCTCCCCTCTATTTCTCGCACTCCCAAACTACTTCTTTTCCATCTATTTATGTCCTAAACTTTTTGGTACATTAAATCAGTTCTTCCTTTCCTTTTTAATTCTTCCATTTCCCCGCACTACCCTTCAAGCCACATCTTTCTTGCTTTATCAGTTTCTCTTCTCAGTTCGTTATTCAACTGTCTGTATCGTTGTCTCCCTTTTTCTATATTTATACTCTCATTTTCTTCGTCCTTCCATCTATAATAATAATAATAATAATAATAATAGATGTGTGTGTATGTGTGTGTGTGTGTGTGTGTGTGTGTGTGTGTGTGTGTTCCAGCCATAACTCCAAAATGGAAGCAGTTACAAACATGAAACTTCACACACATAATATTAGGTCCCCAGGTTGTGTACCTGGGTGTAAATAAATTAAATAATTAAAATTACTGGGCCCGAAGGCCACAGCACCGCGATTAAACTACAGAAAAGAAGGCAGCCGTGAAAATTTTGAGCTTCACATTGTGTCAAGATTTCTGATTCTTAAGATTTTCATGACTAATTATTTGGTCAATAAAACTATAGAAAAGAACACAGTCATGAAAATCTTGAGCTTCACATATAATTAAAACTAGCGGAGCGACCCGGCGTTGCCAGGGTGGATGTTAAATGCTATATATACGAGGGTAATTCAATAAGTATCCGCACTTTTTATTTTCACATCTAATAGATTATAAACACATCACTTCTCAACATAGTCTCCCTGTTTCTCAATACACTTAGTCCAGCGATCTACAAGCTTCCTAATGCCATCACAAAAGAATGTTTTTGGCTGTGTGCATAATCAGTCATGCACCGCCTCCTTGAGGTCATCATCGCCTCGGAATCGCTGACCTCTCAAAGCGTCTTTGGTTGTCCAAACAGGTAAAAATCCGAAGGTGCCAGGTCTGGATTGTAGGTTGAATGGTCGAGAACTTCAAATTTAAGTTCTTGAAGGCATTTTCTATTCTGTGCAGCGGTATGAGGGCGCGCATTGTCGTGTAACAAAATAACACCTGACAATCTCCTCCTCCGTTTTGTGCGAATTGCTTGCTTTAACTCATTCCGAAGCATGTCAAACTGTTTGTTGCGAGAGAGCATGCAATGGAAGCATCCAACATCTCCCGTTGCAAGGAAGTTCAAAGTACAGCCGTCAGCAGGTAAAGTTATGCTAACACTGTTTTAGGATACACGAGGCCATATCCTTGAACATTATCTAGAGCGGATGTGAAAGTAAAATTGTGAAAATAAAAAGTGCGGATACTTATTGAATTACCCTCGTGTGTATTATATATATATATATATATATGCCGGTTAGGTAAACTGAATACCCGGTTAGGTTAATTAAATGCCCGGTTAGGTTAATTGTACGCCCTTGACGATTGGTTAGGTTAAGTCGTGATATTTTCGTTAAAGCTAACGAAAATATCACGACTTAACCTAACCAGTCGTCAAGGGCGTACAGATGACCTAACTTGGCATTCAATGAACCTAACCGGGTATTCAATAATTTTACCATAGGTTTCGATATATATATATATTATATATATATATATATATATATATATATATACAGGGTGGGCGGAAAGTAGCTCCCTAATTTAAATTACATATAAATTATGTATAAATTGTGATTGTATTGTTATATTGTTATGGTGTGTTCTCTAAAGTGGTACAATTGTAACGGTAATCTTTTTTTCTCTAGTGTTCTCTTTGTGTTCTCTAAAGTGGTACAATTGTAACGTTCATTTTTTTTTTTTCATTTCAGATTGAAGGGTAACATGGCTGAGCGTTTAACACTGCAGGAGCGTGCCCAGTTGGCGGCACGGTACGAAGTTTGGCAATCTGTCGTTCGAGTTCAAAGATGGTGGCGGGCCATTCACGGACCACGTGCCCAAGTGGACCCGAAAACAATCAAGAACTGCCACTCGAAGCTCATGACCACGGGGTCTGTGGCAGATGTTCGAAGATGTGGTCGCCCTTCGACATCCAGGGCCCAGGAGACGGTGCAGGCAGTTCAGGAAATGTTCGCACGGAGTCCACGAAAGTCAACTCGCCAGGCAGCTCGGGAAAGTGGACTCTCCCGCTACTCAGTGCGAACTGTGCTGAAGAAGGAGCTGAACTGGCGTGCGTGGAAGCCGCATTACTGCCAATCTCTCTCGGACGAGGACTGCGACATTCGCATGGAGTTCGGGGAAATCATGCTGGCTTGGCATGAAGACTGGCCCCATCTCTTCCGCAACATCCTCTGGAGCGACGAGGCGGTGTTCCACGTCGGAGGCTTTGTCAACCGCCACAATTGCCACTACTGGGCAGGAGAGGATCCCATGGTTACCGCTGAAAAACGGCAGAATCGGTTCAGTGTAACGGTGTGGTGTGGTATGACCTCAGATCAGGTTGTGGGCCCGTTCCTTCTGCGCAACACCATGAATACTGAGCGGTACCTTGCTATGTTGCGAAACGAGGTCTGGCCGGTTGTCAGCACATGGGAGAACATCGACGATCTGATATTTATGCAAGATGGCGCCCCTCCGCACTTCGCTCTTGTTGTCCGTGAGTGGCTGGATGCCCACTTCCCTGGGTGTTGGATGGGTCGTCGTGGTCCACATCAATGGCCAGCCAGGAGCCCCGACTTGACACCGTGCGACTTCTTTCTTTGGGGGTGGGTAAAGGAAGAAGTCTACCGCACCAAACCGAGGACATTGGAAGAACTGGAGGACCGAATTCGGGAAGTCATGTCCTCCATCCCGCCGGAGTTCCTGCTAAAGTCAGTGGACGCCATTCCTGGGCGGCTCCAGAAGCTGGTGGAAAGAGTTGGAGCCCACATTGAATTTTAGAGAAAACCTACCATGTATGCCTACCTTTTCATATTATTTCTTCTGAAATAAGTGGATAATATACGTATTTTTTTACCAATCCAAAATAGGGAGCTACTTTCCGCCCACCCATCGTTCCGCAGCATTTCTAAACACATTCTGGAGCATTTGCGGGGTTATGTTATCTGCAGCAGTTCGTATACGTAAGTTTTCAAGACTCGTAATCTTCATCTGATAGACGTGCGACTCGATAAAGCCCCATGCAAAGAAATCTAAAGGGGTTAAATCTGGTCATCTCGCGACACAAGGTCTGTTGCTTCCGCGTCCGATCCAGCGATTTGGAAAACGTCCATTTAGATAATCCTGAACAATTTTGGCATAGTGACAAGGAGCACCATCATGTTGATAGACGACGGTACTAACAATCCTATCCCCAATCAGCTGAGGTTCAAGGAATTGCTGCAACATGTCCAGATAAATAAGCCCCGTAACTGTAGCTTCAGCAAAGAAAAAAGGACCATAAACCTTAGATTTTGTTAAACCCATCCAGACATTAACTTTAGGTGAGTCTCTTTCCCAATTTTGGACGAAATCATTCGGTCTTTCATCTGGCCAAATTCGACAGTTATGGCGATTTACTTTTCCATACGTATGGAAAGTGGTTCATCACTAAAGAGAATGTTGTCCATTAAATTATCACTCCAGATTTGTTCTACGAGATCAGCACACACAGCACTTCGTCGAGGGAAATCTTCCTCATGTAAAACCTGCAAATGATAGCTTTTCTTCCGCAAATTAACTTTCAGAATTTTGTGCACAGATGACGTCGGGAGGCCGAGGCTGTGTGATGCAGCACGAACGGACGTACGTGGCTCCTCAGTGATAATTCCGCGTACTGCATTCACGGTAAGATCTGACCAGTGGTGGGCACCGTTAACCAAAAAGTTAACTCCGATAACGATAATCCGATAATTTTACTACAAAGTTAACGGAAGTTAACGATAATCCGTTAACGATAACTATTTCTTTACTAACATTTAAAAAAATCAAGGAAAAAAGCTTTAAAACCCATAGAAAATGTTTATTTATGCAAAATCCAACAATAAATAGGTATTTAACTATTTTTATCAAGTTTTGCAACTTTTTTGCTTAATAACTTTTTTTTTATTTTTAATAAAAATGTACTGATTACATGTTTTGAAACCCTTGTAACCACTAACCATTAACTAAATTTTAATTTACAAGAGAATTATTATGGCAGGAACTGAAAGGTAAAATTAAATTTTAGGCACATTTATTAAAGACTGACACAATGTGCTGGTTGCCCTTCAGAAAGACCAACTTCTCAAAGTTAGGCCCAACTGCCAGTCTTGACCTCTTGGGCCTCAGGATGTCCTTGCCGAGAGAGAAGAGCCGTTCCACTGCGGCAGAGGACGGAATTGGCAGACTGAAGTTATGGCGGTTTGAATTCATTCGCGGAGCGGTGATCTTCCGTGAATGACTCCTCGCAGTTAACGTGTTAACGGACTTTAACAGACTAAATATCGAGTTATCGGAAGTTAACTGGTCCGATAACGATAAATGGAAATTAACTTCCGTTAATAGTCCGTTAAAAAAGTTAACTTCGTTAATTAACTGTTATCGGATTAACGCTTTAGTGCCCAACACTGGATCTGACATACACGGTCGTCCTGATCTTGCTTCATCATTTACAGATCCCGTTCGTTTAAATTTGTTCACCAATTTTCGTATTGTCTTGTCTATTGGCCCCGGCTTATGAAATCTCCTTCTAAACTTCTCTCTGATGTCATTGTATTTCTTTCCCTCGATTCGCCAAATTACTATTGCCACACGCTCTTCTGTATTCATTCTAAGGGCTTCTGAAAAGAAAAATAGAAAAAAATAATTATTTCACAAAAATAGATCCTGACTTTATGTACACCCTGTATATACACACCCAGTAATTTTAATTATATGTGAAGCTCAAGATTTTCATGACTTTTTTTTTTCTATAGTTTTATTGACCAAGTAATTAGTCACGAAAATCTTAAGATTCAGAAATCTTGACACAATGTGAAGCTCAAAATTTTCACGGCTGCGTTCTTTTCTGTAGTTTAATCGCGTTGCTGGGGCCTTCGCAGTGGCGGTCCTAGCTTACATGACGCCCTGGGCGAACCTCACCTTCAGCCCCCCCCCCCCTGTTCGCCAACACACACATTCGAATCCCCCAAAATAAAGGACAGACATAACTCTCACAAAATAACTTTTTATTGGACTAATTGTTGGAACTTCAGAACCAAAATAAAGACTCAAATTTCTGAATTTTACAAATCCTTCATCACGTAAATAGAATAACTCACTTAAGAGAATGTAATTATGATACTATGAACAGGAAAAATACAAATTAAATTGCACAACTGCCATAAATAAACTAGAGAATCAAATTTCTAAATTGTACAAATGCTCTATCACATAAATAGAATAAGACACTTAAGAGAAGGTAATTATTATGCTACACTTTGAACAAGAAACAAAATAAATTGCATCACAGCACAACTGCCATCTAAAGCCTGACTCTTCTTACCTTCCTTGATGCAAAGTCATGAATTAAATCATCATATGAAATCTGCTCAGCAATTGTATGATTTATACTGATGATGGCCAGACCGGTAAGGCGTTCCTGTGACATAGTTGACCTCAGGTAGGATTTGATGAGCTTCAGCTTTGAAAAGCTCCTCTCTGCTTCAGCAACAGTGACTGGAAGAGTAAGACCAATTCTGAGAGCAGTCCACAAATTTGGATATATTTCAGAGAGCTCCCTTTCATGGATAAATGTCAGCAGTTCAAGCAAGGATATGGTCTTTGATGGCAAGTCAGGCAAGTTCTTCAGCTCCTGTGCAAGCTCTCTGCCATCCAACTCAGATTGTCCCTTAAAGTGTAGTGTAGTACTAAGGTTCACACATTGTTCTGTCAGCTCCTCAAATGTGAGATTTTGGAAATGTGTCAGCACTCCAAACTTCTCTCCCACAATTTCCAACGTGGAAAATCTTTCCTGAATGGCTGATGTTGCAGCATCAACCACTGCATTGAAAAATGTCACCTCCAGCTTCTTCAAAACATCAATCAAGGGCTCATCAGATGCTTCATAGGAGAAGTGCCGCTTTGTGGACCTCAGCCGTTTTTGTTTTAACACAGCCTCCACATTCATTTGTTCACAGATATCTGTGGCTGCCATTTGTGCAGCCACAAAACCTGTTGCCCTGTAATTGCGGAGACCTCTCTCTGTTTTTTTTAGGAGATTTACTGCAACATCAACGTGCATGCTAGGAGACTGCATCTGCTTGCTCACATGCTGAATTTGGCACAACAGGTCATGCCACACCACTGAACAAATGGCGAAGCGGTATGACCCAACCTCCTCTGACAGAGATTGAGCCTCGACCTTTATTACAGAGTCTTTGGTGTGGTCCCTCACCTCGATCAGTGCATCTCTCACTGCAGCTGCCTGATATCTCAGGGGCTCCACACTCTTGATCTTGCTTTCCCACCTTGTATCAGACCACATCTTCAATGTGATGTTCACATGTTTTTTTCAAAATGGCCCATCGTTGTGTGGAGGCTGAAAACAAGTTGTAAAGCTTCTGCAAGATGCCAAAGTAACTTGTGGCATCAATAGATCCCTTAGCAGCATCGGCCACAAGCAAATTCAGAGAATGAGCCCCACATGGAACAAACAGAGCTCTGGGATTAATTTCTAGGAGCCTGGATTGAACACCCTTGTTTTTTCCCCTCATGTTGGCCCCGTTGTCGTATGATTGTCCTCTACAGTCCATGAAAGGAACTTTTAGCTCCTCCAGTCTCTTCAGAATCAGAGATGCCAAATGTTGACCAGTGGACTCCTCTGCCTCCAAAAACCCCATGAAATGTTCCTTTATATGGGCTTCCCCTCCAGTGACACAACCCGAATCACAACTGACAACTGTTCAGTGTGGCTGATATCTGGAGTGCAATCTAGAATTATTGAAAAAAACTTTGATTGTTTGATGTCGCTCACCATTGCTGAAATGGTCTTGCTGCTCGACAAATCAATGAGTTCGTTTTGTATGTGGTGGCCGAGGTAGCTGGTGTGACTGGAGGTCCCTTTTTGGACACGGTTAATGTGCTCTTGCATTATAGGATCAAATTGTGCCATCAGTTCAACTTCTTTCAGAAAATTGCCATTTGATGGTGAGAACAATTTTTCTGTATGTCCCCTTAGTGCCAAATTCCTAACTGCCAGAGAATGCACAATAGCAGTGAGACGTGTCAGCACCGCTCCATCTCAACTTCTCAGCCTCCAGAAGTGCCATCTCCTGCTTGTCAATGGTCTCCCCCTTTCTCATCCTCACTGCCAGTTCTTTCCAGATTTTCATAGAATTTAGGTGTTCTGAACTGTTGTCATGTGATGTGAGCATTGAGCTTGCATGCTTCCAGTCCGAGAGTCCCAAACTTGTTAAATTTATTTTCCTCTTGGAAATAATGTACAACAGAAACAGAAAAGGCTGTTGTTTTTTAAGGAATAGACCAACCAACTTCTGGTTATATTTTCCCCACTAACCAATGACTTCCTGAAGTATTGATGGTGGAAACTTCTTCCGTCACTGTCGTTTCTAGGGAATACAAAGTCAGATGGTACTTGACTTGGTCCCCTGGAAACCAGTTGTGTCCGAATTCTCTCAGTCAGAACTGAAGGCCAGTTAGCAGGGTCGGTGGACAGAGACTCATCCTCAGGAGGCGATTCTGCTCCAGGCATTTCTAATAGAAAGAACAAGAGCATTACTCATTAGTATACACACCTAAGTTAGATAACACATTATTCACAGCACTTTGTTATGGTGGTGGTGTTATGGAATTATGGTGGTGAAACACCACACATACCCAGTAACCCAGACCCAGTGATAATAACATTATAATTTATAACTGTTTGCAAAATGCTTTGCAGGGATGCACACATATACAAACACACGCACACACTCACAGACATATGTGCACACAAACTCACCTGAAGAGTCCTGCCAGGGAGAAGTAGAAGCAAATGGGTCTTCATCCTCAGGATCAGACTGCATTTGTGGAGACATATGTGAGGCTGAGGAGGTAGATGGCTCCTCAGCCTCAATAATGGCAGAAGTAAACGGCTTCTCATCCTGGCTAGTGGCAGAGGGTGTTCCAAAATATTTCAAAAGTGCCCCTGCAAATAGTAAAATAGAACATAACAGACCAATGCATGAATAGGCTAGTACAATTAATTTAACATGTTATTAAGCACAATTTATTAAACTTTTAGAATAGGAAACAAATGAATAATACAACCTCCTTGGTTAATGGCTAATTATATACATAATAGTACACTTCAAATGACTCAGAAAGCTATATCACAAAATAGCAGTGCAATATAGCAGTGAAGAGTAGATGACATAGCTCTATACCTTTATCTTTTGCTCGTTTCTCCTCTTCTTCTTTCCTCTTTTTTCTAAACTGAGCACCTGATAGCTTTGACCTCTTCTTATCCATTTGCGGTTATTTGACAGACCTTAGTGGCTTAGTGTGAAGATTCGTTCTGTAATAAATAATATACATTTCACTATTTAACCAAACCCAGAAAAATAACATTACATATGTTAAAGTATGGGCTTTTATTCCCAATAATATTAATCTGGAAGCATTTTGCATTGTTTAGGTCTTTTATGGGAAGGTTTATGGAAAATGCAATAGATGGTTTTTTATTAATAAAAATATATTTATTGATCTTTTATTATTTATTTTATTTTATTTTTTATTTATTTCTTTATTTATTTATTCTTATTTTTATTTTTATTTTTTTTGCAGGCGCTCATGCCGCCCCTCCACAAATGCCGCCCTGTGCGGCTGCCCATATTGCCCATATGAGGAACCGCCACTGGGCCTTCGTGCCCAGTAATTTTATTTATTTAATTTATTAACACCCAGGTGCACAACCTGGGGACCTAAGGTCAACATCTTCCTTCCTTGAATAATCAATTTTAAAATTAGAAAGAGCCGTTTTGAGCAGAAAACATTTATTTATAAAAAACCTCTGAACAGTTAGTAGAACAACGTGAAAAAAGTGTTAGCAGCTGACAAGGACGCTTCTAACAGTGGCTGTATCCTCCAGCGCGGGACACGTCAACGCGAAGAAGAGGCGACGTCAAACCAAAACATTAACCCGCTGGTGGCCAAACTTCCTCAAATCTCCGTGCAGCGGGCTGTATACGGTTGGCCAGACTGGCAGTTGACGGCCTGTTACGTGGCACGGTCAGCGTGCCGATCGGCTCCCGGGGCCGGACCTATACCAGCGTGCTATTTTTTCATTTACGGGGAGCAATTGCGTGCCGGACGTGCTCCCCGGACTACTCTTACTCTCCGGCGACATTAAGACTAATCCACGCCCTACTACAACTTACACATATCACCATACACAAAGACAGACACAATAGGACCATGAGACACATACAGAAGCATAATATTAACATATTACAGTACAAGGTAGATGGCCTCAAACAAAATCATGCAGCTTAGGGAATTTGTATACAAACAAAACATTCACATAGCACTTATACAAGAAACAAAACTAAAACGCGCACACAAAACACCCACCATCCCTGACTTCACGGCGATCCACCAAGATCGTACTGGGGGTAACGGGGGTGGACTCATCACTTACATACGTAAAAGCATTAGCTACACTGATGCCACCCAAAACATTACAAACACAATCCAAGCAGATAACACGATAGAAATACAGGCAGTTAACATTAAAACATGCGCAAAACACAACACCACACTCATCAACATTTACATCCCACCAGATAGTTCACCTCAGGTGCCAGCCAATTACAATCCACAGTTATACAATCTGGCCTCTCTCACTAATGTCATCTTAGGAGGAAACTTCAACACTAAAGACACTAGTTGGTACCTGCACAACCAAAGCAACACCAGAGGCGCCAACATAGCCGCATAACTAAACAGCCTCTTCATTCTTAACAATACAGAAGAACATACACACATACCACATCAAGCAGGATACTCAAACTCCTCCCCAGGCATAACGTTCTGTTCCCCCCTCACTAGCAACACGTACACACTGGAGAACAGAAAAACAACTGTCATTAGACCACCTGCCCATCATCATTACAACACGTTCTACACTCTGCCCCAACAGCCTTAGGCACACTTACAGAAATGACAAGAAAGCTGATTGGGAACAGTTCAAAATACAGACTGAGGAACAATTCACCACATTAAACAGCACACCCATCATAAACATCAATACAACACTCAAGACATTTAATCAGATCATCAATAATGCAAACGAATACATACCCAAGGGCAACATTAGGAAATACAACCCAAATTACACTAGAGAAATAGCCCACCTCATAAGGCAACGTAACAACCTCAAACATAACACACAAACACCACACGCAGAAGCCACAAAACAGCAGACACATCTCAACACAGAAATAAACAACAAACTTAAAAAGAAAAAACAAACATACATTTAGGGAATTCATAACACTAAACCACTCCACAGATACATCCAGGCTATACAAGACTATAAACAGCATTACCCACTCTAACAGCGGCATTCACACCTCACACGCGGCTATCTGTCGCAGCCAAAATGATATCCCAACATATCCACAAGAAGCTAACATTCTAGTTAATCACTACGCAAAGATAAGTCACTTAAACAGAGACAACAACCAGAAACACACAGACAGACAAACAGCCAGACACAAGAAAACCTACAGACTCGACACGACCATTACACCCTTCAATACAGACCAGACCACCAAGATCATCAAAAACATTAAGAATTGAAAACTACTGGACCAGACAACATATCCAACATACACCTTAAACATTTGGGCCCACAGGAAATACTAGCTCTCTCAAACATCAGCACATATTCATACCAACACTGTATTATTCCTGACAAATGGAAACAAGGTAAAATTATTACATTACTCAAACCAAACAAAATTCCAACAGAACCAGCTTCATATAGACCCATTACTTTACTATGCACACCTTCCAAAGTAACAAAGACTAATCTTACAAATTACCAACCCACACATACCACTATCGCCTACTCAACATGGATTCAAACCTCACCACTCAACCACGACATTACTCACTAACCTCACGCAGCACATCATGGATGGCATCAACTCCAGACGACCATCTCAACGTACACTATTAGCAACAATAGACATTACTAAAGCATTTGATGCTATACCACGCTTCCCTCTCATGAACAAAATACTCAACACAAACATGCACAATAACACCAAACGGTGCCTGAGCAACTATCTTTCAGGAAGATACTCACATGTCACATTTAATGGCAAGTCATCCAAAAACAAGCTTTTCCCGAACTTGGTCCCTCAAGGCTCTGTTCTGTCACCAACACTGTTCAACTTATACATGCATGACATTCCAACACCCATAGATAACATCCACCCACAACAACATCGACACAAATCGCTGCAAATAACCTACAAACATACATAATCAGTATACAAGACTGGCTCACACACAATAAACTCAAAGTAGCACCCACAAAATCAATCATCACCTTGAACACCAGATAACTCCACAGCTTACACTAAACAACACCAACATTCCACACACTCACAGGACCAAAATACTTGGGGTCATATACAACACATCATTAACTTTTGCAAATCACATTCAGGACATTAAAAACAAATGTACGCAAGACTTAACACGCTTAGGGTACTAACAGGCACACACTTTGGACACCAGCAGGAAACATCATCACTCATATACAAACAATATATTCGCTCAGTTATGGACTATGCTAACCCATGCTGGGCACCCATTATCCCAAACATACACAAACACCTTACAGACAATACAAAACAACGCACTTCGTATCATTACAGGATGCACTCAAACAACACCAATAGAACACTTGCACACACAAACAAAAATACTGAAAGTTAAGGAACATTTAGCCATGAAAGGAACACAATTCATGGCAGCAGCGACAACTAACCCACAACACCCTTGCCACTACATGTACAATCATGCACCAACATACCATTAAGGTAACACCAGACACATTATAACCAAATACTCCATTTCATACCACGCCCCACAGACATCACACAGTACAGAAAACACACACACACACCTAACCCACAAAGCACTGACACGACTCGGTCAGAATGCGGTGCTAGTTGCGAAGCCGCTACCCATTGACAGGTCAGAGACCAGCCTGAGCAGATCGGATCGAGTTAACTTAGCACGATTCCGATGTGGACATCACCCCAACTTACAGACATATAAACACAGACTAGACAATTCCACAGACGACACCTGCCACCTGTGCCAGGACACACCACAAACAATTGAACACATTATGACAGACTGTACCGCTCTAGCACAACAAAGAACACAACACAACATCACTAGTGCGCTGAACCTCTGGTCCACTCCGGAGAGGGTGATCGGTTACCTGCGTGCCGCCGGCTTGCTCGATCAGGGTGGGCTGATCGGCCAACCAACAACAACCTGGGGACCTAATCAATATGTGTGTGTGAAGTTTCATGTTTGTAACTGCTTCCATTTTGGAGTTATGGCTGGAACACACACACGTCCTTTTATTATTATTGCTAGTACAGTTCCCGTCGCTTCGCCGACGGTTAGACAGGCTAAACTACAGAAAAGAACGCAGCCGTGAAAATGTTGAGCTTCACATTGTGTCAACATTTCTGAATCTGGTATCTCCCAAAACCTCCTCACCCCCATTCATGCAACTTGGGGGCTAACCCCCTCCCCCATTACCCCACCCATCCCCATTACCCCCACCCTTCCCCCATTACTGCCCGGGATAAATTTCACAAACAGACAAAGAGACAGGCTAAACTACAGAAAAGAACACAGTCATGAAAATCTTGAGCTTCACATTGCCGCCCGTAATACAATTTCTGAATTTTTTTCTCAATTTTTGAAAGTGTGACGGACGGACAGACAGACGGACAGCTCTTTTATTATAGTATAGATTATTATTATAGATAATTGAGGCAGAGTGTCGAAAAAATTATTTCAAAAGCTGAAATCGGATACCGAAGATTTTGAAAAGAAATTATTAAGGCAGTGAAAGCTTAATATTTACTTTAAGTTCACGAGGAACCTTTGTGACGTTTAACAATTGACCCCCCTAAGTAATTGGGGGAGCCGAAGGCCCCAGCATCACAGGTCCAGCTAAATGGGCCCACTTTAACTAGAAAAGAACGCAGCAATGAAAATCTTAAGCTTCACATCCGAACTCATTGTATCAAGATTTGTGAAGCTTAAGATTTTCATGGCTGCGTTCTAGGCAGTGTTAGCACAGAAACATAGTTCTTGAGAACAGGAGTATGGTGTAGTGCTTAGCGTCGCTGACTACGAATCCATCGGCCCCGGGATCGAGACCCAGTGACGGCAGCCGGCGCGCAGCAAAACCCAGCTGTTCATCCTTCCACACAATAAAGAAAGTGGTTGGTAGATAAATGGGTACCCTCGGTGGCCTAGTGGTTAAGACGCTGGGCTGCTGCTGGTGGGTCGTGGTTCAGATTCCACGTTAAACTGTAGGGCTAAGGTGGAGTGAAAAAGCTTGACCTTCGTCAGAATGAACAATTCAGGCGGAAGCTAACCAAAGATTTTATATATATATATATATATATATATATCGTAAAGAACGACGCTTGTATAGGAGATATTCCGCGCAAGACACGAGAGGAGAACGAAACAAATGAAAAAATGAGGTAACCACCTGGGAATCGAACCCGGGATCTTCCGATTGCCGGTCAGACGCGATACCATTACACCATGGACCTCACTCTTCCAAATGCCGTAATTCTTCTACATACTCGCAGAAACCAATGCCCCAAGGGGGCACCTCCCGCATGCCGTAACATTATATACATTCAACTGCAAAGAACACGCAGTATAAATAACGTAAAGAACGACGCTTGTATAGGAGATATTCCGCGCAAGACGAGAGAGAGAGAACGAAACAAATGAAAAAATGAGGTAACCACCTGGGAATCGAACCCGGGATCTTCCGATTGCCGGTCAGACGCGATACCATTACACCATGGACCTCACTCTTCCAAATGCCGTAATTCTTCTACATACTCGCAGAAACCAATGCCCCAAGGGGGCACCTCCCGCATGCCGTAACATTATATACATTCAACTGCAAAGATTTATACTGCGTGTTCTTTGCAGTTGAATGTATATAATGTTACGGCATGCGGGAGGTGCCCCCTTGGGGCATTGGTTTCTGCGAGTATGTAGAAGAATTACGGCATTTGGAAGAGTGAGGTCCATGGTGTAATGGTATCGCGTCTGACCGGCAATCGGAAGATCCCGGGTTCGATTCCCAGGTGGTTATCTCATTTTTTCATTTGTTTCGTTCTCTCTCTCTCGTCTTGCGCGGAATATCTCCTATACAAGCGTCGTTCTTTACGTTATTTATACTGCGTGTTCTTTGCAGTTGAATGTGTATATATATATATATATATATATATATGTATATATTTCAGGAAAGTAAGACGTGAATAATATTTGATGAAAATAACCACGAAGGAAAAAGAAAACGCGAAATGGTGCTCAAGTGCTTTCGTGTTCCTGAGGATGTCATTAGACGAAAGCGCTTGAGCACCATTTTGTTTTCGTTTTCCTTCGTTGTTATTTTCATCATATATATATATATATATTTATTAGTGGTGGACCGGATATCCGCATAATTTTAACGTCCGCACTTCTGACTGCGGATGTTATGCGGATATTACCTCTAATAAATTATGCAATTTACAATTAAATTAGCTTATAAAGTAGCTTATAAGGCCCAGTCATGCACATTGCATGTAAAGTATTAATTATTAATGAACAAACAAATATATAAGCCTCAAAATATAAATACCTGGTAACACAGAAAATTGAATGAAACTTGTTTCATTGAATTTTCTGTGGCTGAAACTCTTAGTTATTATTTTTATCATAATAAAAACAATATTAATTTTAATTCTTATGCATTGCCTGCCATGATAGTAATATCACGAAATTTGAAAAATTATGTTATATATTCATAATTCTATATTATAGTGATAGATTAACTAAATATCCGCATCCGCAGATGTTGAAAAACTGACATCCGGTCCACCACTAATATATATACACACGTGTGTGTATATATATGGCGAGCTTTAGCGCACGTTTTATCAAAGGAAATCCGTGAAAAGATTTGTTTTAGTTTTTATAATAAAAATTCCGATCTTAAGGTCTAAATTAATTCAGAATTTATAAACAAAAAATACAATAGACAATATATGTGGGGACTCGAGGGGGCTACACACCCTGACTCAACTGCCAGGATTAATCAGCCTTCAATCGACGCGCGCTCTGAACTCAACTGCGGTTCGGAGCAGTTTGGAGGTCCCACACAAAAAGAGCGACTTAGGGGCTGCGTGGAACTCCCTGTACCAAACCTCGGATGAACAGCCACAGAATCGAAGGGTGATAGCTCTTCAAGTGACGAAGTTGTTGAGGCCAATCACCACCTCGACCCAAGCCGTACCCAAGTTAAACTCGACTGAATCTGAATGACTGATCGAGTAAATAATGGCCAGCAAGTTAACCACTCCTAGACCTACTCTTAAATCCACTCCGGGGATAGGGGGAAGTCGAAATTATTAATTCCAAGGACTCCTCAAATCCACAGAGCAGACAAGAGTGGGGTTACGTAACCCAATACGTAATGATCAGTTTAAATCCCACGGTAATATTTAATGTAAATTACCGTCAGCGATCTAAAGTTAACTTAAATTTAAATTAAATATTGCTGCTTATCTAAATAATTATGTTTATAGCCTAATTTAAAATATTTACAATATATACACAAGGAGCAAAATGACTCCTGGGTCCGAAATAGGACAAACTTAAAATTAAATTACCAATAACTAGTAGTAACAGTAGCCTAAACAAGGTTATGAACGCGCCTTTCAAAAGGAATTTAAACTAAGTTAAACGTTTAAGATTTCAAAGAGAATCAATTGCAATTTAAGCGCAGCACAACCTTACGGTAGCAAAACTGAGGAACTAGTGACCATAATTTCTTACAACTACGTCGCTGTCTACGAGCTCCCACATTCAAGATGGCGTACGATGGGCGGAGCCTACAAATGTTACACGTCATTCCTCAAGGGAGCGTTCTTTTGGGTTAGAAATAGTATATACAGTATCTAATTTTACACAATATAAATTTAAATACTGTGGGAAATAATTCCCACATACTCCCCGGGGGAAGATGTACAATTGTACATACAACGTATGTCCCATTAGTCATTTAACTGACTTTGTATTCTTTGACGCGCTTGTACCGCCGCGTCACGAGTTTGTCGAGCCCTTGTCTGTACCAGAACAGGGGTTGTTTCACTGCTTCCCCATATGAGGAGTCAGATACTTCCAATGGAATTAATTTGGTAATAGGTCTTGATACCGTGGTCCTTTCTTTGG
The DNA here is from genome assembly GCA_023014485.1 of Bathynomus jamesi. Classification (NCBI taxonomy): domain Eukaryota; kingdom Metazoa; phylum Arthropoda; class Malacostraca; order Isopoda; family Cirolanidae; genus Bathynomus; species Bathynomus jamesi. The sequence continues at coordinate 733,188 of JAJOZX010001880.1, read as the reverse complement.
TGCGTAACACCACTGACCTTACATGACCGTCACGGCCGTAGATTAAATCCGTGATTACTGCCAGAGGCCAGTATAGTCGCGGACTTTCTTCTTCAATAAGAACTACGTCTCCGACTCGTACGGGAGAAGAACCTCCTTTATCTTTAAACCTATACCTCTCTCTAAGAGATGTAACGTACTCGTGACGCCCCCTATTCCAGAATTGACACACAATCTGTCTATATTTCCGATGTCTCCTGTTACGAGAAACAGTCGACATAAAATCCGGGTCCGGATCTTGTACAGGTGGCAACGACATATCCAACCGGTTTCCCATCAGTAGTAACGGCGGTCTGAGAGGCATCGGTTCATCAAGATCTCCACTGACGTATATTAAAGGTCTGTCATTCAACTTGCTTCAACCTCTACTTTCAATGTACGGAGCTCTCTGACGTTAGCACTGTCCGACCTAAAATTTTCTTGACGGTAAATTTCGTCAGTTCTATGAGCCGTTCCCAAAAACCCCCCGAACCAAGGTGCTCGTGAGGTATAAATCTCCATTCGCACGATTGGCGAACGAGACTTTGGTTGATGGAGGTATCTCTGTGGAATGTCTTCAAAAACTTTGCAGAAGCGGTGAACGTCGAAGCATTATCACTGAGCATAAGCCTAGGGTAAGATCTTCTTCCGACAAATCTCCGGAAGCTCTCAAAAAGGACTCGGATGAATATCTTCCTATTTCTTCAACCACTTCTAAATGAACGGCTCTAGTTACTGCACATGTAAAGAGCGCAATGTACCGTTTAGATAATATTTTATCTCTATCTTTAATCATTAACGCCCCGGTGTAATCCACTCCTGTTACTTGAAAGGGTCTTAATTCGGTTGTCCTTTCTTTCGGAAGATGAGGTTGCATTGGAGCTTTATATCTTAATCCTTGTAGCCTCTTGCAAGTTGTACAAGCTTTTAAAACAGATTTTACCGTTTGTCGGATTTTCGGTATCCACCATTGCAGTCTCAGGTGTGCGACTACGTGTGTCATTCCAACGTGAAAACACTTAGAATGCGCATCAGCGAAGACTAGTTTAGTAAATACGTGTCCAGATGGAAGAAGTATAGGATACTTCCCACCGTAGGTAAGTTCAGAATATTTAAGTCGGCCTTCACATCTAAGAATTCCGTTTTCCAGCTTTAGCTGTAACTGGTTAACTAAATTTGGTGGTCTTTTATTCGAACTACCCCGACAATAGGAAATCTCGTCTTGGAAGTCTTCAAATTGCACGATCTTTATCAGACTAGTCTTCAACTCTTCCAATTCTATCACGGTAAACTTGTGACTCGTGAACGAGTGGGTAGTTTTGAGAGCCGAACTTTTATGTAATATCTGAATAAACTGCTGCACTACGTTCATCGTTTTTATCAATTTAGACAATTGGCTAAACCTATTAAAGTCTATCACACTAGGACTTGCTATGACAGCTGTAACTAGGGGTTCGCACACGGACCAACCTTCATTACTAACATCACAATTTTTTGGTTTAGGTGGAGCTTGTGATTTTGAGGCCACTCTTGGGGATACGGTAACCAAACCGGTCCCTTTTCCCATTTGTTAGTTATTACAAGCTGGCCGTAAGTAATCCCTCTCAAAATAAATGCAAAAAACTTCACTTTTTTCTACGTGAAGGTCAAAATATGAAAATAAAAACCCACTCTAATAGACTCTGTCTATTAGAGTGGGTTTTTATTTTCAAATCCCTCTCAAAATTAAATCACTGGGATTGTCGGCACTGCGTACATAATGCCATTCTGCGGTCGAAATTAAATGCCAGACTTCATCGACCCGGTTGCGATGGAAAGGTTTTAATGGTTTATCCGAATGTAGCCAATGCAGAGCTACGGCACTATCTGACCAGCAATGGATAGCAGTGAATAATAGCTCATTTGAATAACTATCCATCACGTATTTTATCAAACGTGCTGACAGCGTTGCTGCTGTCAATTCCAATTGTGGGATAGTTAAACCCCTTAGCGGTGCTACTCTGGCTTTGGCCAAGACTAATGAGGCACGTTGGTTAGCTACTAGATACACCGCAGTACCATAAGCTTTCGAGCTAGCATCTGAAAAGGCATAATCTCGATTTCAGATGCATTAATTGCCTGACGAGGTACAGTGTATGAGCACACTTCTTCCAAGTCTCGAGCTACTGTATGCTAAATCTGAGCTAAGTAAAGGGGGAGGGGCTCATCCCAGCCAAGTTTTGCCCGCCAGATTTCCTACAACAATATACGCGTACGTATGGCGACTGGCAAAAGATAACCTAACAGGTCGTATAAACTAGCTGTTTTACTTAGGACACTACGTTTGGTAGGATTATCTAAACTAAACTTCCTTTTTGGGTAAGACATGGTATCATTAGTCAGTTTCCAGGCCATACCAAGTACGTTAATTACCGGTTTTGATTCCAAGAGACCATCACCATGCTTATCAATGATTACTTTCAATGAAGGTAAATTAGTGGCCCACTCTCTTAGGTGAAGGATGGCCTTTCCCAAAAGTAACTTAGAATCATGGTAGTATTTAATAAGATCAGTTTCTTTATCAGCTACTCCATGTAAGTTATCTACATACAAATTTCTTTGAATAGCAAGGGCGGTAGGGGAGTTTTTCTTTCGTAGGTGGTGCGCGATCGTCGCATTCAGCAAGAATTGGCTGCATGTTGCACCAAACAATACCGCTTTAAGCCGATAGGTAACTAGACACGAGTGCGGCTTGTGTGGCTCCTTAAGCCACAAAAATCGAGTCATCTCGATCCTCCTCGTGTAAGCTTATCATTAAAAAGGCCTTGCTGATGTCGCTGATACATGCGTAACATTTAAGGCGAAAACGTAAAAGTATGTGACCAATGTCTTCCACCAAAGACGGTCCCGAATATAAACATTGGATCAAATTGTGGTTACCAGCAGAACAATCAAAACTACGCGCAGAGGCGTAGTCACGGAATCCTTTTTGACTCCATAGTGAGCTAAGTAATGTACACCTTTACCTTTAGGCAGTAGAGTAGTAGTAGGCTTTACCTCCTCTATAAAACCCTTTTCAAGTTGTTCCTTTATCACTTTGTCAAAGTTGCAGCTGTTCGGGTTTAGATCTTAAATGGTTTAAAGTAGTTTAATCTACCCCGAGCCAACCCATAATTGTCCTTTAATTTAGGATGGTTGGGCTTCCATGGTAACTTGGTGATATATTGACCATTTCTATAATCAATATTATCATTAAACATCTTCAGAGTTTGGTCTTCTTGATGATCTGGATGAAGGCGAATGCCTATCGTATCCAGTGACCATAACCCTTGAAGGGAAGTGGCTATGTCCTCATGTTCTGTTCCAATGTGTAGAACAGTTATTACGTTCGTAGTTATCTCCGGGAATTCATTCCCATGCTCACATAAAGGACCAGATATTAGGTACCCCATGGGGGATTCTAATAAATGTACTTTATCTACAACCTTATGGCCATTTATAAATTGGTAGTAGAAATCTGCCCCGATTAGTAAATCCACATTACCAATATAGTCCGACGTGATATGGTCGGCCGCCATGATACCCCTCTTCTTTAGAGAGAGTACCGTAGCCTGCAAGCCTGGGATATTTATTCGAGAAGGCAATGTTTCTACCAAGATTGCTTCCATTTGTACATTACCCCTAGAAGAATTAATTTGGAGATGTACTGTGTCGTAAGTTTGCGACTTTCCTTCTGTGTCATAACCATCGATCGAGAGGGTTATAGTTGAATTAGCCTTTAAGTACAATTTGCGTGCGGTGGTCTTAAGCAAGAGGGTGCGCTGGGCGCACTGATCGAATAACGACCGCACGCGCTTTACGCCTTTACCCATTCTTAGTTCGAGCATGGCTGTTGGCAACGCAATACCCGAGGCTAGTTTTGATACCTGGTTAGACGCAGCTGCTGATTATAGGATGCAAATTATCGAAAGTCCATTTATCGATAAATGATTGAAAAAAATTCGGATTATCGATAATTATCGATAAATTTTCTAATTAAATTAGCTGTCTCATTAATAGAAGAAAAACGCAAAATTATAAGAACAGATTTTAATGAGATCATTCTACATTGTGACAGCCATAGTTATTTAAACAGATTTTAGTTTTTTATCCTTATTAAGGAAGTAACATTTCAAAAAGCATAAGGCATTAATAGTGGCTGGAGAGAGACTGCATCGAATCTTCGTTATGAAAATTCCCGCTGAAGAAAATGCACGCTCTGCTTCACAACTTGTAGGCTTGATGGTCCTTAATGCATCGTACAATCGATCTAGATTTTCGCTTCTCTTTTTCTTTACTTCGTACAATGCGAATTCACTGCCTGCATTGAACATAGAGGACTTACTTAAGGACTCGGAAGTTTTCGATTCCAATTTGCTCATCTCATGATAGAGGCATTTTTTGAAATCCTCCTCTTCGTCGTCTTCATTTACGTTGCCCTCATCTGGAGTTTCTTCAGCACTGCTTATATCCGTAAGAGGTTCAGGAAAGAGTCGTAAATATATAGAAGTGGCATATTTCTTTAAGGAAACTGGAGAAGGCATCTTGAAAGTGTCAGACATTTGTTCATTTATAGCTTTAGGATCATGGAGATATCGCAAAAGGGACACAGTATCTTGAACTCTTCTTGATTCATATCGTTGCTTGAGAGAAAGCTGCATTGCCCCGTAGAGGGCAAAACAAAACAACGTTTTTTATTTCTAATAAATCTCATTTGCAAGAGAAAATTTGTTCATTTAGCGTAAACTTAAAAAATCAGGAAGTGATCTGAAATTATCGATCAATCTGCTCGATAATTATACGATAGTTGACTTTCATTTATCGATAAATTATCGATAATATTTTATCGATTGCAACCCCTACTGCTGATACAGTAGTCGTATTTTCGACTTGTACCGGTTCTTCGATCCGCTTATAACAAAGCAGTATTATGCCTCAACTCACAACATCGGCAAGTCTGGTTGCTACGGCAGTCATTAACTACATAGTTATTTCCGAGACAAGGAGTACATAAGTGCATCTCCTTTGCTCGTTCTGCCCTACTCTTGCCATCTTTATACGAATCACACTCGAACACATGTTCCTTAAAACACAATTTACAGGATAGTTTACGAACTTCTGAGTCCGTCTTTTGCCTGCCTTTTCCCTTTGATTTAGCAGTGACGTTAAAGTTGCCTGCTGTAAATTTATTATATTTCTCGTAGGGTGAATCATTCCCTTTTCCTATCCTGCGACTATGTTGTTCCCTCTTATGGGGGACCGACGTTTCCACCTTCACTTCAGGTTTAACATCTTGTATGTGTTCTATTTCGGTATTCATGGCCTCCCGAAAGGCATCTAATTCCCAGTAATTAGACCTTGTGGCCCTATTTAAATTATCCCTAACTTTATTAGGTAACTTTCTAAGAAGAAGAGCGGCTAAAACAAAACCAGCATCTTCTACTTTAACTCCTAAGGATTTTAATCCTCTCAAGTGGCACTCGTATTCGGACCGGAATGCTCCCAAGTCCTAGCGCTTGCGGCGGGACCCTTTAGATCGAACAAGGCGTAAATATGCGCCTGAATGATGCGCTGTGGTTTCACAAAAGTTTCTTGAAGTAGTTTAAATGCTTCTTCGTAATCATTATTGGTTAATGAAAACCCTTCAAGGAGCTTCAAAGCCTCTCCCCATAGTTGGCCTTTTAAATAAGTAAATTTCTGAGAACCGGCAAGATCCATGCGCGTATGTACTGATGAACTAAAACTATCAAAAAATTGAAACCAATGAGTGAGTTTACCCTCAAAAATTGGTAATTGCAATTGCGGTAACTTTACTGAATTACCTGCAACCCTAGAAAGCCCATCTTCCTTTGAGGGCCGGTTAGCCTGCGCTCTCATGCGTTCTTGCTCGATTTCTAGCTCTTTAAGCTTAATCGTTTGCTCAAATTCGAGCTCCAACTTTCTCAACTCATCAGCACGGGCTTTCGCTGCCGATTCCTCAGCACGGGCTTTCGCCGCTGATTCCTCAGCACGGGCTTTCGCCGCTGATTCCTTAGCACGGGCTTTCGCCGCTGATTCGATCTTTCTCATGTCTAACTTTTCAGCCCTTCGCTGACGCTCAGCTATCTGCATTTTAGATACCCAATCTCTGAGCTCTTCGTCTTCATAGCCGAGATCTTTGTCAGTTTGGGTGAAGTCCTTAACCAATTGATATTCGGAAGACATCTTAAAAAGGCTGATTATGGGCTAAAAAGTTAACACCCTATAATCAGAACCGAACTCAGCTAAGAGAGCTGGTTAATCAGGCTATAAATATCCGGTTCGAAGGACCAAATTATGTGGGGACTCGAGGGGGCTACCCACCATGACTTAATTGCCAGGATTAATCAGCCTTCAATCGAGACGCGTTCTGAACTCAACTGCGGTTTGGAGCAGTTTGAAGGTCCCACACAAAATGAGCGACTTAGGGCCTGGGTGGAACTCCTTGTACCAAACCTCGGATGAACAGCCACAGAATCGAAGGGTGATAGCTCTTCGAGTAACGAAGTTCTTGAGGCCAATCACCACCTCGACCCAAGCCGTACCCAAGTTAAACTCGACTGAGTCTGAATGATTGATCGAGTAAATAATGGCCAGCAAGTTAACCACTCCTAGACCTACTCTTAAATCCACTCCGGGGATAGGGGGAATCGAAATTATTAATTCCAAGGACTCCTCAAATCCACAGAGCAGACAAGAGTGGGTTTACGTAACCCAATACGTAATGATCAGTTTAAATCCCACAGTAATACTTAATGTAAATTACCGTCAGCGATCTAAAGTTAACTTAAATTTAAATGAAATATTGCTGCTTATCTAAATAATTATGTTTATAGCCTAATTTAAAATATTTACAATATATACACAAGGAGCAAAATGGGTCCTGGGTCCGAAATAGGACAAACTTAAGATTAAATTACAATAACTAGTGGTAACAGTAGCCTAAACAAGGTTATGAACGCGCCTTTCAAAAGGAATTTAAACTACAGTAAGTTAAACGTTTAAGATTTCAAAGAGAATCAATTGCAATTTAAGCGGAGCACAACCTTACGGTAGCAAAACTGAGGAACTAGTGACCATAATTTCTTACAACTACGAGCTTACACATTCAAGATGGCGTACGATGGGCGGAGCCTACAAATGTTACACGTCATTCCTCAAGGGAGCGTTCTCTTGGATTAGAAATAGTATATACAGTATCTAATTTTACACAATATAAATTTAAATACTGTGGGAAATAATTCCCACAATATATATGCAGTGACCAACTGAAGTGACAGAGACGTTTGTAAACACCTTTGCAATATTCCATCAAAACAATTGGCGATATAACTCATCAAACCAAACACAATCAAGATGACGTCACAACGCGGGAAGACCTTAAGACAACTGGCCGCGGCTTCACAGTGTTTTCTCTCTCTCTCTCTCTCTCAGATCAACTAGTGACATCAGAACTTTCGTAATGTAAACATCATTCGTGCGGGCCTCATCGGCCCCGTTGTCATTCACCTGACTTTATATAAAGACTAATCGAGCATTACCTCGCGCGTTATTATTTCAAGTGTATACATAATTGCAACTGTAAACATGTTTCTGTCTCATTCATAAATCGTTATTTTGTGTAGGCCTAATCATTAATGTAACTGTAAACGACATGTTTCTGTCTCATTCATAAATCATTTATTTTGCGTAATAAAGGAAGAAAACTCATTCTATCAATCAACCTAAATAATAATTTAATTAATAACATTCTTTGATCTAAAAGATCTGGTAACCTCGACCTCAGCATTTATTAATAACAATCACTTATAACATTATCAATTAATCGTAATAATCATCATTTCTTATAGTATCGATTTACACATCAAACATGGCTACAAACTGGCAACATAATTGTCATCAGATTCATAATTATAAATTGGTATCTATAAATTGGTGACCGAAGGAGTGACATTCGAATACCTAGCCAAAAGCATAAGTGAAATCAGTGCAAACATTTTTTAAGAGACATTATTAACAAGCTGTAATTAACATTCAGTTTTCTTCTGCATAAGAAAACGAACAAAATTTGAAAATTTTCGCCACATGGAGCGTTTGCATCCAACGGACCAAGAGCTGCGGCCAGCGTCTCCCCGCGTTTTCAAGGAGGTAAACCCAGCTCACCTTCTTCCGGTTGATGGTTGGCCCACTAGGGCATATCATACTCTGGGTTCAGGGTTGAAATTTTGGAAAAAAAAAGTGGCTAATATGTATTCCTATGTAAAAATTAATTCTAAGATGGGTTTATTATTTGCAACTTTTCCAACCCAAACCAAAGCGCGCAGCTGTTCTGCATATGATTTAGTCTAAAAGCTGCTTTTCTGACCTCATCCTTGCTTTCTTGCGTGTTTCAACACCTCTCGGTGCTGAAAAAATGTTTAGATTTTACGTAAAACTTAAGAATTTTAAGTTTTTCTCCAAAGAATAGGCGCGGCTCACCAGCTCTACTCTGATCGAGTAGCGGGGGACTTGCCACCTCCGCGTGGCCTCTTCATCAGCCACTCGAACCTGAAAAGCTCTTAAGTATGTTCTGCTTCGATCTGAACACTGGGAGTATTTCTCGATGGTCTATCCTGGCTCTCACCCACCCATCTCTCCTCTCGTGACCGTACACAGCTTGGGAAGCAGTTGAGACTTCTTGAACAGAGAAAGCGTCCACTTTGAGTGGAGTTTTCCTGAGATCCTCGAGCTCAGTAAAGGTCATCTTGCAGGTGAAAATAGGCTCGTGAATATTCTCTGATTCCTAGTTGATGAGATTCTCAGGGGAAGTGGCTTGCAGATTGACTTTGGGATTTTTATGGGGCCTCACTGTCGTATCACCAAAGTCTCTTCCTTCTCTGATCTTCTCTATCTGGCTCACAGCAAAAGCTCTCTGATGCTCATCCTCACTGCACAGGAATGAAGCCAGGATGTTCTCAGGATGTGCGTGGTAAGCTCCTCTTATCACTGCAGAAGAGATGATGTTCCTGACCTCGGTAGTCTGGTTCCTTAGCAGCCTCAGGCTTGAAAAAATGTGTGCAGGACCAAATTTGAGGTGGTGCTTCACTTTGATGTCGTAGTACATTTTGAAGTAGAAGTTAAGGCAGAACTTCACGAGGACCTCGAGCTTCCTCAACACCTCCCCCTTCAGTCCGTGCTCCCTCATCCACAACAGCAAGATGGCCTGTGCAGTAGTGAGCCACCTGGATTGGTTCAGAGGTCCGCACTTGAGACCAGCCAACTGTGGACTGAGACTTCCAGACTTGATGGTTTTGATCAGAAGATAGCAGTTGTGCTGGTCTGTGGAGAGAGATTTGACTATCTCTACTGGCAGCTCTATGATATCTTCAGTTCCTTCCACTGGTTTGAAGTTGAAGTTGACCTCAAGTTCATTCACTTTGACAAGAAGTTTTCCAATATGCCCACTGAAGCCTGACCGGGGAGTTACAGGGCCGTCCAGCTTGATGATTAAGTGCCTCAGGGGAGCTCGTTCACATGGAGCTGACAGATCATCCAGTGGCACTTGCGACCCAGCATCTTCTCCAATGGGGCTATGGCGCCTCCAGACCACCCCGTGTTGGTGTTGGTAGAGTCTCCTCCAATCATTACAAGGCTCTCGTCAGCTCCGTGATCCAGAAGCCACTCATGCAGGCCCTGAGCGATCTTATGAGCAGGCTTTTCTCCTTTCTCAGGTTCCTCAGGAGTGAAATGGAAGAGGTACTTTCCTTGAAGCTCCCACGTGATAGTATAATGCTCCTCGATCACTTTGCCAGGATGAAATCTCCCTGTCACTTCGTCTTATTTCAACACCTTTGTGTTCCTATCCTGCTTGCCATCAAAGAATATCCCAGAGATCTTCTCCTCTGACCTCTGCGTGAGAACTTCAACTGATGAGGCCATTACTTCCTCCTTGGCCCTCCAGACTTTCATGCCATCTATGGCCAAGTAAGCCTTGTCTTTGAAAAGATGACCGGCCTTGATGAGGTCGTTCAGGAAGCCAGTGGCAACTGCAGCTGCCGGAACATTTGCCACCCTGTACCTCAAAGTTGCTGAAGCTGTCCCTTGGATCTTCATGTAGTTTCGTGTAGCAGAAGTTGGAGTTTCGTCAGGTACTTCAGCGGGAACGTCCATAGGAGCTTCAGTAGCCTCAGCATTGCTTCTAAAATGAAATTATAGTCAAAACAAATCTAATAATGGTGATTAAACTTAGGAAAATTACAAAAAAACACTTCCGAAAAAAATGGCGTGAAGATGAACAATTCGGGCGGAAGCTAAACCAAGGTTACCAAGGTTATACTATTCATATATACTGGGAAACTGAGTTACAAAATGGACACGACTAACCCTTCTGTCTTTTTGATATTAATGATAATAATAATGATGATGATAATAATAATAATAATAATAATAATGATGATGATGATGATGATGCCCTTAGTGGCAGGGTATAATTAAAACTCTTTTGCTTTGTTTAAAGATAAAAACATTTTAAGATTTAACTTTGATGTGGAAATTTATAATTAATTAATTATATTTCAATTAATTGAAATTAAAAACGGAAAAAGTTTCTCGAATACCGAAAATGTTAGATAAAAAAACGGTTAATTATACATTTAAAAGGTCTGGTTTTAGATACGTACGCAATTATCAAATGTCCTTTAGCTAATTTATTAACGAGCATTTTGTGGGGTTTTGTGCCCACTCTATCAATGGATACTTTGTGGGCATTCTTCCCTAACTGAGTGGAAGCTAAATAAAAAACTGGGAAATATGCCAAAAGTCTTTTTAAGACCAGTTTTTGCCGGGTTTTTTCTTACTTTATTTGGCTTCGTAGAATTTATTAAAAAATATCGGTTTTTTTTTCATTTATTTTTATTTGAAATTTTAGTAAATATTTAGAAGAGATGAATGAATTTAAATGAAAGTACAGTATTTTATTTATTCAGGGTTCAATAAACCGATAAAGAACGAGTAAACACCCTTAAGTGAAGATTAACATATATCAGGGGTGGCCAAGTTTCTTGGACCCAAGAGCCACATACGACGTTTTTCAGATGTACGAGAGTCGCAAAATATATTAAAAAGAATTTAATTATTAAAAACATATACATATACATATAGTTATACTCACATTATTAAATTGTTTAATTAACATCGAACAAATATCGCCAGTTGAGGGTTATCTTTAATATATGTGGATTTATCGAGGGCCAAACTGAATGCAACAGAATTCTTCAAATCACTCTGCAACGAGCATGTAATTTCAGCACTGATCTGGGAAATACGTCTCTCTGTAGTGTGGCGGGAAATAGAAATACTTGCTATTTGTTCTCGAAGCTTTATGTTATCTGGAGCGAGAATTGCAGTAACATCGGCAATATTCTTCTTCACAAATTCTCCACTACTGTAGGGAAGTTGAGCACGAGCAATATTCCATGCCATAACAAAACTAGCTTCAGTAGTTAAGTCAGCTGTCTTACACAATGATGAAAGTACAGTTTGTTGGGCAACTAGGCTAGATTGCAACATTGTTAACTTAGTCTTCCGCAATTCTGATTTGGGAGGAAATTCCGTAATAAAATTTTTATGGTTAGTTTCATGATGACGCTTTAAGTTACTGGCTTTAAAGTGATTGAGTGCCACGTGGCAGGTAAGACACAGGTTTCCCACCCTTAACAGTAAAGGCAAAGCTCTCCTCCCACTCCTGTTTAAAAACTCTATTTTCTTCTTCATATTTCCGTTTCTTACACTTTGTCTGCTCAGTCATTTTAATCAACTAAGGGGTTGTATAACTTTTACTTGTATAGCTGAGAAAAATAGCCGCTATTTGATCTAAGAAGACAATTTTAAAACACACTCACCCGTTACTACACGCGGCCCGCAGGGTAGCTTGAGGGGTACTGAACACTGGTGAGTGGCGATTGGTGTTAATTACTAATTATCCCGCTTAGTGCCTGTCACGCAAAAGAAATTGTCGTACGCATGACGCATTTTATTGTCAATTCAATTTTTCCTTGTTTTTTCATATTTTTTTTATTATGTGAAAAAAAATTATATTTGTATTATGAATTTTGTCTTTTATGATAAATACAATAAAAAAAAAATTGTCTCGCGAGCCGGTTAACAACCTCGAGAGCCGCATGCGGCCACCGTTGAGGCATATATAGATCGCTTCTGGAAATTAAAGTTAATACCACTAAATCCCACCACTTCCCAGAAAAAGCAAAGTTTGGGGTCGGGGGAGAAAAGCAGAAAGTTAGCACAATCGCAGAAACTTGTTGGGACGAGTTTAATTTAGCTGAAGATGGTATGAAATTGCATTGCGGTGCCCTCCACTGGTGATAAGCAGGCTTCTTTTTCGGCCAATTTCGAGAAAATTGGTGGATGTTTTTCTTGGAAAAAAAAAGAGGCCAGCTAAAAGTGGCCGTTTTTCTGGCTTTTTAACACTTCAGTTTCGCCAAATTTTTCATGTTAAAAAAATGCCAAGTAAATGTGGCTTCTTCTGGCCTTTTTTCTAATTTTCTTGACTCAGAATTTTCATGTGTACAAAAATGTATTCAAAATATTGTAATACTTAATGCATATTGGTTTAATGGATATTTACTCTTATTTATTTCAAGTTATTTTGTTAGAAGACGATCGGTTGCATAGGCAGTAGCTCACAATGTCAAAGACTCATCCCACCAAAAGAAAAATTCAATCAGCATGGAAAATTAATTATTCCCTTGTATCATCGCAAAGAAAGCTCCCGACCTAAGTGAAAAAAAGTCAGGCCCGTAGCCAGGGAGAGGGGGGGTTCGGGGGTTCGAACGACCCTCCCCCCTTGGCAGGAAAGGTCCACTTTTGTAACCATAGTTGTAACTTATAATGTGATATAATATACAGTATAACATCATTCAGTAAATAAACACTTGTATGTGTTTTGCACTTTTTTTTTCTGAAACTTCACAAACTACACTAAACTACTCTAAACGTAACTACTCTAAACCTCCTCCGCAGTGTCGTTGCACCAAAAGGTCCGCCTTTCTACAATTTCGGCTCTCCCCCCCCTTTGGGAAGTCCTGGCTACGGGACTGAAAGTCCATATATCCATCGAGGTACCATCGCCTTGGCTGCGCGATTCTGACTCCCTGCTAATTACAGGCTATTAAATAAATAATAAATTGGTAATCATTGAACATTAATCTTATTACCAAGTACTTTTATGGGAATGATTGCATAATATTTAAGATTTGCTCAGAACTTCATCCGAACCCAACCAGATCCCCAAAACAAAAATTCTGGATCCTGCTTCTTGGCTATAGGAGTGAATTTTTTTTTTTTTTTTAATTTAAACGTCCTACCCCCAAAATTATTCCATGTGATGAAAAAACCATGTGTGTCAATTTTCTTTAAATTGATTAATATTTAGAGGTCGCTCAAGCGCACTGAAATTTTAGCTACTGCTTACCACATCATATGGCATCATATAGTATTGTCCCATTTCTAGCAGATTTCTTTGTCGTTCAATTTTACATATCTATCAGTTCACATGTTTTAGAATATTTTTATTTTCTTTCTTTAGTTTAGTCTTCTGTATATACTAGGGGGTGGGGGTGGGGGTAAAACCAGTGGAAGATTAAGGGCCTAATAGGCCTGGGACTGATTAATCCAAATGGGCCTATGGTTACGTTTGTTCATGTTCATTACGTGACGCATATGATTCTAATCCTGACTATGAAAACATAGGCCAGTATATTCAACAAAGAAAGCATGTATTCTGTATCAAGTTACGAGTAACTTCATACAGTTCCTATGTTCCTTGGTGGGCCTGGGACTGCAGCCCTATCAGTCCCCTGTCTAATCCGCCACTGGGTAAAACTTCAAGGTTATTGAGCGACCTCTAAATCTTACTCGATTTGTAAAGTATTTCACATACATTGTTTTTTCATCAAAAGGAACGATTCTAGAGGATAGGATCATAGAATTTCCAACTTTAGAAAATAAGGAGCACCCTACTGCATATATATATATATATATATATATATATATAATATATATATATACGTTGGATGATAAAGTCAGTAATGCAAAAAACTTCACTTTTTTCTACGTGAAGGTCAAAATATGATAATTAAAACCCACTCTAATAGACAGAGTTTATTTCCACAACAGTTTCGATGCCCGAAGAGGATGCCAGTGGGCATCGAAACTGTTGTGGAAATAAACTCTGTCTATTAGAGTGGGTTTTAATTATCAAAGTCAGTAATATTGTGTGTAAAGGGTGGGCTATGTTAGTTTCCTGAGAGTTTATATCAGTCTTAAATACAGCTCGTCAACGAATGTAAGTTTTTGACCAATCCTCCCTTTGTACGTATATACTCGTATATAAACGATGTATGTTAAAATGCGTAACCTTTTAAATATATACACACTCTTTTATATACTGTATATAATATATATGCGATGTTTGTTAAAGTCCGTAACCCTTTATACAGGGTGTTCGGAAAGTCACTGTGCACTTATATTTATTTAATAGCATACTATTGTATGCTATTAAATAAATATAAGTGCACAGTGACTTTCCGAACACCCTGTATATATGCGATGTTTGCTGGTCTGTAATTATACCAGCGTTGTAATATCGGTTCTGGGTGGGCTGACCTAGGTTAGGTTAGGTTCAATTTTCTACTTTCTTTTGTTGTTAGAAATTCTATCCTGGTTTTAAAAGAGTTCCTTCATAAGAAATGACTTATAAAACCTTCGTGATCAGTTTACTGGCGAAGATAAGGAAAACGATAAAGATAACCAAGAAAATAAGGGTCCTCTGCCTTTTACACGATATGCTGCAATCGGATGGTTAGCTCGTGACAAAGTTATCAAGAACATTCTTCACAATTGGAAAGAACTCGAGGAATATTATGGTAGAACCGCCAGTGAACTTAATGACGTTCCAAAAATTAAGCCTAGAATGAGTTTTGATACCATGAATACGTCAAGTTTTCTTTACCTGACCTTTGCCAAACCAATCACTGAAGATCAAGAAATATGAAACCAATCTTTTCAACATGACAAAGTTGATCCCAAACAAGTGTATCAAGATTTATTTATTTATTTCTTGCATTTGAAAGGCAGATTATTATGACCGTTATGGCGGCAAGAAATCACTAAGTCAGGTTCAATGTAGAGGATCTTTCTCGATAGAATTACAAAAGTTCTTAAGTAGACAACCTACAGGCGAAGAACTAAGCAAGATGATTCATGAAATAAAAGAACGATGCCACCAAATGCGCCAAGAATGTATTGTCCAAATGGAAAACGTCTTTCATCCAATGAAAATGTTTCCAAAGGTCTCAGAACCCTTAGTCCCAAGTTTTGTCTCAGTCAAACCTCAAGATTGTCATTTCTACAACTTCCAGGACGGTTATTATTCAGAGTAAATACATCTAAGAAACTAGGTATTGAAAAATGATCAGAATCGACTGGAAAGATATTTTCAGTGGAAAATTACTTGAAACTTCTAAAAACTTTTGGATTCGTGTAAGTAAGCAAAAGAACTCCATTGGAGAGTATGTGTTCGAGTAAATCTCCGATTATGCTATTAGAGCCTTAAAATTTCTGCTATCAAATGCGATTGTGAAGAGCGAGAGTATTTTCGTCGGTCACTTTTGTGAAAAATGAGTACTGGAACCGTTTGGATGTTTCAACTGTGGAGTCAATCACTCGTATCCGCACACATCTTCGCTTCCAAGGAAAATGCTGTAAGATGATTTGACCACGAACACACGTACACAAACAATACAGTCAGTACAATCAATTGTACAATGTTAATTAATAGAAATAAACATTCATCAACGAGAGACTTGTTTTCAGAAAATCATTCTCGTCCGCAATTAGAATGTTAGAAAATCTAGAGAGGAAGACCATTGTTGTCCCAAGGCGATATGATGACTAAGCTGATTGATGCAGCATTGCTTGTATATATTAAGTTAAGGTGTATATATATCCATCTCATAATTGTAAGGTTAGTGAAAAATTAACTTAATTTAGAGCTAGCATTTTGGGCTCTTGTGGCATCATTGTTTGGCCACTCTGGTGGCATCATTTTGGGGCGCTGCGCGTCCTTTCTACTCGTTTGTGGAACGTCGTACTTACAGGGTGTGGTCTTGTAGAGAGCTCTCTTGCAATTCAGTTTGGTTGTTTAGATACAAGATTGTTGCATCGTGCAATAGTCCAGGTTGTGTTGTTGTTGCAAGGTTGAGAAGAAGACCATAAATAGTGCCCTTTTGTTTTTATCTTAAATTCATACAACTGAGGCCTAAGGTAGGCCCACATCGAGTCAGCAACCCTGAGGTAGGACCTAATAGGATCTCAAATCCGTAAGTTTTAATTTTAGCCTAACTTGGGCTGTAGGTTGAACTGGCCCTTAGAACTTGGCCGTTCACGGCTCAGCTGGGATTTTGAACCCAACGAATAAAATAAATAACAAAGAATGTACAAAGTGAAAAATCCAAATTTGAGAAGAGAGTTTCCTCATTTGAGAAAGAATGACATTTCCACTCGCATTCGTGGTGAAGGTACATCTGTCTAAAATATTTAGACAGTGGGCTCAGGAATTATCAAAATAATTATGTATTCTGTTAAAAGTGTATATTATATATATATATATATATATATATATATATATAGATATATATATTATATATATATATAACCATAATATATATATATATATATATATATAACCATAATATATATATATATATATATATATATATATATAAACCATAATATATATATATATATATATATGTTAAACACAGACCGTGCATGGAACAAGGAACTCTTCTGGGAAAATTAAATCCACTATAGTCCGAATAAGTAATGGTAAATGACAAATACCATAGTTTTTTTCCTTTTTCATGATTTTAGCCCGACGTGGGCAACGGGCGAGAGACCCGTTGCCCACGTCGGCTAAAATCATGAAAAAGGAAAAAAAACTATGGTATTTGTCATTTACCATTACTTATTCGGACTATAGTGGATTTAATTTTCCCAGAAGAGTTCCTTGTTCCATGCACGGTCTGTGTTTAACATATAATGTTCTCAGGGAACCATTTTGAGTTTGTGTATATATATATATATATATATATATATATATATATTATGTTTATATATATATATATATATATATATATTATATATATTAATATATATATATATATGGTTATATATATATATATATATATATATATATATATATATATATATATATATTATATTTGGTTATATATATATATATATTATATATATATATAACCATAATATATATATATATACACGGTGAACCAAAAGTAGGTGGACAGTAGGTTGAATACGGTTTGTGTTATATTATATTATAACTATGGTGTTCATTTAACTATGGTGTTTGTTATATTATATTAAATATTATAACTAAATTTATTTAAATTTTATTTTGTATTATAGTATACAAAAAATTAAATATGTATTCTCAAAATAAACGTTATCATTTACTGTCCACCTACATTTGGTTCACCCTATATATATATATATATATTATATATATATATATATATAACCATAATATATATATATATATATATTATATATATATATATATATATATATATACTGTATATTTCATAATAATAGCATTCTAAAAATATAACCAAAATCGTACGCCCGCCCGAGCAATGAATCTCAATTCCTTCCAGCTTCTGGAAATTATGGGCGACAATGTCATATTCTTCTTTTGGTGCGCTTTGACGGCTTTTGATGCCGGCGAAAAGAGCTCGCTCGAGTCGCTATTTTAGATGGTTCAAAGATCTCTTACGATAATACGTGTCGGTTTGACAGCGTAATTTTAGCCGGTTATTATTTCAGTTAACTTCATTTTATAATAAAATGCTAGGATTTAACATCATTTCGTTCTCTCTTCTCATCTTGCGCGGAATGTTCTCCTATACAAGCGTCGTTCTTTACGTTATTTATACTGCGTGTTCTTTGCAGTTGAAATGTATAACTATATATATATATATATATATTTATACCCGGGTGTTAATCGTTGACCCAAGTGTTTGAGAACGCCATTGTGGATTGTCTTACACGAGGAGAACCATCCAGGGGTAGTTATTCAGATTGACTTGGAATTTCATTAACGTTCGTCAAGTTAAACCTTCGACAGGTTGACTGGGGTTATCAGCTTGAAACGAGTTAATTGCGACTCATGAGCTTAATCTGACTAGCGGTATATATGTGGAACAACCAATTGCATAACGTCGCAAACTAAATCGATACTTTATAGTTAGGCTTGTAAAGACTAACTTATTTATCAGTCTAAATTAAACTGAACTAAATCTACTCAACTTCAGTCTAAACTAAACTGAACTAAATCTACTCAACTTCAGTCTAAACTAAACTGAACTAAATCTACTCAACTTCAGTCTAAACTAAACTGAACTAAATCTACTCAACTTCAGTCTAAACTAAACTGAACTAAATCTACTCAACTTCAGTCTAAACTAAACTGAACTAAATCTACTCAACTTCAGTCTAAACTAAACTGAACTAAATCTACTCAACTTCAGTCTAAACTAAACTGAACTAAATCTATTCGACTTCAGTTTAAATAAACAATTAAAAGCGTCCAAGTTTGTGGGAACCCTAAGTTTTAATTTTAAACAATACCTTTTCAAACCTGAGGTAAGGGTGGACGCTGGGCAGCCGTGGGGATAACCCCTTTTTAGGGCTACCTGAATTTTCCACATCATCCTTTTATTTAAATATAAAGTTTTGAAATGATTGTAATTATAATAATTTAAATTAGCAGTAAATTAATTAAATTAAAAATTTGCAAAATTTTGTACAAAAACAATTTAATTTTAATTTAATTCCCAACACATGTCCGTTGTTTGGTTGTAACAAAGTTGTTAGTTTCTATTTTAGTGTGTGTGTGTTTTCAAACGACAATTCAATGAAGTTAATATTTGTGTGTAATTGATGCATTCTTTAGTTTTCGTTAAAATTGAATTCAGGTAAAGAAAATGGAACAAAGAATTCGTTCAACTCCCAAATGGAATGCACAAAATGACTCTCAGCTGTGAAATCAGTTCTCATTTTTCATTATTATTATTATTAACTTCTTTTCATTGCTTGGATCATTAATTTTTCATTTTGTTGATCATTCGAGTAAGGTTATGATCAATTTGAAGTAGAATTAAAAGGAAAATCAAATTTGGGGAAGTATTTCTTTAATAATATTATAAAAGACATCTAATTACGCATCTATATTTAGACGTGCCATGTTCATTCACGTGACTCTTAAATGTCATTTACCTCATTTATGCATAAGTATTTTGCAAGATATTTTTTATACCCATTCTGGAATCGAATACCCTGTGGGCATTCTTCCCTAAATGAGTGCGAGTTAATCTTGAATCGGGAAATATACCAAAAATCTTTGAAACCATTTTTTTTTAACTTAATTAATTCGTTTCGTAGGATTTTATAAACAAATATCGCATGCATCAGATTGGATTATTTTTTTTTACCTTCAAATATTCATAAAATTTAATTTAAATATTTTTATCAATTCAAATTCCTCATATATAAGGAATTGATAAAAACGAATTAAGTTAATATATATACAGGGTGATCAAAAGTCGATGTGCACCTATATTACTCTGAGAGACAAAAGTGCATACATACAAGAAGTTAGATATTTTAATAAAAAATTATACGATATCGTGCAATATTACAGTAACACAAATTGCACGATATCGTATAATTTTTTATTAAAATATCTAACTTCTTGTATGCATGCACTTTTGTCTCAGAGTAATAGGGGTGCACATCGACTTTTTGATCACCCTGTGTATATATATTGTTGCCAGTTACTGGTTTTATGATGTAATCTTCATTGTGTAACTGCATCTCAGGTTTTAGTGTAAAACGATAGATATATATATACAGTGGTGGGCACGCGCAACGATTTTTGTAGCGCCGCAGCCGCAACCGCAACTCCGCTGAAATAGTTGCGCCGCACGCGCAAGCGCAACCCTTTTCAAAAAGTTGCGCCGCAAGCGCAACTTTTGAAAAATAAATAAAATAATATTAAAATAAAAAGCCTTTTTACAAGTTAAACAAAATATATCTGATACAGAAAAAGATAATATCAATATTTTATTACAATATATAATAAATGCAAAAAAATCACTACATAAGAGCCAGGTTCCCCTTCATGAACACCAGCATCTCAAAGTGTGGATCGGAGAGTCCAGCCCGTTTTGGCTTCAGAACATCCTTCCCCAAAGAGAACAGACGTTCTACAGCCGCACTTGAGGGAATGGGTGTGTTATACTGCACAAAGAGGTCTGTCAGTTCCTTGCAAGTGAACACGTTCCTCGCGATATTTTTCTCCGGCCTCTGGTCCAGGAAACTGTTCACCAGCATTGTGTGCTCTCCTTCTTCTGTTTGCTGATTACTCCTGTGTCGTACAGCTGCTCGAGGAAGTCCCTTTGTCTGCCGCTTCCGCATCACTGCTGCTGCTGCTGAACTCTTCATCCTTCCTGGCCCTGTCCACCAACGACACAACTTTGCTGGTGACCGTCCTCCTCAACTCCCCGGGTCTCTTCCTGGCACCAGCTCTGGCCATCTTGACAGCTTAAACTGCGGGTTGAAGGCAGTAAACAATTGAAGTGCAGTGTTGCCAGATAAAAATATTTAAGTTACATTCGCTTGGGTTATTTTTACAGAGAAGTAATATTAAATGTTGCGCGTTGCGCGCTAATCTTGAAACTGCATATATAAGTTGCGCCGCAAACAATTCCGCAACTCTCTGTAAAAATGTGCGGCGCAAGCGCAAGCGCAACCAAAAATGTTGCGCCGCAACTGCCCACCTTTGTATATATATATATGTATATATAGTCATGCGGTTTGCTTCTACAAAGCTTCAATTTAATATTTAGGAGAAATCCAATGACAAGGAGGAATGTAAATGCATGAAAAGTCTTCTTTAATGCGCAACGTTTCGAGCAATACGCTCATCATCAGGCTAGATAATAACAATATGAAATTAGAATCAATAATTAAATGTGAACAAGACAAAATAATTTCTATAAAAAACTAAAAGAAGAGGGTTAAATTCAAAGTTATAAAAATTTACATATAAAATTACAAGAAATTTAAAAGCTATTTTTAAATTACATATAGTAAATTTGAAATTAGTACACTAGAATAATTAACACTAATACAATGGAATAATTAACACTACGAACCTTTCAATGCTGGTTCCGAGGCACGAGTAATTTAAAACAAAACAAACAGGAAACAAGCTATGGGTTGGGCGGTTGGAGTTATAAGTTAGGGGAGGGGGGATTAGCTTGTTTCCTGTTTTGTTTTGTTTAAATTACTCGTGCCTCGGAACCAGCATTGAAAGGTTCGTAGTGTTAATTATTCCATTGTATTAGTGTTAATTATTCTAGTGTACTAATTTCAAATTTACTATATGTAATTTAAAAATAGCTTTTAAATTTCTTGTAATTTTATATGTAAATTTTTATAACTTTGAATTTAACCCTCTTCTTTTAGTCTTTTTATAGAAATTATTTTGTCTTGTTCACGTTTAATTATTGATTCTAATTTCATATTGTTATTATCTAGCCTGATGATGAGCGTATTGCTCGAAACGTTGCGCATTAAAGAAGACTTCATGGCATTTACATTCCTCCTTGTCATTGGATTTCTCCTAAATATTATATATATATATATATATATATATATATATATATATTCCTATACTAAAAATAAAGAGGAATTTGGTTCTTAATTATTTGTAAATATAAAATATTCTTCTTTCCCCAAAACAGGTTTAGACTCGTTCACTTGAAAACTTAGAAAAGAAACCATGACTTTTGCTTTCTTCGCAGTCCTTTCAGGACTTGGAATTCTGGTACTAAGAACGCAAGGATTACCACAGCAAGGACCCAATCCGTCACAGGTGGGTACAGGAATAACTGTAACAAACGGGTCATATACGGTTGATTCATGAACAAAGATATTTCATACTTGGATGCATTGTTAACTTTATGTATTGAACTCAAACAATCGTCGTCATAACCCTCTCTAAGTTAGGTTGTCACAAACGCACAATGTTTGTGACCAGGATTTGAGGTTTGTTCGGAATATAATTCGAATTTAAGTTTAGGTTTGAATATTATTTCAATTTACTTGATTCGCTAATTCATAATTCCATTTTATTCCATTTCATGTCGAAGAACAGATGCCCTAAACAGATACGGGTACGAGAATATTGGAAGTGGAAAATATGCTGTCGTTGTCAATGGCCATGGCACTTGGCATGAAGCTTTCATCGCCTGCAAATCGGTAAATAATTTACTATTTTATGCCCTAATAGATTTTAGTTTCCTCTCATACCCATTAACATTATTGGGACCCCCATTTGTTCTCTGAGGACAGTCGACGGTGTTTGACATCTGTCCTTTTTTCGTTTTCCTTTGCATTTTAAACACTTTTGTGGAACATAAACGAGCGAAGAAAGTTGTAATATGATTCTTTGTTTGCAGCATCTTCCAGGCGCTTCCCTTTTCATTGTGGATAACGCCCAAGATTCCACTTGGCTCGGAAAAAGAATAAACTTTGAGAAAGAGAGAGTGACAGGAGCTTCCAAATTTTGGGTTGGATTGACTTCGCAGTCTGTGAATGGACTTTTGAACTGGTTGAATGGATTACGTAAGTAATCGTTTCATACAAAGTTTTTTCAATTAATTCCAATAACGATTTTATTATAATTTGGAACGTAATTTTAAAATTAACGTTCATAAAAATAGTGGCGAAGTGAACGCCAAATGTATATAAAGTGATAACATTTTTTTCTGTTCGATTTCAGTTCACTACAACTACCCAGAAGTTGAACAAGTGTCAGGTTATGACGATGGAACGAAACACTTTGCGTGGCGGTGCCTGACGGATCACATACGAAGCTCAAATACGAATTTTTGACTGCTAACGACGAAGCTGAAGCTTACATCTGTCAGTACATTTAATTCTTAGGTCCTACGTCGAACCCTCAGAGGGAAAACCACAAGAAGGAAATGTGAATCCGAGTTTCAAAGAATTAAATTACTTCCAAAATTAATTATTTGAATTAATTATTATTATTTTGAATTTACATAAAATTAAATTGTTTTAATTTTAAACAAATACCGACTGTCCTATTTTGTATTTTTTAATTAAATTGAATTTGTTAGGTTTTATATTGAAAGTTATTGAAAATATTTCAATGATGAATTTTGTGATGAAAATGGTAAAATCAATTTTGAGAAAATGTTTTGATATTTTTAAATTTTTAACAATTGTTGAAATATTTGTTGATTTTGTTTTTGTTGGTTGTGTTAATAGTGTTTTTAATTTATATTTTAAGTGTGTTTTAGGTTGTGAGTTTGTTGAATGCAATAATTTTTGTTTAGACATCTCTGTCTGTACTGATAAGTAAATTGCGTGCAATATATTAATTTATTGTAAAATACAAACATTAAATATTTATTATCTTTTATTGTTTATTTAAATCAATAAATTGTATTATAAAACAATAATTGAATTCGCCTTTTATAATTTACGATTTCTATCTTATTTGGAGCAAATAATTTTGATTTTTTAATGAAACATTTCTTCAAATCACTGATTTATTTTAAATCATCATTTCTGTCTTATTATTTGAATCATCATCAGAATAAAGTAAAACATGAGTAATGAATTGGTCTTTGCATATTGAGGACGATTAATAATGTATCATCAATGCATATTCAGTTAAACTCTAAATTGGGTGCAATATTTAGAAATGTAAATTATTATTATTATTATTATTATTATGAAGTAATAATACAATCACTTCACTGCCCTACAATGGCTTAAAATTTTTACCATTTTGTTTTGAACCAAAAATTTCGATTTCTGCCATATATATAGTAGGCCTAGCTATTTTTAAAACCTTTATAAAATATGGGAGAAAGACAAGCCCGATTAATTAGTGTGAGTTTGAGTTAAAAAAAACTTATTGAGAAGCAACTCACACAAATATTCGATGAGACTGCGAGTATTTCGCCACAGATGGTGAATGGTGATTCTCTCTTCATTCCAGAATCCTGGAATGTGAAAACCACTTCTGATTCCTATTTTGCAATGGTTTAAGGAAGCGGTTCTCAACCTTTTTCTTCTTCTTCTGTACCCCTTGAATTCTTTCATGGGATTTTCTTGATTTCGAGAGAGAGATAGACGATTTTTACTCTCTTTACGACCGTGTGACTCGTGGCCGTTTGTTAATCGTATATAAAATTAAAACGGTTATATTTTCAGGACCCCTTCGCGTACCTCTAGGGGTACGCCGTTTCCTAGTTTGAGAACCAATGGTTTAATGCATTGCGGAACTTTTGTTTAAAAGTATCAATTTTATATAATCTTGGTTGAGAAGAATTAAGTATGGATGACTTCACCCTCCACAACGAAGCGAGAATGCATACAAAACACGGACATTGAAAAATCCAGTCAGGATTCATTATCAAACTAAATCTAAAAAAATGATTAAGAAATTTTGAAAAGAAACAAGTCACAATTATTTGACAAAATAGGAAGCAACTCCAAAATTTATCCAACGAAAAAATAATACATTGAATACGAAAGATATCCACATACTAAAAACGTGATTAAGTATTCAAGGTATGGAAAACGTGAAGAGAATTAAGTTACTTTATGATGTCATAGTTTTTCAAATTATGCCATACGTCAATTCTTAATTAATACACCATAGTTATTTAATTCGTACGTACAGTACAAGTCATTATTGGGAGAATTTAGAAGAGATGAATTCGAGCAATATAGTAATGTTATAATGTTGTAATGTTTCAGACCAACAAAGACCGTAGGATCCACTCAAGGCTGGTCTACCTAACTGTGTTCGTAATTGTGTATTGTGCATGTCTTTCGTGGTGGTGGAGGGGACCTACAATTTTACGTGGGTTCCGAACCACAAAGAACATAAGAAATTTTTATAGTGGGCACACTAGGGGGCCACTTCGGCCCATCGAGGTGGCTCCACTATATAAAAACTGCCTGTACATTGGCAAACCATGAAATGAAAGGTTTATAGCCATTGTACAAAGAGTGAGTGAAACTATTAATTAAATATATATACTTATACGAGTATACAGTAAATATTAAGGAATTGGGTACATTTGAGGAAGAATTAAGTAAATGGATGAAGAAGTACAAACAAGGGTTCACATCATATCACATGCAATGTGTAGGGATGAGGGTTAGATGCAAGACAACAATAATTAATTATCATAAAGTCTATAATAAATGAAAAATGGAGATATGGGTAATATTGTGATGGAAATGTTAAACGATCTAAACCGTCGAGTGTCTTGTTTGTACTTTAAGGGAATGAAATTAAGGGACATTCGCTTCTCGCAACGAACCTCCCATGACACAAACATGGATACGACTTAACCATAGAAATGGTAGATAGCATGGTTGTGACACTGCAAAAATAGAAAGCAAAAAATAAAATTTTTCCAAACTCGCGTTAGGCGATTTTGGTTCTTATGTAAAAATGAATATTTGAATATAAAGATTATATAGGAATTATTCATTGTTCATTTTTACAGGGCTCTCCCCTCTAGAATGATATCAATACAATAATATAATATCCTAACTAATTCAAACTAGATGATGACTAATGGTTTTTAATTACAAATTTATATACAACACGTGAGTGCGGGTGGTTAAGAACAATGCACAGTAATCAAATCTAATTTTAGACAACCAATGATATTGTTAAGTTTTTTAAAAAAAATTATACATAATGAATAGTAGGTAAAATGGAAAAAATTTAAATTTTAAAGTTCAAGAATATTCCAAGTTACCATGATCGTACATTTAATAAACTAATTTGATGGACTAGTAAAAAGTAAAATTAATTTAGTAAAAACATTAAAATTTATTTAGTTACAGTTTTCGATACTTAGATGTTGTTAACCTTTAAGAATATACAGGGAGAAGAAAGATAAAATTACGTAATGGACGATGTATAGACCTGTGGTCAAGTGTGTATTTATGTGTATTAGGTACAGAGTGTAAGTGGTTGGTTAAAATAACTTAATAAATGCATGAGCAAGATTATATATATTAAGCAACAAGTATTACGATTAAATAAATTTAAATAATCTAGAGTGAATATCATAGTTAGCACTTCCACGCAATTAAATAAAGTTTATCGTGGCACCCAATGATTTTAGAATAAGGTTTGTGTGTGTGTATATAGTATATATATAGTGTGCATACATGGCGTGTGTGTGTGTAGGGATTCGGAAGGTTTTCGAATTAACAAAGTTTAAAAAGAGTGTATAATAATTTAAAATGGGAGTAGAATTATATAATCCTTTAAGTTTCAGTGAATTATTAAATTCTAATACAGGTAGCATTAATGGCAATGTATTCGACCAATAACATTCATAGCCATATAGTAACAGTATATCACCATTAATATTAACCAGAAGTATCAGTATGATAATTGAATTTTACTTGACGATTTGACGGGGCATAAGTGATAACAGGGTTTAGTGAAATTCATGGGGACAGTACAATTATGTAATTAGTAATATTAGAATGGTGTAACAAAATTATTAGAAGGGGAAAAATGGTGTTCTGATATAGAGTGTCAAAATTGGCTATAATTTCGTTTGGTACCTTAACAGATGGTATAATAACAATTTAATGACAATTACTCAAGATTAATCGAAAAAAAAATATAAAATATAAAAATTGAAAATAGAAATCAATTATGAACTATAATGAACTGAACATGGGGTTATTGGCTCCATATAATACTCTTAAAAATAAAAACACAACTTAACCTAAATTTAGAGTATGTGCGGTCATAACGGGTAAATTTCACGAACATACAGAGCAGTATAAATTAGGTGCATGGTTAGGTGGTCATACGATAGGGCACGCGGGTCATATGGTTACAGGGGATTCGCAACATGCCCGGAAAACAGTGGACTGACCATACGAGCCTTGTTCACTAAAAAAGGAGGTGGCTTATCGGGATTAAGAAGAACTTTTACTGGTTTCCGAAGGGGGTCCAGGAAAAGCCAAAGGGAAAAATCAGCAAAGTAGGAGGGAAGAAAGACGAGAATGATCGTTGGAACGATCACGTTATGATATTAAGGAATGTTCCGCAGTACCAAAAGAGGCTCCTGGTTGGCTTCTGGACCAACCTGGGTGAAAGAAAACAGATGGTTAAACTGTGGTTTGACTGGAGACAAAGTAGAGTCAACCATGGTTGAACCATTTCCCTGGTTGACACTGGGTTCAGGGTCGGGGTATTGGGAGAAAAATAAAATTTGGAATACTGCATTCGGGGAGACATGATGTCTGAACTTGACAATACGTCTTTTCGTGAGCACTTTGTTTTTTAGAAAAGGATTGCTCGTCACACTGCTCAGAACACAAATTAAAGGAGTTCAAACAAAACGGAGGGACGGCATCTTCCTCCCCATAGTCATTTCAAAAGGCATTGGGACATCCATTAGTTACTACACTATTACTGTCATCATATACATCACAATAATTATAAAAATCGTTACAAACATTTGTAAAACCTGTTTTGGTTACAAATAGTAAAATATATTTGTATACGCAATTACTGCATGCAAAAAGAGACAAATCTGTCAATTCAGGTTGAATTAAATTCTATCTTGCAACAAAAAAAAAGGTTGAATTAAATTCTCTTAAATTCAGGTTGAATTAAATTGACTGAACTTGAAATTGACTTGAACTTGAAATTGACTTGAACTTGAAACTGACTTGAACTTGGCACTGACTTAAACTGACTTAAACTGACTTAAAACTAACTTGAAACTGACTTAAACTGACTTGAAACTGACTGAAACTTCAAACTGACTGAAACTTCAAACTGACTTAACTTCAAACTGACTTAACTTCAAACTGACTTGCAACTGAAACTGACTCGAACTTGAACTGCTATCAAATGAAGACTATTATTCTCTGGGGCGGTTGTCCCTCTGGATGCAACCGACTGACTGAAAACTGACTGAAACTGAAATTGACTACACTCGAACTGCTATCAAGTGGAGTCTATTATTCTCTGGGGCGGTTGTCCCTCTGGATGCAACCGACTGACTGAAACTGAAACTGGCTGAAAACTGAAATTGACTGCACTCGAACTGCTATCAAGTGAAGTTTATTATTCTCTGGGGCGGTTGTCCCTCTGGATGCAACCAACTAACTTGAACTACTATCAAGTATCTCTATTCTAGTATTCTCTGGGGCGGTCGTCCCTCTAGATGCAACCGACTGACTTGAACTGCAATTAAGTATTTCTATAAATCTTTGGGGCGGTTGTCCCTCTGGATGCAACCTACTGACTTGAACTGCTATCAAGTGTCTATATAAACTATAAACTCTCTCTTTCTCTATTATAATAATGCACAATAATTTCAAGTCAATTTAATTCAATAATTTGAAAATTTTTTAAACAAAAATAAAAAATGTAAACAATATTTTTCACTCGAATGTTTATTTTACGTTTGTGAAATTGCCCAGTTCATGAAATGGGCAATCTTCCTGCGGGCAAATTTGCTGCCCATTTCATGAAATGGGCAGCATCGTGTAGGAGATTAAAAGTTTCGTATATTTTGTGCCATTTGCATATTTGTATTGACCTGACCTGACTTGAATTTGTGCTGACCTGACCTGAAATGACTTGACTTTATCTTTGGTGACGAATGTGAGGTGAAGGCTGACTATAAAAGGGGGAATCATGAAGACAAATACAGGGTGTCCCAAATAAAACTATATACTCTCTATAGCATCATATATTTTATAATTAAAAAAAAACCCAAACAATATATTGTTATAGCAATTGCCAATGAAAGGTAAATTAGTAATCTAAGTGATCAAAATGTTATAGAGAGTTGTTTGCATATAAAATTTAATTAACTACGCCAAGTGCTCAAAATGTTCTCCGGCGGCATGAATGCACTTTTGAATGCGTCGGCTAACTGATTCGCAGACATGGACTAATGTGGATGCTGTGATGGTCCCGCATTTTTCCCTAATTGCATCCTTAAGGTGTTCGAGTGTTGCGGGTCTTGTACCATAAATTGCATCCTTCAGGTAGCCCCACAAGTAAAAATCAAGTGGAGTCAAGTCCGGTGAACGTGGAGGATACTCAACGCTTCCTCTTCGTCCTATCCAACGGTTAGGCAACGTTTCATCGAGGTACCTTCTGACATCACAATGATAATGAGGGGGGCTCCATCTTGTTGAAAGTAAAAGTCGTCGTTTCCAAACAACTTCCGAACTGCAGGTATAATTTCTATCCGCAGCATGTCGAGATATGCGGCACCGGTAACTGTCCCATTAAAGAAAAATGGTCAAACCAAACCCCTGGATGATAAATCACACCATGCTGTTAATCCTGGTAAATTAACATGTTTATCCACATAAACGTGTGGATTATCAAGTGACCAATACCTGCAGTTGTGTCGATTTACTGTGGCATTCAGCTTGAAGGTAGCTTCATCAGACCACACGATTTTGTTGTATTGAAAGTGCATTCATGCCGCTGGAGAACATTTTGAGCACTCGGCGTAGTTAATTAAATTTTATATGCAAACAACTCGCTATAACATTTTGATCACTTAGATTACTAATTTACCTTTCATTGACAATTGCTATAACAATATATTATTTGTTTTTTTTTTAAATTATAAAATATATGATGCTATAAAGAGTATATAGTTTTTTTTGGGACACCCTATATTAGTTCAATTACATTAAAACAAAAAATTTGAAGGATAAATAAAACAAAATTCATTCTATCGGATATAATGCCCGGTTAGGTCAACTGTATGCCCTTGACAATTGGTTAGGTTCAGTTGTGATATTTTCGTTAAAACTGACGAAAATATCACAACTTAACCTAACATACAGTTAACCTGACCGGGCATTATATCTCATAGAATGAATTGTTTGTTTTATTTGTCCTTTCAATTTTTTGTTTTAATGTAACTGAACTAATATTTGTCTTCATGATTCCCCCTTTTATAGTCAGCCTTCACCTCACATTCGTCCCCAAAGATAAAGTCAAGTCATTTCAGGTCAGGTCAGCACAAATTCAAGTCAGGTCAGGTGAATACAAATATGCAAATGTGATATATGTAGGAAACTTTTAATCTCCTACACGATGCTGCCCATTCATGAAATGGGCAGCAAATTTGCCAGCAGGCAGATTGCCCATTTTATGAACTGGGCAATTTCACAAACGGGGCGTAATATATATATATATATATATATATATATATATATATCCGCAAAGAAATCACAAAGCAACACGTGATCTTTTTAATAAGCAAAGAACCACAGGGAAAAGGAAACACGAAGTCCGAGCGCTTTCGTGATATATTCACATCTTCAGGGACAAGATGTGAATATATCACGAAAGCGCTCGGACTTCGTGTTTCCTTTTCCCTGTGGTTCTTTGCATATATATATATATATATATATATATATATATATATATATGTTATAATGTTATAATGTTTCAGACCAACAAAGACCCTAGGATCCACTCATGGCTGGTCTACCTAACTGTGTTCGTAATCGTGTATTGTGTATGTCCTCCGTGGTGGCGGAGGGGACCTACAATTTTACGTGGGTTCCGAACCACAAGAACATAAGAAACTTATTTAAAAACTGCCGGTAAATTGGCAACGACCAATTTTTATGAAATTGTGACTAATGAAGGCTATTTGAAATTAAAACGAGTAATTTGGTATTTTCGGTTATACTGTTCCTTCATCAGTTAAACATCTTGAGTCATTTTTTGTGAAAGCTTTCTATGTAATCCTAATAAACAACATGTCACTATTAACATTTTAAGTTAAAATATCAACATTATAAATTAATAGAAGTACTTAACCTCTTTTGGACCACTAGGTCGAATATGTACCGTTTCCAATACACGCACTCAACTTAACCCTACAAAAACTTCGGTCGTTAAGAGGTTAATTAGCTTTTATAGGAAAATACAAATACCATTTTTTAGGTCTTTATAAGATTACTGTGCACTCAATGACATTCTCTTTCGCATTCGTGGACCGTGAATGAGAATGTACAAAGTTGGAAAAAATCTATATTTGAGAAAAGCGTTTCTTGATTTGGGAAATAATGTCACTACATTCCCACTCGCGGCAAACGGCGATTAATGGGAATGTTAAATATTTACTAACTTATTTTAACTAATCAAAATCTAACCTAAGTTTAGCCTACCCAATCAGAACCTAACTTATCGTATCCTAACCATTCATAATCCTAACCTAAACAATCGTGACATAAGCTAATCTAAGTTAAACTGTTAACCTAACCTGGACAAGAGTGGAAAAGTCGTGGATGAGAATGGACACGAGATGAATGGGAAATAAACAGAAGTGAAAATGCCTCCCTTGAAATTCCCACTTTCGGGTTTCCCATTCCTGGGCACGGAATGAATGAGAATGCCATTGAGTGGAATGATACCAATCACATTCATTTTAGATGATAGAAGAAATCAGGGCCGGATTTAGGACTGGGCAAAGTGGGCAGCTGCCCATGGGCCTCCACATATTGACAAGCCATTATCAAAATAGAAAAAACC
The DNA here is from genome assembly GCA_023014485.1 of Bathynomus jamesi. Classification (NCBI taxonomy): domain Eukaryota; kingdom Metazoa; phylum Arthropoda; class Malacostraca; order Isopoda; family Cirolanidae; genus Bathynomus; species Bathynomus jamesi. The sequence goes on along the minus strand of JAJOZX010001880.1, from coordinate 701,378 downwards.
CGAAACTAGAAAACCCGATAATGATCAACAAAAAAACACGCGCATCCAATACCACTGTAGTACATAAACTTTTACCAATTACTATTTGTTGTGTACTGATTATTATTTTGTTTTTATTACTCTTTTAGGCCTACTCTCACTATAATGGAATACCCGAGTAACCCGAGGCTTTCATTTTTTGCAGAAATGAGTGGAATGGACAGACACAAGAGTGCACGATGTTTTGAAAGTGTATGTATGTTAATTATATTATGAATCTTATGGATGACTTCAATTATGTCTTCCCCTAAGGTAGGGGGCCTCCACATGGAGGCTGCTCAGGGCCTCCACACGTCTAAATCCGGCTCTGGAAGAAATAGTACTTGCTTGCAAATACAAAAGGACTTGATAACCAATCCATTATGGTTGACTTAATCATTTAAATATCACAAAAAAAATATATGAGTAGAACATCATCGCATGGTTAATTTTGGTTAAATTTTCCATTTCAATTGGTTGTCCAGTTCTCAACTATGTCTGTTGATTGGTTGTCACCAAATTTTTTATTTTTTTTTTGCGTGTGGTTGTATACACACAAACACGATAATTTAATGAAAATTATATTTTATGAGTTTAGTTGATAAATTCTTTAGTTTCCATTAAAAGCTAAATTTAGGTTAAGAAAATGGAACGCAGTTCTTCAAATAGTTAAATAGGTTAAATTCAGTTGGGTTAGGTTACATTATGCCCGGTTAGGTTAAGTCTGATTAGATTAGGTTAGGTTACATTATGCCCAGTTAGGTTAAGTCTGGTTAGATTACATTATTTCCGGTTAGGTTAAATCTGATTAGGTTAGGTTAGGTTAGCCATTTTTATTGAAAATCTGAAATGTATATATGGTTTACTTTGAAATCTGAAATCCATATACTTGCATAAGGTCGAACGCTGACCTTTTGACATTCGATCTTGTTTATGCAATGCACGGAGATTCAGCTTTATGTGGAGTTCGAACCACGGGTTGCTACATAATCTGGATACAGAGAACGGCACCCCATCAAACTACAACACAGACTCAGTGTCGCTTAACTTCTCTGATCAACGGAAAGCGATGCATTTTACGCCGCCACTGCCACGACGTAACCCATCTTCCAATATGCTCTTATATATGGTAGCTATAAAAAGCACCAAAAAAGAATAAAAAATTAATTAAATCTTAAAATCGATATGTTCAACGTTTCGATCATGATTCACGTTGACTCCTCATCAGACTCGTACAATAGAACAGGGTTAATATTGTCTACTCTACTGTACGAACATGATAAGGAACTTATGTATATCAGGTTCGAAATGTTGTCCCTATGGTTTTACTTTGTAGCTCTTTTTAATTCTTCTAGATGGCTTTTATCCTTGATATATAAATTTCACCTTGCATACTTTGTTTGGGTTTCAATAAATGTTGAGGATCGACGTGTGTTCGAGCCCTATGCAGCATCCTGCCTCATTTTCAGCTGTCATCTTGCCCTCATAACCTGTCGAGTTTATTTTTGAAATAATTAAGGTTTGTGTGTCGAAGTTTTTTCATTCTTTTTGGTATATCATTAAAGTGTTTCACTATCCCGCTGTTTTTATTTCATTTCTAAAGCTCAGAGCTTATCTCTCGAGTATTTTCCATAATGTATATCACTGTACATCGTTCATATCTTTCCAAGGAGTAGAGTTTCAGGAATTGTAGTCGAGACCAGTAGTCTTCATCTTCTGTTTCCTCTATCTTAGACGTAAAAGTCCTTTGTATGGGTTCTATTGTATTTTTGCAATGTCTCACTTTCTATATGACCTTGTAACTACTGAGCAATACTCAATTATTGGTAGGACTCTTGCATACTTTTAGCATGACGTTTGCTTTTCTGCTATGGAAGCTCCTCCAGATAATTCCCATTAGTTTTCTTGATGTTGTAATTTTAATGTTAAAGTGTTCTCTGAATTCTGCATCCGATGACTTTATTACTCGAAAATCCCTGACTTGTGAGATTGTCTTCCAGTGTTTTGTACCCCTCATTCTGCAACTCTTTGTTGTTGCCATAATGCCATATCCTTACTTGGAATTTTTCTTCGTTGAACTTCATATGGTTTGCATTCTGTCCACCTTAATATATATTTACTTAAATTGTAAATTTAATTTAAAATAAACTTTCCTATGAGACCGGACTTATGGGACACCTTGTGGATCTTTTTGGTTTGGCGGACTGCTACAATTTTTTACAAATTTTATCCTAAGGAAATGTCTAAAATTCCTAACATAAATTAACTAAACCTAACCAAACCTAACCTACAGTAACATATATATATAAAATTGCATTGCGTTCCTCTCAATCTTCACTTGTGTTTTGACAAGAAACTAAAGAGGTTAGTCTCTGATGTTAATTGTCTTTCTCTTGTTCATATATATATATATATATATATATGTTACAGTCAATGTCTAAAATCAGGCAATTTGTAAATTGACTGAAATTTTAGGCAGTGTCAAATTGATGATACACCCAACCTAACCTAACCTTTCTGGTAATGCTGCATATGCATGCCTACTGGTATTTCCCAATATGCTGCCTAAAAAATCATTAGGTTAAGTTAGGTTTTGTGTGTATCATCAATTTGACACGTTGCCTAAAATTTCAGTCAATTTACAATTTGCCTGATTTTAGACAGTGACTGTAACATATATATATATATATATATATATATATATACACACTGTATATTAAAAAATGGATAAGGATTGAATGTATAATTTCATATATTAAATATTTCCTCTTTCCCCAAAACAGGTTAAATTGAACTTGTGAAGCCGAAAACTAAAAAGAGAAAAGATGAATTCAGAGTCTTTTGCTTTCTTCGCTGTCCTTTCAGTACTTGGAATTCTGGTACTGAGAACACAGGGACTACCACAGCAAGGCCCCTATCCAGGTGGGTACAAGATTAATTGTAACAAACGGGTCATATACTGTTACTTCATGAACAAAGACACGAATCTTTAATACTTTGATACATAGCTGTCAGCATCAGATATTATTTCAATTTACTTTCATTAATAATTCTTAATTTCCATTTCATTTCAACGAACAGATGCCCTAAACAGATATGGGTACGAGAATATTGGAAATGGAAAATACGCCGTCGTCGTCAATGGGTATGGCACTTGGCATGGAGCTCTTAACGCCTGCAAATCGGTAAATTATTTAATAGTTCATACCTTCAATAGATTTTAGTTTCCTCTCGTATCCATTAACATCATTGGACAGGATTGGTTTTGCGGAATCAGTGGACAGTGTTTGACCTATCCTTATTTGAAGTTTTTCATTGCATTTTTAACTATTCTGAAAGATTAATAAGTGAAAAGAGTTACAGTATTTAATGCTGAAAACACTCAATGTAGTTTTGCTTCAAAGAGAGAGAAATAATATTTCTTGAAGTAAATTAATAAACAATAGGCTTTTTCTTTCAATTGGTTAAAAATCAAACGTTGGCAACTGGAATATATTTGTGTCATTTGAATGTTGGTTGGATAAATAAGATGTATAATTTGCCTTCATTTTATCTAAAAAGGGGTGCGCATAAAATGGTTATTATAACCCGTGTTAAAAGGTTGTTCGGTTCCGACTGGTAATGGTGGACAATAATTATTTGTTTTGCAGCATCTTCCAGGCGCTTCCCTTTTCACTGTGATAACGCCCAAGATTCCACTTGGCTCGGAAAAAGAATAAACTTTGAGAAAGACAGTGTGACAGGAGCTTCCAAATTTTGGGTTGGATTGATTTCACAGTCTGTGGATGGACCTTTGAACTGGTTGAGTGGATTACGTAAGTAATCGTTTTATACAAAGATTTGCATTTAATTATCCAGTTCCGGTTTCATGAAACTTTGTGATAGTTGTCAAATAAACCTTAAAAGAAAATGTGGAACACCGACTGACTGGTTATTTTCCATTTCGATTTCAGCTTACCAGAAGTACCCAGAAGTTGTACAAGTGTCTGGTTACGACGATGAAGAGAAAAAATTTGCATGGGCGGTGCCTGACGGATTAATTACAAAGCTTAAATATGAATTCTTGACTGCTGACGACGAAGCTGAAGCTTACATTTGTCAGTACATTTAATCCTCAAAAGCGTTTTTAACTTTTATGTTAAATGTCAGTCATGCTGTGAGTTTGTTGAGTGCAATAATTTGTTTTTAATATCTTTTTACTTTATGATAAGTAAATTGCGTGCAAACGCATTAAACAGGGTATATTGGAAGCATTAAATATTTATATTTATCGTTATTGTTAATTTGAAATAATAAATGTTAACATAATAAAGTCATTGGATTATTCTTTCACATTTTGCGATCTCTGATCATATCGTTTTGGACAAAATTGTTTGTTTCCTAAAATGTGGGAAATTTTCTTCACTTATTCACGAAAAATTAAAGATCAAACTGCAAATAACTAGCTAAAGTGGGGCCTACGGGCCCATTTAGCTAGATATGTGGTGCTTGGGCCTTCGGACCCCAATTACTGGGGGATAAATTATTCGTTTAATAAAACTATAGAAAAGAACGCAACCATGAAAATCTTAAGCTTCACATCCGAACCCATTGTGTCAAGATTTGTGAAGTTTAAAATCTAAGTTCCTCGTGAACTTAAAGTAAATATTAAGCTTTCGCTGCCTTAATAATTTCTTTTCAAAATCTTCGGTATGAAATTATTTACTGCAACTTTTTCAGTATGAAACAATTTAATGCGACTTTTTCCACAGATAGATAGATAGACAGAATCAGCTCCATTATAGTAAAGATAACGATCAATTAACATTTGTTTCTGATTTTTACTATACATATATAGTGGCCTATGGATAACCAATTTAATGTGGCCAAGAAAGTAGGCTTACTATAATTTATGTATTAAATTGAATTGAATAATTAGGGTCACCAGCTGGGCCTACAGCCCAAACAAACAATATTTAATAAGGAGAGAGAAATTACTTTGTTGTTTTGTGTTTAATTAGGAAAATAAATCAATTATTTGTCACAGTGATTAACAATTCAATAATGGTAGTTATAGTGATTAACACTTCAATAATGGTAGTTATAGTGATTAACAATTATAACGGTATTTACACTGTGCTAAAGATGACTGATTATTAGCAATAAGAAATTATTATAGTCTAATTGTTAAGTAAGTACACTAATTTAGGTAGGCTAATGAGATATGCAGAGGTGAACACAGAATAAGTGATTAAGCCAATAATAACTGAAATAATGAAATTGCGGTATGTTACAGTAAATGGATTAGGTCGGTACAAATGAAATGCATAAAAGAGCACATAAACAATCGGATGCAAAACAAGTGAGTTATTATGAATGAACACAATAACAAGGTGATACAAAACTACGATATTGGAACAACACTTGAATTGGCCTCGCGCAGTCTTAACAGGAGAGTTAGTTTGAACGGTATTGAAGACACTTTTAGGGCCTACGCGATTAGGCGTTTCAGCTTTGAATCCTGAATAGTCTAGCCCGACGTAACAAAACACTGTAGGCCGAGTGAGGCCCTACAAGAGGATTACCGACCTGCGATTTCGACGGAGATAACTATGAAGGCTGAAGAAACCTACGTGAAGGTTTACCGTCCTGCGTTTCGACGTGGATAACTCTGAAGACTGACGAGGGCCTACGTGAAGGTTGACCGTATTGCGTTTCGCCGTAGGAACTGCTGAGGGTCCATTGATGGACTTGTTGAACGGGCGCCGATCGAATTGTGGTGAAGGATGTCAGAAGGATGACGTCGGTAGAGTGATGTTTACTTCCGGCAGGATGAAATTATAGGTCACCTCAAGTGTTGATTCGCTTCGTGTATGGTTGAGGTGTTGCTTGAAGGACTGAGGCTGGCTGAGGTTGAAGCAGCGCTACGTGAAAGAGGAGATTCACGAGGAGGAGTAACGAGCAGAGTGAGGGCGAGTTTAGTGAACTATGGCTTATATAGGCTCGTAAAACGCTAACTTTTCGCGGGCCGTTTTGGGAAAAAGAACAAGCACCCTTTTTTTTCTCTCTCCTTGAAAACCACGTGTGTTTTTTAATTTCTGATGATTCCCAAATGTTTGCGAACGGCGAGGAAAGGAATTTCTCTGATTGGTCTCTACACATATGTATTTGGAAAGATTTTTTGACCTGTAAAAAAGGGGCAATCCTGATCAGATGGTGTAAGTTTGAGTAAAACTCTGTGGAGAAGCAACTCAAGCAGATATTCGTTTGGACTGAGAGCAGTTTTTGACGGATGCTGATTCTCGCTTCATTCTAGAATCCTGCAATGCCAAATCCCCAATTTATTCCTTTCCAGAAAGAGTTTATTGGGTTACAGATCTATTTGTTCAAAGTGTTTATTTTATATCGGGTGGCCCCCCCCAAAAAACGCCTTGAGGTTTGAACATCAATAACTTCAAAAATATGCAGTTCACACTTCCAAAATTTATATAACTTTTACCTCTATCTATTGATAAGCCATCATAAAAATTTCAGACCTCTACATTAAATACTTTTTTCACAGCTGTAGTAGTTTCCTTAGTCTATGAATAATCTGTTAGTGTCTGAAAAACGTCAGATGATATAGGCCACGCCCATCTTAAATACTGTTTTTTAAACTTACCCTTCAAATTATGGTTCTAACTAACGGTGAAAAAGCGGTGATTGAAAAGTGTTTCTTGGAAAAAAGATAAACTGGGGCAAGAATTTTGAGGGAATTTCCAGGAATAACTTGTAATGTTACGTCTGTGAATAGATTAATTAAAAAATTAAAGCAACCGGTTCGACGGCACGGAAGCGTGGAAGTGGTCGGCCTAAAACAGTTTACACTCAAGACAATATAGCAATGATCGAAATGATGAGCCTATCTCAAGAGGATCGACCTGGGTCACACTGCTCTCAGAGGAAAATTGCAAGAAATTTAAGTATCAGTCGAAGTTCCATACAAAAGAATGCAGAGAACGATAGGACTTAAAGCATTTAAAAGGATCCGTGTTTCAAGACGTGACAGCAGTGGCGGATCTACTATGAAACTAATGAAGCTTAAGCTTCAGGGCCCCTAATTCAGGAGGGGCCCTGAAGCAACTTTTTTTTTAATGAGTGAATTTTTCAACAAAATCGATGGAGTTTTTTTAAGTGTTTGTTATTAAAATAAGGCTATTTTAGTGATAGAATCATAAGCCAATGGGTGAAGTACTTAATATTGACCTTAGAATATGCTCTAATACCCATTTCATCTGGCCAAAAAATTTGTGGTGATTTGCCATAGAACAACCCCATTGAAGAAGATAACAGCGGTTACCCAGACCTCGTTGCTGGTGGGAAGGGGCTCACTGTATGGCCCATTTTCAAGGACACCACCCCACCACCCCGTTCTCCGCCATTTGGGCCTCGAGGTCCTTGCAAGGGCAGCAAGGCCCTTTGAACCTTGTTGGATGTTGCCCTATTGTTGCTGGTTGCGAAGGGGCCCCCATAACAGTTCAAGCTTCAGGGTCCCAAAAATGTAGGTCCGCCACTGCGTGACAGCAATGTAAAAGCCAAAAGAAAAATTCGTTGTAGAAAATTGTTTGATAGATTTTCGTCCAGTGATGTTAAAAAAAATAGTTTTTACAGATAAAAAAGATTTCACCATCGAGATTGCCCAAAACTCCCGGAACGATGTTGTTTATGGTCGGCATAAGAAAGACATTCCGCCATCGAGACTTTACCACCAGACAAGTCGGTTTTCAAAAAAAAATCATGGTATTAGCAGGTGTATCGTGGAATGGAAAGACGAAAATTCATTTCATTTCAGAAAATAATAAAATTAATTCAGAAACCTATGTAAATCTCTTCAGAGGAGAATCTTTTGCCTGATCGTCGGCGTCAATATTATGGAAACGATTTCATACTCCAACAAGGTGGTGCTACAGCTCATACTAGCAAGTTCACACAGGATTATCTACAACAAAATGTAGTCAACTTCATTAGAAAAAACAACTGGCCCCCTGCAATCACCTGATTGCAATCCCATGGATTATTGCATATGGAACACTCTAGCAGAGAAGATTTATGAAGGCCAAACATAAAAGTTTACAGAAATGCAATTAAAGGAAAAAAATACTCGAATGTTGAGACAAAATAACATTAACAGAAATCAGAAAATGTATCATGTCGTGGAAGAAAAGGTTAAGATTAGTTTGTAAGCAGAACGGCGGACATATTGATCATATTTGTTGATAAGATGTGAATAATAAAATTTTTTCAGTTTATGATATTCGTTTTTTTCACCATACCTCATTGTTCCCTCAGCTGTGGGAAAAATATTTAATGTAGAGGTCTGAAATTTTTATGTTGGCTTATCAATAGATTGAGGTAAAGGTTTTGTAAATTTTGAAAGTGTGAACTGCATATTTTTGAAGTTATTGATTTTCAAACCTCAAGGCGTTTTTTTTGGGCCACCCGATATATTCGTGAGTAAAGAGAGTCAGTTATGGACAACGTTTGTTGCAGATCCACTAATAAGGTCTTATTTGACGTCTTTTTGCTTTACTCGAAAAAAAAACCCTTTGATTTTTTCGTTTTTTTTCAATTATGGAATTATCTTATTTTAATGCTCAGCCTCTCAAATGTTCACTAACCGCAACATTCCGAGCCTTCTTGAGGTAACAAAACGTGTCCAATACAGTCTAATGCGGAGAATTAAAAAATCAGACAATCCACTTGTCTAAACTATTCATCAGTCCCGCTTTATGCCTTCTAGACTGTGGACCTCTTACGTGTACTTTTTATTTTTATGAAACTGCTATTATTATTATTATTATTATTATTATTATTATTTTTTATTTCTCGTCTCCTTACGTGTATCATTGTTATTTCTTTATTACCTTAGTCCTATTTTTTGTTATTCTAAAGTTAGTGTTTAATTGGTTGTATCGTTGATTACCTTGTTGGACACTATACCTTTTATTTTTTAAGGTTGGGCGAGCTGTCTCCTGCTAATAAATATCATTATGGTCATTATCAGTATCATAATCTTTGTAGTCTTATCAGCGGATAGGGTTTTTACTCTATTATTATTATTTGTTTTAGTACGTACCTTACGTTTATCTCCGGAAGTCATAATTTTTAGTTTGTTTGTTTTTAACTGTATTATTGTTTGATTTATCTTTTACATCTCGCCAATAAAGCTTATCATTATATATATAATATATATATATATATATATATATATATATATATATATATATATATATATATATATATATATATATATATATATATATATATATATATTATATATATATATATATATATATATATATATGAAAATTATTTCACGAAAGTGACACGTGAAAAATATTTATGATGAATGAAACCACGAAGGGAAAAGAAACACAAAGTGGTGCTCAAGCGCTTTCGTCTAATGACATCCTCAGGAACACTGCATTCCACATAGTGTTCCTGAGGATGTCATTAGACGAAAGCGCTTGAGCACCACTTTGTGTTTCTTTTCCCTTCGTGGTTTTATATATATAATATATATATATATATATATATATACATTTCAACTGCAAAGAACACGCAGTATAAATAACGTAAAGAACGACGCTTGTATAGGAGAACATTCCGCGCAAGATGAGAAGAGAGAACGAACAAATTAAAAATGAGGTAACCTCATTTTTTCATTTGTTCGTTCTCTCTTCTCATCTTGCGCGGAATGTTTCTCCTATACAAGCGTCGTTCTTTACGATATATATATATACCTTTCAACCTTTCAAAGGTTCCGCGCGATGATTCCTCATTTCACGAAGGTCAAGCTTGTCGCCCTCCTCTCGAGTTGGCCTGGTGAAGTAGTGAGTTGGTTTCTTGTACTCTCCACCTCACATAGCCAGGTACACCCGGCTCATCGGGGATTGTTCTGAGCCAGGCGTCTAATCTTCTTTTGAAGATGTCTACTGCAACACCTTTCGTGTTCCTTAGGTCTTTGGGCAGCTGATTAAACAGTTTTGGTTCTTTCACAACAAAACTATTTTCTTTCAGGGTTAAGGATGTTCCCTGTCTCGCCTTTAATTTGGGAACACAACACAGTCTTCCTTTTCTACTTTCCACCGTTGTTTGGGGAGTTGCGGGTTCAGAGTAAGATTAGGGACTAGTTTCTCCATTATTTTCTAAGTGTAAATAATGGTGTATCTCTCTCTTCTCCTTTCCAGTGAATATAGATTTAGTTCGTGTAACCTTTCCCAGTAATTTAGTTCTTTGCACCCCTTGATCTTGGCTGTGAAGCTTCTCTGAATCCCTTCTAGCTGTCTAATGTCTTCTTTTTTATGGGAATGTTAGGACCGAGCAGTATTTCAATTTGGGTATGATCAGTGTTTTCAGTAGAGGAATCATTACATTCCTGTCCCTTCATTTAAAGGTTCTTAATATCGACCCCGTTATTCTCTTTGCTCTGTTTACTGCTATCTTATTTTGTGTTTCAAATTTCGCATCATCTGTCATTACAACTCCTAAATCTTTATATATACATACATACATACACTTCTCATACACACTATGTCATATTAACATTATAACTTAAAAATTGTCATAATAAATTTATGAAGTACTTAATTAGCTTTTATATGAAAATACAAATATCAATTTGAAAGGCTTTATTGAAAAAAATGAATAAATAATAAAAAATATATATATATATATATACGGTATATATATATATATATATATATATATACCTTATGAACCTTATGTCGTTTCGTGCGTTAGTCTCTCTTCACACGGAGGTCAAGCTGGTGGCCCCGCCTCTAGGTCTGGCCTGGTGGAGGAGCGAGTTGCTTTCTTGCGCTCTCCACCGTACATAGCCAGGCACGCCCGGCTCATCTGGTACTGTCCTGAGCCAGGCATCCAGACTTTTCTTGAAGACTTCAACTTTGACCCCCGTTACGTTTCTGAGGTCCTTAGGAAGCTGGTTGAAAAGTCTTGGCCCCCTGACAACCAAGCTATTTTCCTTCAGGGTTGAGGAGGTCCCTTGTCGGGCCTTTAATTTGGGAACACTACACATTCTGCCTTTCCTATTTTCCAGTGTTGTTTGAATGGTAATTGGGTTAGTTTTAGGTTTGGTACCAGTTTTTCGATCATTTTCCATATGTAGATTATGATGTACCTCTCTCTTCTTCTTTCCAGTGAGTACAGATTTAGTTTACGTAGACTTTCCCAGTAGTTGAGTTCTTTGCAGCCATCAATCTTGGCTGTGAAATGCCTTTGCGTTTCTTCTAGTTTATTAGTTTCTTCCTTTTTATATGGGGACGTCAAAACTGAGCAGTATTCAAGTTTTGGTATAATCAGTGTTTTTAGCAGGGGAATCATTACTGTCCTGACCCTTCTCTTGAACGTTCTTAGAACCTGTCCGGCGACTCTTTTTGCTTTATTTATCGCTATCTGATTTTGTGTTTCGAATTTCGCATCATCTGTCATTATTATCCCGAGATCAATCGCTTTCATGCTTCTCTGAATTTCCTGTCTATCTGGAGCATAATATGCAGTCTGTTTAAGTTCTTCTTTTCTACCATATCTCAAGAGCTGAAATTTCTCGGCGTTGAATGACATGTTGTTGTCTTCTGACCATTTGTATATTTTGTTCGTGTCCCTCTGCAAGGCCTCCACGTCATGTACATTGCTGATTTTTCTGCTGATCTTTGTATCGTCTGCAAAGGATGTTACTATACTATTGCTGTTTACTCCGCTGTCTATGTCTGTTAGCATGATAATGAACAGGAGTGGGGCCAGTACTGTCCCTTGTGGTACTGAGCTGCGTACTTCCGATTCTGATGATGATATACCTTGAATTTTGACGACCTGCAGACGATCACTAAGGAAGTTGTAGATCCATTTTCCCACTTTGCCTGTTATTCCCATGTCTTTAATTTTATGTGCTATTATAACATGGTCACATTTATCGAAAGCTTTAGCAAAATCTGTGTATATAACATCGTAGTTGTCATTGCCTTCCAATGCATCTAGGATATTGTTGTAGTGCTCTATTAGTTGTGATAGGCATGATCTACCTGATCGGAATCCATGCTGATTTTCGTTGAATCTTTCCCGTGTCTCCAGGAATCATAAATTTTCTCTCTAACTATTCTTTCAAAATACTTTGGTGAGGTGGGACGTCAATGACACTGGTCTATAGTTTCTTTGCTTGACATCTGTCCCCTCCTTTATATATAGGGACAATGTTTGCTCTTTTCAAGATGCTCGGTATTTCCCCAGTGTCTAGGGATCTTCTCCATATCCAGTATAAAGGTGTAGCTATTTCATTTTTACAGTTTTTGATCATAATGCGTTCCATTGTCCGGACCTGCAGCTGAATGTAGTTTCATTTGTCCTATAGCTCTCGCTACATCTTCTGTGTAAAATCAAAGTCTGTTATATGCTCTCCTTGCAATTCATCTTCAAGAATGCATTTATGTCAGGTATCGCTTTGTCACTTTTTGGGGTACTGAAAACTGATTCATATTGCTCTCAATGTATCAGATATTTCTTTTGGATCGTCGGTTAGTTCATTATTTCCCGTCCTTAAGGGCCCAATAGCGACGCGCGTTTTTGTTTCCTTTTTGCATAGCTATAGAAGTATTTTGGATTTTCCTTTATTGCTTCTACCGCCTCTTCCTCTTCCCTCTCTGTATGGTCCTTAATCAGGCTTGTATTTCCCTATCGATACCCTCCAGTTTTCTTTTATTGCTTTCCTGTCATTATCTCCGCAGTTACCTAACTTCGCCTCCACTCTCTTTCTTTTGCGGAATAGTCTTCTCTTTTGCCTTTCTAGCCAGCTCCTCTTTCCTTTTGGCTGTGATTTTGGAGCATATTTTTCTAAAATTCTCAGCGTTTTTTCCTCCAAGGGTTGTTAGCATTTCTTCAGTTGTTTTATTCTCGAAAATTGTTCTCCATTCTATTTGGGCCATGTACGATCTGATTGCTTCCCAATTTATAGTCTTCGAGTTTAAGTTAAAGGCCCCGAATTTACTTCTTTCCACAATATGTGTATTGTCTTCTAATGCTGCCGTCATATTTGTTGATATCTCGATTAAGTTGTGGTCTGAGATAATGGTTGGGGTTATTTTTATATCAGCAATCAAGTTCGTGTTATTCGTGAATACCAGATCCAGGCAGTTATTTTTTCTGGTATTTTCTGTTATCTCCTGTGTCAGCATAAACTCATTTGTGAGAGCCATCAACATTTTTGCTTGTTCCTGGTCTTCTCTTGTGCCCCCTTGTCCTGGTGAATATATATATATATTCCTATTCACCATTTTGTATTTTATAAATATATAAATTCACGAAATTAGAAGTCCACATTTGAGAAAAGAGTTCCCTCATTTGAGAAAGAATGTTACTCCCATTCGCGGTGAAGGCGCCAAAAGAGAAGGGTTAATATTTCCTAACCTAACTGAAATTAACCTAACCTAACCTAGCATAACCTGACCCAAAGTGGGAAAGATGTGGATGAGAATGAGAATGGAATGAAATGGGAAATAGATTGGTTTGAGGGTTGCCTCCTTTGAGATTATTATTCGCAGATTTTTCACTCTCGGGCTAAGATTGAGTTGAAAATCGCGCTGATTCTATAGAATGATACCAGGAAAGTACTTGTTTGCAAGTACAAAGAGACTTTATAACCAGTCCATTATGGTTGGTTAATTCAACCATTTAAATTTGTTATATCACTGAAATAAACATGATAGAACATCATCGCATGGTTAATTTTGGTTGAATTTTCCATTTCGTTTGGTTGTCCAGTTCTTAACCATGTCTGTTGTCTGTTAGATGGTTGTGACCAAATTTTTTTTTAGCTTGTGTGGTTGTATACACATAAATACGTTCATAATTCATACGTTCTTTAGTTTCCGTTAAAATCTAAATTTAGATAAAGAAAATGTAACGCGGTTCTTGAAAGACAAGTATGTCCATGAATGACGTCACGAACTTAATTCTAAACTGGTGTAATTTTTAAATGCCACTTACCTTATTTGTGCGTAAGTATTTTGCAAGTTATTTCTATACCCATTCTAGAAACGAATACCCTGTGGGTATTCTTCCCTAAATGAGAAGAGGTTAATTATGAATCGGGAAATATACCAAAAATCTTTTAAAAACACTTTGTTTAAACGGATTTGGTTTCGTAGAATTCATTGAAAAATATCGCATTCATCAAACTTGATGATAGATATTTTTTGGTTAGGTAAAAGTAACACCCAAAGCCCCATATCCCCAGGAAGTGGGGGTTAGGGGTCGACCCTGGGCTACCTTAGCCAGCGTCAATTAAGTCGTGGTGGCCGGGTCGCCACCTCGCCGTGACATAAGATACAGAAAAGAACCGTTCAGCCCGAAGCATCACTGGGGCTCAAACCCACGATTCAGAGGAGTTTGATCATTGCCGAGCGACACTCTAACCCAGGGGTCCCCAAACTTTTTTGACTGTCGACCCCTTCATGGAATCCTTGACCTTTTATCGACCCCTTAATTTTTTTAATTAATAAAAATCTATAAGTCGTAGTTAAAGGTAGAATAACTAAATAAAAATATATACAATAATAGTAAAATATTATAATAAAGTTTAATAAACCAACTTTACCTTTTTTATTGATCGTCTGACATCTTTAATGGGAGGGATGTGGTTGATGATCTTTGAGAAGAGCACTAATATTTGGTTGTAAATTAGTGAGTTTTAGTCTTAACTCACCACGCTCTTCTATGTTCAGTTTGTTCCTCTGCTTTGTTAGGACTGAATTTACATGGCTAAAACCAGCCTCAACCATATAGGAACTTGGGAATGCAAGTAAAAAGGGGTTTACCGCTGGATAAAGTTTGGGATACTTATTGACAATATTTACATTACTCCAGGAGTTACTGAGGGTCGTATTTTTGAACAGTGATTTAGCTTCGAGATCCACGGACAGTTCAACGAGTTCATCTTGCAGGTTAGATTCAATAATTACCTTTTCTAATTCTGAATAAAGTGGCGTAACAATCCAGTCAGGTACGTGCATTTTCTCCAAGTCCTCAAAGCGCACTTCAAAGTCTTCACTCAATTTTTCAAGGTACTTTATGTACAGTATATATCCAAGTCATCATCAGAAATAATTTGGTCTTCATTTTCCAGTTGCCGTAAGTTTGAAAAGTACTGAAAATCTTTTCGTAGCAATGACGATTTAAAAAGGCCTATTTTGACTTTGAAGCCTAACAGGATTGTTCGGGCTTGAATAATTGTTACATCTTTACCTTGCAAACGGGTCTGTACATCGTTAAATTTTGAATATAGGTCTGCCAAATAGAAAAGATGGTTCTTATTCTTTTTCAAATCATCACATAGAGAGGAATCCACACCTGTAAGAAACTTTACAGTTGAGTCGTACAATTCGACAAGCCTTTGCAAACTAACACCTCTTGACAGCCACCTCACTTCAGTATGTAACAGTAATTGGTTTACCGATTCATCATTTTTTTCACATAACTTGCCAAACAGTCGCGAATTAAGTGGATGTGCTTTAATTTTATTTATCGATTTGATACACACCTGTAGAGTATCATGCAATTCGTCACTGAGTTTTTTTGCCACAAGGTGGTGTCTGTGTAATGCACAGTGAATAGTACGCACATCGGGAACCTTTTCCTTAAGCAAGGTAGCAAATCCTCTGTAACGGCCAACCATTGAAGGTGCGCCATCGGTGGCCGCCGCAGTTATATTGCTGAGTGGAATATTGTGCTTGTTTCAATATTCCTCCAAGCATTGAAAAATCGTCACCCCTTTTGCATCGCCTTTAAGATACCTTGCGAACAAAAACTCGTCAATAATTTGTTTTTGAATTTGACTAAAATACCTCACATAAGCCATGAGAATGTTTGAACTACCAAAAGTTGATTCATCAAGTTGGATGGAAAACTTACAATGCCTAAGCTCAGATGCCAAAGTTTTTTCCACATCTTCAGCCATCTCATCAATACGTCTTTGCACTGTATTTTCACTTAAAGGCAAGCATTTTAAAACAGGACCAGAGCTTTTTTCATTACAGTTTCAATCACTTCTTTAATTGACGGTATTATGATCTCTTCTGCAATAGTAATGGTATTTTTTTTTGCTATATTGAGAGAAATATTGTATGATGCCCTTAACCCGCCTTCATTATCAGCCTGAGCAGGTGCTTTCATAAATGACATCATACTTGGTCGATTTTTTTATTTCTCTTTCAAAGTTCTAAAAAAATCAAGATCTTTATCTTTCTTATCGGGGTGAATTCTTTGAAGGTGGTCTTTCATCTTTGCGGGTTTCATAGCATCATTACCAAATACCCTTTCACATAGGAGGCACATAGGCTTCGTTTCATTTGTAAGCGAAGGTATAAATCCAAGTTTCAAATATTCTAGTGAATATTGTCGACACTTCTTTTTAGGATCTGCGGCTGCCATTATGGTTGATGGGGTTGTGGCTAAAGTTAAATAAATGAATTGAATCAATAAGCAAAGGTGGGCAGGACCAAGTTCCAAAAGGACCGTGAGCGTGAAAGTCGGTCCTTTTCTCAGTGAGGAGCGACGGTCCATTTTTAAGCAATTCCGGACGGTCTTTTTTAGTGATTTTAGTGTGTTTAGTGATTATTTGAAGTTCTAAAGAAGATGGATCGTTTCCTCCAGAAGACTCAGAAAGAGACTGAGACTGAACTGAAACTTGTTTCAACACCTGGAGGAGACGAAGAATCTACTGATGTTAGTGCTTCAACTTCAAGTCAAGCAACTGGAGCTCCTAGCGGAAGAACTGAACCCGGCAATCCCTGGCCGTACCTGGACAAATACTTTGAATACCTGGGCCCCAAGGGTGAGCAGAACCTGGAGTACAAGTGCTTGCTGTGCCTGTCGAACAAGAACATCCTCTCGACAAGCAACAAGAGCCAAAACAACCTCAAGCGACATGTCTCCAGGCGCCACCCTCACGTCCAGAACCAGTTCGACCATTTATGTATTGTATTAATTATAATTTACGTTAATAAAATTAAAGATTTCCGGTGTCTTTAATTTCATTTTTCATTTTAATCAAATTTTTCACTTATATTATATATAAGGACCGAGGACCGAATCGTTCCTAGGTCCTATCTTCAGAAAGGACCGTGACCGGGACCGTCGGTCCAGTTTGAGGCAAGGACCGGGACCGTCGGTCCTTTTTGAGGCCCGGGTGCCCACCTTTGTCAAGAAGCACAGCTCAGTGTTTTAAAATTTTAAAACCTAAGCAAAAGTGCATAAAAATATATAAAGTAATATTGTATTTAATTTTTAAAGGTATCGAATTACGTGATCATGCGGCACAACGTTACACATTTTTCGTAGATCTGAAACAGAAAATTTTTATTTACTCATTTTATTAAGTAGGCCTACGGTACTTTGACTTTTTAACGGTTAAAAAGTCAAAGTACCGTACTTAATAAAATGAGTAAATAAAAATTAGGTGAGAGTTCCTTTAGTTACTAAAGGAACTCACACCTCCACTTCCGGATACAGCAAACACAAATAAATAGGTAAAATAATCAAGAAAAACTATCACTGGTAATTAGCACTAATGAAAGTCAGAATGAAACTGAAACAGTGAAACATGTGGAAGATTAGGGAAAAATACGTCACGCCCACAATGCTTTCTGATTGGCGCAATCACAACTGTCAGCGGGGCGGACACAGGTTTGCCAATTTGTAGATTATACGACTTTTGCTTCCGGCACAAAACATTATGCCGATTTGACCAACAATATTTAATAAGGCGTGCAATGATGTGATGCTGATATGCTTCTGTAGCAACAATTTCTAATCGACCCCCGAGGAATTTTCGACCCCCGAAAATGTCTTATCGACCACTTTGGGGACCCCTGCTCTAACCGGATGAGCCATGGGACGTTCTTTTCATATTTTTTTCAAATATTTAGAAGAGATAAACAAGACTTAATATATATATATATATATATACAGTGTTGGGCACTAAAGCGTTAATCCGATAACAGTTAATTAACGAAGTTAACTTTTTTTAACGGACTATTAACGGAAGTTAATTTCCATTTATCTTTATCGGACCAGTTAACTTCCGATAATTCGATATTTAGTCCGTTAAAGTCCGTTAACACGTTAACTGCGAGGAGTCATTCACGGAAGATCACCGCTCCGCGAATGAATTCAAACCGCCATAACTTCAGTCTGCTTCCAGATCTCGCAAGGGGAGGTTGGGGAGGCCCAAGAGGTCAAGACTGGCAGTTGGGCCTAACTTTGAGAAGTTGGTCTTTCTGAAGGGCAACCAGCACATTGTGTCATAGTCTTTAATAAATGTGCCTAAAATTTAATTTTACCTTTCAGTTCCCGCCATAATAATTCTCTGGTAAATTAAAATTTAGTTAATGGTTAGTGGTTACAAGGGTTTCAAAACATGTAATCAGTACATTTTTTATTAAAAATAAAAAAAAAAGTTGCAAAACTTGATAAAAATACAGTTACATACCTATTTATTGTTGGATTTTGCATAAATAAACATTTTCTATGGGTTTTAAAGCTTTTTTCCTTGATTTTTTTAAAAGTTAGTAAAGAAATGGAGACCGGTGAATTCCACCGCGGAAAATTCACCAGGTAAATTCCACCAATGGTAAATTCCACCAAAGTAAATTCCACCGCGGAAATTTCCACCGCATCAAAAAGATAGACCGAATCTTCAATTTTTTCAGTTGTGTATTAATATTCGTAGAGGTAACAAGTGCTCATTTGGTGAACCGCTCATTTATATATACTCACCAATAGTGAAGTGATCATGCCCTTATCATTTATTAAAACAGAGAAGAACAAACTCTATGTGATGATGAAAATTATATTTATGAGATGCATACATCCAATACCAACAAAACAAAGACATATTGGCGATGTGACATTTTTATGACGGCTGCAGAGCCAGGATTCATACACTTTGCAACTGCAGTGAACCAGAAATCATTTATTCAACGGGCATTCATAACCACCCAGCAAGCAGTGCAAAAGTTGAAGCTCGAAAGGCAATGAGTTCAATGAAAGATACAATTCAGATGACTGGTACAATATCTTCACGGGAAGTAGTTGCTGCTGCTGTACAGACACTTGATGAGGAAACAAAATCACAGTTGCCAACACTCCCCGGACTTTCTCATAATATTCGCAACTGGAGACAAAAAACATTAGGAATTCCAGGGCTTCCAACATGTCGGACAGGCTTCGAAATTCCAGAATCTGTTAAATTTCTTCAGAATGGTTCGTTGTTCTTGGCTTTCGATAGCGGTATAGAGGACACTGCCAGAATCTTAATATTTGCCACTGAAACTGGCTTGAATGACCTCGAAGCATCTAAGTCATGGGCTTGTGATGGCACTTTCAAATGTGCTCCAAACTTGTGGACTCAATTGTTCACATTACATGCTATAATTGGAAATTCTTCTGTGCCGCGCTTGTTTGCATTGCTTCCAGACAAACAAGAGGATACCTATCGACGACTATTTTCTGCTGTTCGTGATCTTCGTCCAAATAGTCGCCTTTCGGATTGTCTCATGGACTTTGAAAAGGCAATGCACAATTCCTTCATCTCAAATTTTGCACGATTCAAAAGTTGTTGGGTGTCTCTTTCATCTTGGCCAATCATGCTGTCGGAAAGTATGTGAAATTGGTGAGCGCGTGAGATACAATAACGATGCTAATTTCGCAATTAAAATTAAATGTTTTACCGCATTGGCGTTCTTGCCGATTGCAGATGTTGCTGATGCATTTGAAGACACGTCTGATGATGAAGGCATTCCTGCTGAATTTATCACTTATTTTGAAAGTACTTACATTGGTATTGTGCGGGGACGTGGTGCTCGTCGTAGGAGAAACAATCCACTCTTTCCTATAGAACTATGGAATGTGCATGACCGTATTTTGAATGACCTTCCTAGGTCGAATAACGCTGTGCAAGGATTCCACAACGCTTTACGATCATCGATAACATCTACGCACCCAAATTTGTGGAAATTTTGCAATGCAATTGCAGGACAAGAAGCATTAATGCAGACAAAAATTGCCCACATTCGACGGGGGGATAAAACTATCAAGAAAAAAAGATACCAAGTTATAAACGCAAGACTGAAGACGTTAGTGGAGAATTATCAAAATGGAGATTCTTTAGATTTTTTAAGAAAAATCTCACATAACTTGCATTCATTTTAATTTTTTTAAGAAGAGTCATATATTACATTTAATTTCATCCTTCAACATATGTTTTTAGTATATTTTAATTTTTTTAAGAAGAGTCATATATTAAATTTAATTTCACCCTTCTATATATGTTTTTTATATATGTAATAGTGTAATATTCGTTCTATTCTTCTATTTGTACCCATATGAATAAAATATTTACATTTTACTTATTTGAATCATATTTTATTTTAAATAATTTGGGGTGGAATTTACCTGGTGGAATTTACTTTGGTGGAATTTACCATTGGTGGAATTTACCTGGTAGAATTTACCGTGGTGGAATTTTCCGCGGTGGAATTTACCTACAACCAAAGAAAAAGTTATCGTTAACGGATTATCGTTAACTTCCGTTAACTTTGTAATAAAATTATCGGACTATCGTTATCGGAGTTAAAAATTGGGGTTAACGGATTATCGTTATCGAAGTTAACTTTTTGGTTAACGGTGCCCACCACTGTATATATATATATATATATATCAGAGATTGGCCATAAAATAAGTTTCAGAGGGAAAATTGGTTGGTTGTTACTTCCATCGTCCACCAGAGGGCGTGCAATCGGACGGTAATGCCACTAATCGGGTAAAATAAGTCCTTCAAAAGGAAAACTAGGTCGAGAGAAATCCATTACGTACAGCGGGATCATCACTGCCTCCCCTTCCTCATTTCTAAGATTCGCTTAAGATAGTCCATTTAATGGGTTAAACAGGAAGTAATCCAAAGGTTTCACTGTTTCACAAAGCATCGCTTATCCCATACACCCATTCAGCGTACGAGCAGCTCGCTGCATTATTACTAAATATATACACAAGGTTAACGTACCAACGAGGCTTCCGTATTTATAGTAAATTTTGGAGAGTTGATAAACTCTGGCCTAAGTATAGAATCCGTGGTTAAATTATTATTATTGAGGACAACGGCGTGGTTATATTTATTTAAAACATGCAAAGTATAAAATGCGAGTCTGACAAGTTTTTAAACGTGATATTTCTGTAGAATAAGATTCAAGAAGTTGTTAAAATAGCTTTTGCCATTTTCCTTAATTATGCGGCGCCACAAGAACTCATGAGAGTAGGAGCAGCAGCAGGACGACCAGCCATTATTGTTTAAAGCTAAGATTGTAATATTGACTAAATAAAACAAACAAATTGCGGCCCACGGTTAATTGAATGCCTGGTTAGGTCAATTGAATGGCGGTTAGGTCAACTGTACGCCCTTGATGATTGGTTAGGTTAAGTCGTGATATTTTCGCTAAAACTAACGAAAATATCATGACAACCTAACCAATCGTCAAAGGCGTACAGTTGACTTAACCGGGCATTCAATTGACCTAACCGGGCATTCAGTTGCCCTAACCGGGCATTCAAATGACCTAACTTGGTATTCAATTGACCTAACTGCCATAAGATGCCGTAAACAGGAACAAATTTACATTTTCTGAATTTGACCACTGACTATATACGAGCACAGCATAAAAAATTTAACCACGGATTCTATACTTAAACTAAACTCCTATCGCCTCGATTCAATTTGGGAGTTAGATATATTTTCAGTGCCTTTTAGATTTACTCCTTTTTAAAAGCAAAGTTACTCACTTCACAAGTCAAATTCCAATATTTTTTAAAAGCAATCTTACATTCATTTCTTTTAATAGTAATTGATATCATTTACGCACAGGTTTAGTTATCCTTGAATACAGTAATTTTCATCCTTTGGTAAAAGAAAGAAACATTGGTGTTACGCGGTTCTCCAATACTCCTTTATGGTGACAGACTCTTTAATCCTCTATTCTATTTTTTCCTTTTTAAACTATAGTTTTAAACTATAGTCTGCCAATAAACTTTTTCATTTTCATTTTTTTCATTTTAAACCATTCGTACTGAATCTAGGATCTGTTGCAAGTATAATTTTTCTGAGACGTTTATAGAATGAGCCATTACAAATTCATTTGCTCATTTCTTTAAAAAAAATTTCAAAATATGTCAGTGGTTAAGAATTCAGAACATTAATTGATTATTTCAGGTAGACAATTTACTCCTCATATCATAGAATGGAAATTATTGTTCTCAAGTGTGAAAGGGTTTAAAGTAGAAATTCGCAATGTGTAGCTTTTATGTGTCTAAATATCCTTTATAAAGTTTCTATCAATAAAGCAAATATGTAAAAACCTCATTGCAAATTATCCATCCAAAATTTAGACAAAGTAGTTTTGTGGATAATTCCAACTTTTTATGTTAAATTTATTTCATATTTTTCAGTTAACCAACTTTTTATTATAACCAATAATTTCACTCTTCAACACAAACTTTGTTCTTTGACTTGTCCATGGGCGTTAACTGCTGACAATTTTCTTACAGGAACATTATTAGCTTCACTGTTAATTATTAACATTAACTTCGCTCTTAATTATTAACAGTATTAGCTTCACCCTTAATTATTATTAACATTATTAACTTCACTCTTTAGATGTACCACCTGGTACTGTCATAAAGAAAAAAACACTGTAAATATATCACATATTATACGCGAAGGAGTGAAACGGTTAAAATATCAGTACGAAAACGAGCTGGATCGCGTTTATATGCGATACATAGTGTTCTTGTGATATGAGATTTACACCCACAGATAAGCAGTTATCAGCCAAAGAGTCGCAACCCAAAGTAGGGTCCATGAGCAATTTTCATGTGGTAGCCGGAACAGATAGACGTAAAAATTGTATTTTCTTTGAAAAACATTAATTCGCATAAACAAATGTAAATTAATTGAAAATGTAATTAATTATTATCAGTTTTAAGTATATTCGTTTTAAATTTTAATTACGATAAAAGTATATTTTTCTTTTGATTAAACAAAGTTATATTAAAATTTTGCGGATGTTGGAAAGACTGTGAAAATAGATTCCACACTGAAAGGTTGAGAACCGCTGCACTGTATAGAGTAAATGCATTAACAAGCTGCTGACTGGAACTTTAAAATTATCTTGTCGAACAACACGGATCAAACATTATATATGATTCACCAATGCTGCTGTACGTTGAAAACTATTAAACACTTTTCATTCACAGTTTAATACTACGAACTGGCAAATAAATAATTTATAACAAACGTTATATATAAAAGTTACGGTTGCTAGCCTTAGTTTAACTGGCCTGCATTGAGAAGTTAACTGGGAGTCACGGTTGCTAGCCTTAGTTGAACTCGCCTGCATTGAGAAGTTAACTGGGAGTCAGGGTAGCCAATATACATCACATAACTTTTAAACTCAATTGCAAACATTTTTAAATAAATAACCATATCAAAGTAATTCGATTTGGGTAAAAATTAAACCTAGTCCTATTTCGCCACCATTGGCATGATCTAATAATGGAGTCAACTGCATATGTGACTTTGGGTCAAGTGTATATTAACCTATACTACTACCTAGAGTCCAGGGCTACTGAATTATTTTTCAGTATAGTCCATCTCCCAATTTGGGGCTCGTGCTGTACAGTATATAGTCCGGAGCAAATGAACGAGGAAAATGACTCGGCTAGAGATGTCACGTTTTAAATATCGAAATAAGAGACAGTTCGGGGTTCGACAGTGAAACTTTGGCGAACACTCAATTTGTGCACACTCGATGAGTCTACAGTTAAATACATGCACTTCTTTACTTAAAAAAAATTGTCACTACTGTCATCGTGCAGTAGTTTCCCTTACACGGGAACGATGCCTGAACACATAAAATACGGAACATCCCGTATAACCTGAACACATAAAATATGGGACATCCCACATAACCTGAACACATAAAATACGGGACATCTCGTATAACCTGAACACAATATGGCAATCTTACTCTGAACACGTAGCTAGAGTAGAATTTTACAGTGCTTGGTTCATCGGTATTCGGTATTCAGCCGAATAGTTTTTATATGTTTTTAACCGAATATTTGATAACACTGGGGAACAAATTTCAAATTTTTGTCTATTGAATTAGATTTGACAGTTACTTCTAGGTAATTTGGGTGCGCTGAGCACGAATTTTTACTCGGTTTTGCTCTATCAGGTCCTGATTTTGCTCAACACCCCTCCTCTTTCGTCGTATTCATAAAAAGGTTTTTTTCTCAATACTCGCTGTCTTTTTGCAGTTACACATTATGCAACTAGGTTTTTATCTCGGTATTTGTACCTATTGTTATGGTATTGTTGTATTATGTATATTTTTATATGTAACACCCTAAAAATATTTTTAATTTTGTCATTTTTAACCCATTTTAATATTAGTAAATTAAGCTAAAAATATCATAGAATTCTAAAATTTTCTCGAGCGTTCCTGTTCTCTGTAGAGTATTCTAGAGGGACAACTAAAATATATAAAAGCGACTCGTTTCCAGAGTTAATCAGTCAATTCAATCAGTCAGTCAGTCAGTTGAGTTAGTTAATTAAGTTTGGGCATTAACATAATTTTGAATTGGCATATGATTTAGTGAGTAATTTTGTCATCGTGATTTAATATAGTTGATTTAATTAGACGTAATTTATATTGTACCTACTCATCCGTGTTTCTAGTTTAATTTCATAGATTGTAAGTACCTATTTCATAATAAGTACCTATTTAAACTAATTTTTGTGTTTATATTTCAGATTTTCTTAAATTTATATGAATTAAGGGCTTTAAATACCTTTACAAATTGGCAGAACAATCAAGCAATATGTCATCAAGCACTAGAAAGTTCAAATGCAAAAACAACCCTGATTCCTTCTGTTATATATGTGGAAATTTTACACTTCCACATCAACGAGCAAATATAACTGACTTCGTAAAAAGAGCTTACTTAGCTTATTTTGGCATACAACTGGGGGACCAAGATAAATCGTGGGCTCCACATAAAGCCTGCACTATATGCATTGAAAGACTGCGACATTGGACGAAGGGTTCGGATTCAAAAATACCTTTTGGAGTTCCGATGGTAAGTTTATGATTTCATAAAACTACGTAATTTAATCACTAGTATACTGTAACTTACCTAAATGTAATTGTAACTTAGGTACATAAACAAAAATTTACAGAAAATGTTTATAAGAATCTCAAATATTGCATAAGGTTGAAACACATAGAAATGTTAAATGTTTGGGTGATAACTTTTGATAAAATTCATAAAAACAAGTCTCTCGTCGCTTTTGTTAACGCTTTACAATTTTTTTTCCATATCAGGTGTGGCGAGAGCCTACTAACCACGAGACCGATTGCTACCTTTGCTTTGTCAAGACTTCGGGCTTCACTAAGAAAAATAAACATTGTATCGAGTACCCAAATTTCGACACCGCGATACGACCTGTGCTACATTCAAATGAGATCCCCATTCCAAAATTTAAGGGTCTGCCAACTCAAGAATTAGTTGAAGATGTTCCTGAAAATATTGTTATGCACTTTGAGGAGTCAGACACCGATTTTGACCCCAGCGTATTTGAAAGTCAAAACGATCCGCAAAAGTTTAACCAGGCCGAGTTGAATGATCTTGTAAGGGATCTAAATTTGCCAAAAAAGGCTGCGGAAATTTTAGCTTCAAGACTTAAAGAGAAAAACTTGCTTACTTCAAACACATACATTTCATTTTACAGAAAAAGAGAAGAACTTGTTAAATATTTTAGAACAGAGGATAGTTTAGTATATTGCTGCGACATAGTTGGTTTGTTAAAGAAGATGGGGGTTGAGTCTTACGATGCAAATGATTGGCGCTTGTTTTTAGACAGTTCGAAAAGAAGTCTTAAGTGTGTGTTGTTGCATAATGGCAATCTATACGGCTCGATACCGATTGGGCACTCAACAAAATTAAAAGAAAAGTATGAACATATAGAAAAGGTTTTAAATCTTATCAAATATAGGGAGCACGAGTGGATCATATGTGTTGACTTAAAAAATGGTTAATTTTCTGCTAGGACAACAAGGAGGGTATACTAAATATCCCTGCTTCCTTTGCTTATGGGACAGCAGAGCCAAGGAAGAACATTATTTCAAACAAATCTGGCCAGCACGAACATCACTTACTGTCGGAGAAAAAAACGTAATTAATCCACCTTTAGTGAGCAGAGATAAAATCATATTTCCTCCTCTGCATATAAAACTAGGCCTCATTAAACAATATGTAAAAGCTTTAGATACGAACGGCGAGTGTTTCAAATACATAACTTCAAAATTTCCAAGTTTAAGTTATGAAAAAATCAAGGCGGGAATTTTCGACGGTCCACAAATAAGAACAATGATTAAAGACAGCAATTTTCCTAATGTCATGAATGAACGCGAAAAAAATGGCTGGTTCTCATTCGTGGACTTGATAGAAAACTTTTTAGGCAATTATAGGGCAGATAACTACGAAGAAATCGTAAAAAAACTTTTAAGGGACTACAAAGAGTTAAGTTGCAATATGAGCATAAAAATGCATTTTTTGAATAGCCATCTTGACCAATTTCCAAGTAATTTAGGTGATGTAAGTGACGAACAAGGGGAGAGATTCCACCAAGATATCAAAATTATGGAGGAACGGTACCAAGGCCGCTGGGATTCCCACATGATGGCTGATTACTGCTGGTGCTTGAAAAGAGACCTGCCATCAACAAGCAAATACGCTAGAAAGTCTTACAAAAGAAAATGTTTGCCACAGTGAAAGCTTCATATCTGTTTGTTTTTTATTTTAAGTCATTTCTATCGTTATAATGTAATTTTACTGTAGTTTGAACTGCTTGTATTCATGAAACTTGAAAAAAAAATTTAACACATGACTTAATTTTTTAGTCCTAATTTGAAAAATCTGGAAAATGGCACATAGGCTGTCGACAAGAATCAGGACCTGATAGAGCCAAACGAGTTGAAATTCGTATTCAGCGCACCCAAATTACCTAGAATCAAGTGTCAGATATCATTCAATAAAATACGTGTTGCCCAGTGTAATTATCAGGGTAAATAATGTGATTTAGGAAATGGAACTTAAAATGCATTTTTTTATTTCAAAGAATAATTACAAACAAATCCAACTTGGTATAATGATACTGACAAATAATAAGTAATAACCTTACAAAAAATGAACAGGCAGCAATAATAATTATTACAAAAACAAAACCTAACAATTGAAATTTAAGGCAAGTAGATTATCGTGTAGAAAAATTAGTCATTCAGCAGCATCAGGAGCTAAACGAATACGTGGGTCGATAGTTACATTTTTCGGAGAATTGAACAGCCGTTCACTTCGTACACTTGTGGGTGGCGTGGTGAGATATTTGAGAACAAGTATTAATAGTTTTGGGAATCATACGCCTGATTGGCGTTCCTCGGCAGTTAATCTTCCCCTCCCGCCAAAGCATTTTTTAAGCTTTTCCTACTGGGCGACAGAGGGAGATCGGGAAGGGGGGGGGGATTAAGGCAGGGGTGTGCAGCCAATTTCTTAACAACCGGTTCTGATACAGATAAGGGTGTAAATCGGCGAGCGGCGCCAATGGCGTGAGTCATTAAGCTAGGGAATCTGGGGTGAGCGGTAGCTCCTCCAGCGGGGTCCGGGGCGGAGCCCCGGAAGCCAACGCATTTTAGCTTTTCCAAACAGCATTTTGTAACATTTTGGCAGAAATTATTTAACATACAGTATTCTTTATACTCACTAATGACATAATTATCTAAAAATAAACTAATTTTTCATCAAAAAATAAATAAATATTGAAACGACCACTGCTTGTGATACTACCTATATTTTTCTATAAAATCCTGAAAAAATTAAAAAAATTTAGATATAAATAAATTTCTACTGACTGTTAAATATTTGTTCAAAACAAACAAATGGTTTGGTGATCCAATCAAAATTTAACAACCGGTTCGGGCGAACCGGAACGAACCGGTCCCAGCACACCCTTGGATTAAGGATACTATGGATCTGGATGTTCCCTAATCAGGCCACCATCCCCGTGTGGTCTGAACTAACACTAGCATTATCTATATATAAATATTCAATGTAAATTTCATATTTACATTTTGGATAAACAGTTCTAATTGTGGCATATGTGCGTGTATTATATGTATTTATATGGCTTCCAAGACAATGCTCCCCAAGACAATTCTATTTTTACAAATTTTGAAAATTCCTTGTCGCCCAGTACCCTAAAATTTCATTTACTGGGCGACAAATTTTCTTCACTGGGTGACATTCATGTCACCCACTCACCAGGTTAAAAAATGCTCTGCCCCCCCCGCCCCATCCCGTCGTGCGGAGGAAGATGGGGAATTATAAAATTTTAACTCCTTTTGTATTTGTATTTGTATTCTTTAGGGCTTTTAGACAATAAGTCTCGTCAATTTTTTACACTGACGCCTAATAACCCAAATAAAACTAATTGTTTTTGGTGTCTCTCTCTCTCTCTCTCTCTCTCTCTCTCTCTCTCTCTCTCTCTCTCTCTCTCTCTCTCTCTCGCACACGCACACACACACACACATATATATATATATATATATGCGCTTTGGGGAAATTAAATTCAGTTCCAGTACATCCTTGCACTTTCCAGAATGAATGAGTAAAAAAAAAAAAAAAAATCCTCCAAGCGCGTTCACAAAAACTTGTCGGAACAAGTTTTACTTACTCGAAAATGGTATAAAACCGCAATGCGGGTTCCTCACTCTTCACTTGTGCTTTGACAGCAAAGTAAAGAGGTTAGTCTCTTATATTCATTCCTTTGTTCAGTGATCATTGCCAGATATATAATATATATGGTAAATATTAAAAATGGAGGATTTTATGTATAGTTATTTGTAAATATTAAAAATGGAGGATTTTATGTATAGTTATTTGTAAATATTAAATATTCCCTTTTTCTCCAAAACAGCTTTAAACTTGTTCATTCGAAAACTTAGAAAAGAAACCATGAATTTTGCTTTCGTCGCTGTCCTTTCAATACTTGGAATTCTGGTACTGAGAACATAAGGGCTACCACAGCAAGGCCCCTACCCAGTCACAGGTGGGTACAAGTTTAACTGTAACAAATGGGTCATATACGGTTACTTCATGAACAAAGACACGAATCTTTAATACTTTGATACATAGCTGTCAGCATCAAATATTATCTCAATTTACTTTCATTAATAATTCTTAATTTCCATTTCATTTCCAGTAACAGATGCCCTAAACAGATATGGGTACGAAAATGTTGGAAATGGAAAATATGCCGTCGTCGTTAATGGGTATGACACTTGGCATGGAGCTCTCAATGCCTGCAAATTGGTAAATAATTTAGTAGTTCATACCCCCCCAATGGATTTTAATTTCCTATCATTCCATTAACATTGTGGGACAGGATTTCAGGATTTTTTTTTTCTGGGAACAGTGAACAGTGTTTGACAGTTGCCTGATTTTCGTTTTCCTTTGCATTTTAAACACTTTTGTGTAACATAAATGAGTGAAAAAATTTGTAATATGATTTTTCGTTTGCAGCATCTTCCAGGCGCTTCCCTTTTCACTGTGGATAACGCCCAAGATTCCACTTGGCTCGGAAAAAGAATAAATTTTGAGAAAGACAGTGTGACAGGAGCTTCCAAATTTTGGGTTGGATTGACTTCGCAGTCTGTGAATGGACCTTTGAACTGGTTGAGTGGATTACGTAAGTAATCGTTTCATACAAAGTTTTGCAATTAATTATTCAATTACGATTTTATTATAATTTGGAACGTAATTTTAAAATTAACGTTCATAAGAATAGTGGTGAAGTGAACGTCAAATGTATATAAAGTGATGACATTTTTCCTCTTCGATTTCAGCTCACCACAACTACCCAGAAGTTGTACAAGTGTCAGGTTATGACGATGAAACGAAGCAGTTTGCGTGGGCGGTGCCTGACGGATTAATTACGAAGCTCAAATACGAATTTTTGACTGCCGATGACGAAGCTGAAGCTTCCATCTGTCAGTATATTTAATTCTTAGGTCCCACGTCGAGGTCATCACAAGGAAAAACCACGAGAAAGAAATGAAATCCGAGTTCTAAAGAAATAATTACTGCCAGAATAAAATGTTTTAATTAATTGTTGTGACTTTGTTGACTCTATAAAAGTAGACTTTTAAAATTTAAGCACATAGCGACTGTCACATTTTGGATTTTGAGTTAAATTCTAAGTAAGGTTTTTATCCTGAAAAGGTTTTTAAAGATTTGGTCATGGAATTTTTAAATTTAAAATTTAGGAAATAACATTGACAATGACATTAAAAATAACATTTTTAAATTTTTTGAAATGGTTAAAATATTTGTTGGTTCGTTTTGTTGTTTACCTTTATAACTTTTTTATTTGTGTTTATTCATCTCTCTCTCTATATATATATATTTATTTGTTATTAATAATTTCAAAGAATAAATTTTATTTTAATACAGTCGTTGAATTCTCTTTTGCCAATTTCCAATTAACGATCGAGATTCTTGTTTTGAGAAAAAATATTTAGATTTGGGCTTACTGATTTGATTTTTTTTTTTTTGAAGAGTTAACCCTTTAACGGTAGATTTTTTTTAAAGGAGTTAGGTTAGGAATGCGTGTATTTGAAACGTTACCAATTTGTATCAATCGTCGTAAAAGGTTAAGAATGAAAGAATGAAAATTATTAAATTGCAAATCGAATATAGAATTATTTCAACAACGATTAATTACTATAATCTGCTTTACGTTCCCCATCGAATGAGGCGAGTTTGAGTAAAACTCTTGGAAGAAGCAACTGGCGCAAATATTTGATCGGACTGTGAACAGTTCGTGACAGATGGTGATTCTCTCTTCATTCCAAAATCGTGACAAGTAAGTCCTTTTCACTGTTAGTGTATTGGGTTCCAAAGCTTTTGTTTGGTGTCCATTTTATAAACATTTAATGAGTGAAGAGAATTAATGGGGAGCGCTCATTAAGTTCTACTAATTGGTATTTGGCCTATTTTTGCCTAGTTCGGCCTAGTTTTGGCCTAGTTTGGTCGCTGTAGAGTTTAGACCAAAGCTGTCCAACTTCTAATCTCAAGGGGGCCACATTGCTCCTGAGGTATTTGCAAGGGGGGGGGGGCCACACTCTAAAAATTAATATCAATTAAAGACCGTGCGGTTGAAAAATAAACTAAAAAACATTTCCCAATACCTTCCATCTTCATTAACTTCACGTATCTCTACTTTCACTAGATTTATTGAATCATAATTACTGAGACCACTGAAGACGATCTATCTCTTTCACCAAGTTGGGTATATCCACACTTATGTCGGTTGTAGCGAATCTCAACAAGTGTGAGAGTGATTCATTTGTTAAGGAAGAACGATAACGAGACTGTAAATTTCATGTAGAAAAAGGCGCTCTCACGCGAGTAGATACTTCCAAACAGAGAGCACATCTTTAATCCAAAGGATACCGTTCTTGGGGCAAAAGTCTGAAGAATATTTTAGAGACTTAACCGGGGGCCGCAAACAAATCTGCTGAGGGCCCCGAGTTGAACAGCCCCTGCTTTAGACCATGGGTTCCCAACCTAGGGGGAATTTAACGATTTCTAAGGGGGGTAAAGGAACTTGAAAGTATTATTTAATAAAATAATAATAATAATAATAATAATAATAATAATAATAATTAATAATAATAATTAATAATAATTAATATTAATAATATTAATAAAATTCACTTTGTTCTTCAGAAACTTACCCGAAATCATTTTACTGTGTATTTCTATTATTTCTAGCCTAAAATAAACCACCAATCCTGAAATGTGTATTTTTTTAGTCTATGGGGGGGGATGGGGGGAGGGGGTTATTATTAGCCTGAAGTGTGATAGGGTGAAAGCCGAGTAAAAACAGTTGAGAGTCTATGCTTTAGTAGACGAACACAATCTTTCGACATTTTAGTTTTCTTCCACTGTGGAATTTTCTCATTTCATTCTTTCTTGTCAACATCAGACCACACTTGTACAAAATTTCATACACTTTGGTGAAGTCGAGGAAGAGTCATTGAGACCATAAATTTACAAAAATACCAAAGCCGTCAAGCTTTGGAGTTTATTGACTAACTTCGAGTAGACACTGTGACTACTTTGAAATAAGTGGCCCAATGATTCTCTCTCTCTCTCTTTCTGTGTGTGTGTGTGTGTGTGTTAATAAAAAAGGCCATTTTGAAATAAATATTTACTCAATGCATTTTCGACAGTACCATTCCCTCTTCAGTATAAAATTTTTAATCTTTTTTAATAACAGCTTTATACGTACTCTACGATACAAAATCATGTCAGTATTAACGTGATACATTTAAAATTAATAAATTTATGGAATTCCTGAAATTAAATAATAAAATAATTTCATAACAAAATTTAAAATTGGTGTTATAGTGATAATTCATACATCTTTTAGTTTCCGTTAAAACATAAATTTAAGTTAAGAAAACGGGATGCTGCCCTCGAAATTTTGCATCATTGACGTCACAAACTTGATTCCAGCTTGGGCAAAAAGAATAAAAAAAAGTTTCAATTCATTGTCGTTCCATATTTTTTTCATTTTTTATACCCAATCTGCAGAAATTTATTTTATGGGTATTCTACCCTAAATGAGTGGAAATTAATTTTGACTCGGGAAATATTATACCAAAGTCTTTAAAACAAGTATCTCGTTTTGGGGAATTAAAAGAGGTTTTGATTTTTAACATTATTCAGTCAATAAAACTATAGAAAAGAACGCAGCCATGAAAATCTTAAGCTTCACATCCGAACCCCATTGTGTCAAAATTTGTGAAGCTGCATTTAAAATCTAAGTTCTTTGTGAACTTGAAGTAAATATTAAGCTTTCGCTGCCTTAATAATTTCTTTTTAAAATCTTCGGCATGAAATTATTTAATGCGAATTTTTCCACAGATAGATAGATAGATAGATAGAGAGATAGAAAGACAGACAGAGTCAGCTCCATTATAGTAAGAATACCTTGAGTTACTGATTTCTTCATCAGTTTAACGAATGCTTACTTAATATTTTATTTTTTAATTATTTTTATTGCTATTGAAGTGTCGCGGGATGAGACTGCATGAAAGAAGAACGAGTTGTGTATGGATTAGGGCAGATATTGTTGGTTAGTGACACACAGTTAGTATTTGAAATGGTGGCTATTGCACTGATGTTAAACGAATGAATTTAATAAGTTGGCATCACTGTAAAAATTTCTACCTTGTGTGACAGTGTGAGGGAGGGTGAGGGATTTGAGCGTGGTCTCTTCTTTTGTATTGACTAAATCGTTTAGTAAAGTGTTCCACAGTCCTTTGGGGTTTGATATTTATTAATTTTTGAATGAGAGTAACCCAATTTCACTATTTTAAAGACTGCATTTTGTCTGTCACAAAATTTTGACATGTCTGTTCAATGATAATATAATTCTTCTATTATCTAAAACGAATATGTTTGTGTTTAATTGTTAAAATGAGTGTTGGGGGTTATCCAATGGTGCTTGTATTTTGTTTTAGTCATAAGTTTTGATTTAACAGGAATTTTGTGTTGAATATATAATGTGATTGAAAATGTTAGAAATTTTGTTCCAACTTCACAGTAATTTTTGATTATCCCAGACCATTCAAAACTGTTATTTGATTCTGGTACTTAATTTATAATCGAAGTAAAGCCGCGCCCTGATTACCATTATGTTTATGTAATTTAATTCATTCAATATTTCCTAAGCTATGTATGACTCATTTCCTTCCGAACGGAATTCACACGCAGTGACGCAGACGGTTTCTTTGATTTCACTTGGGAAAAACAGTTGTTGAGAAGCTCGGCTCTACAACGTTCTCAGGTGACGTCAACCGCTTGCGTGGTGGCGTAGCCAGGTTCCGTTCCTTTGACTATATAAGAAGGGAATCAGCGCCCTTAAGGCAGATTCCGAGGAGAAGGGTCTCCGGGCTGAAATGGCGGGTTTTCAGTCCGTTAACGAGAATTGCTTTTGGAAATTGGAAGATTAATGGGTTTTCCATTGGAATCTGACTGTATAGAGAAAAAAGATAGTAGCTTAGCAATTTACTCATAAAAGTTTGGAGACTCAGAACGGACAAGGGTGTCTTAGAGGGGTCTCTGGTTTATTTAATATCTTACAATGAAGAAGTAACTAAAGTTATATTGGTTATTATTCGTTTTTTGACCCAGTCACACCCAGCTATAACAGCAATATATATTGAATAACCAATCAAAACTGAATAAGAAAATATATATATATATCTTGTGCAAATTTGTATAAAATGTATTTTTTTATAAAAAAAAAATTCTACTTTCTAATATGTGTGTATATAAATTTCGGTTAATTTGTTTATTTTGGCTACCTTTTTTGGAGATTTTCATTCAACTATAGGTTACTTTGTTTATTTTTGGCTACTTTTTCTTGATTTTTGCCTACTTCTTTCTGTTACTCGTTAGTTTGGTGATTTTCGTTCTAGAACCATGACGTGTCAATCTTGTGAACTTGATTTTGAAGACCTAATCCGCCTTGTTGGCCTCGATGAAGATAGGGCTAACGCATAAGCAAATTAATCACAGTGAAAATTTTGTGGATCCCCAAGACCACACCATCCACACGCAAAACATTGAACGCTTGTAGAAGGATGTGAAATCGTGGGTTTTACGTGCTGGGAACAGACGCCCTCATTACCGGAAATATTTTGCACGATACTTGTTCCTGGCAGGACATCCTGACAATTCTACAGTTCTGCATCACTTCCTTACTGCAATTGCAGAACTATATCCTCCAAAATAAGGTGACTGGTTAGGTTAGCTTAGCTTAGCTTAGCTTAGCTTAAGTTAAGTTACGGTAGGTTAGGTTGTGTTTAGCACGAATGCAAACTTTTCTGATCGATTTTGAGGTGTTTTGCACGAATCTGCCATCCGTTTCCTGTGCAAATGCGTAGTTTTCGAGATGACGATATCTCGAAAACTACGCATTTGCACAGGAAACGGATGGCAGATTCGTGCAGAACACCTCAAAATTGACCAGAAAAGTTTGCTCTCATTATAAAAAGAGACTGGGTCAAAAAACGAATAATTACCGTTATATTTATGAAATTTTTATTATTATTAACTCTCTGTTCTGTGTAAAGGAAACATTTGATTCACTATAACTGATTAAATTTATCTCGCCTAAATTCAAATTAAAAATCGTGTAAGCCGTTGTGTTTATTTTCTATTCTTTGGACTTTGTTAACTGGAAAAAAGAAAATCACGGGCCCACACAGTACTCCGCGATTGTGGGAATACGAAGAGTGAACTATTTCTGCATCCAAGAGTGCTAAAGTAATACCCTCTCTCGAGTAACATCCTGACTTTGCCTGAACTCGGGGAGAGGCGTATTATATATATATATATTATATATATATATATATATATATTCAATGTACGACGATCACAGAGAGGGAGTTCAAGGTTGTTTGAATAGGGTTACCTAGGTTAGGTTAATCCATGTTTCTAGTAGTTTCTGGTATATTTTATTGAACTCTGATATTCCCTTGAAAAATCTTATGGTAATTTTATTTTTCGTTGTCTGAAGACGGGAATTTCTTAATATATATATATATATATATATATATATATATATATATTATATATATATATATATATATATATATATATGTGTGTGTGTGTGTGGTGTGTGTGTGTGTGTGTGTGTAAAAATGAACAATGAATAATTCCTATATAATCTTTATATAATCCTGTATATTCTTATATACTCACATTTATATAATCTTTATATTCAAATATTCATTTTTACATAAGAACCAAAATCGCCTAACGCGAGTTTGGATAAAATTTTTATTTGCTTTCTATTTTTGCCAAATAATTGGTGAATTGTTTCATTTTTTTCAATATTCCTTAATATTTACTATATACTCGTATAAGTATTTATATTTAATTAATAGTTTCACTCACTCTTTGTACAATGGCTATAAACCTTTCATTACTGTATCTCTCTAATTCGTTTCTTCTAATTTCTCCCAATAATGACTTTTACTGTACGTACGAATTAAATAACTATGGCGTATTAATTATGAATTGACGTATGGCATAATTTGAATAACTATGACGTCATAAAGTAGCTTACAGTAATTCTCTTCACGTTTTCCATACCTTGAATACTGAATCACGTGTTTAGTATATGGATAGCTTTCGTATTCATTGTATGGTAAATTCTTTAATAATAATAAAAATTTCATTCTCTATAAGTTATTATGTATATGTTGTGTCCTGTCTGGTGTTATGCAGTAAAAATATTGTTTGACCATATTCATCCATACGTCCATCTTATCTTGACCGTTATCCTTATTAATTTTATTACTTATTCATTCATCTACCTATTGTCTACTTATGCCTTATCAACCTATCAGTCCATGTTTACTCGTGTCTATATTACGCACACAACCTATTGTGTTACGTACCGATATGTACAATACTTTATGCATTCGTATATGTCCCCTGATTATCATGATTACGTACATAGTTACGTACATGTAAATACGTCCACATGTATTCTTTTTACTTTTTCTTTTAAGTGCGTTCACCTCTCGCAAGCTACTCATGCTGATTCAAGGTGTTCGAACTCCGCTGACGTCGCCAAAAGCGAGCTTCTGAGTCCGACACCTTCTCTCTTGTTGCTTCTAATCATAAAACATTATTATGTGTGTCATGTTATTTATATATATATATATATATATATATATATATATATATATATATATATATACACACACACACACACACACACCGTATGTGCCCATGTACTTTGTGTTATACTCCTAACATCCTAATTGTCTATAAATATGAAACACTGTAAAAAACTATAGCTAACTGTTTAATTGTAATTAATTGTAATAATTTAATATAATGTAATTAATGTACTGTAATGAAACTGTAATTAACGATAATAAGCGAATTAGTAATTATAATCATAGTTATAATAAACCAAAATTACAATGTACTCAGTGATGTACTTGGGATTATACTCAATGTACTACTCCAACATTATGTCACCATTTAGGAATATATACTCGGCTATATTATTATTTTTTTTGGGGGTATTTAGTTTTTCGTTTTATTTTGGAATCTTTCAAAATTCTGATATGTGTTAAAATTATGCTTAACGTCCAAGAAGTGTTTAGATCTTCAGTTAAAGGGGGGAACTTAACCTTCAACTGCACTCCCCCAAAATTTAGACTTATTTAATTATTGTATTGTAAATTGAATGACTCCTGCCTTAGCAGCCCTTCAGTGAGGAGGTTGGAGCCCTCCTCGAGGAGGGCCTCCTCACTTTTAAGTTCCGGCATGAGCCATGGTCGAAAGAAGTCGAGCCTCTCCCCCTGTAAAAGTCTAAGCTAACTTAAAGGCTGAGCATTACCTGTACATTTTAGCAATAAATTACAGTAAGAAAAAGTCTTTATCTTCTCCTTCGAGCCGTGCTCTCTTCAGAGAACTCAGTCAATAAAGTAGAGAAAAATAATTTCCCGATACCTTATAAGAAGAATCGGGGAACCGTCAGATAATTTAGTAAGTTTTCCCAGAATCCTCCGAACCACTATTATATAGAAGAACTCGGAGAGTAGTATAGACGAAACTACTGCGAGTAACAAATCCGTTGCTGCCTCCTAACCAGAACCCCCGTCGACTTAGAACCAACCAAGGCCATAGACGGAGGGGTTAACATATCAAAGGATACATGCGTAATTGTTGAATGTCTGACGAATTATTCGCTAAATAATTAGATAATTCTTGACGAGGTTTGTTCTCAGTCTCACAAATTTTTCGTTTCTTAACACTAAAGAACTCGTCCTCTTCCTCACTACTTGTCTCACTGGATACTGCGACTCTGGGAGTGGGATTGGGGGATGGGGAGGGGAGAAGATGGAGAAGGGAGGGGAAAGATCACTGACTGAGTCTATGATAAAGTACCGCGTTACTGACACTTATTTGTATCGTGTCTTTCGATACGATACAAATAATAAAAAATGTATCGCGATACGATACAAGATACAGAAAATGTATCGCGATACTACGCCACCCTGTATATATATATATATATATATATATATATATATATATATATATATATATATATATATATATTACACACTGACCGTTTATGAAACAACCCAGCTAACAATTTTATATAGATACGATGTTACAAGGTTGTATTTTAGCACTGTGACGTAGATACAACGTAAATTTGTGTGGTCTCAGTTACGTTTTCACAACGTTGTGATATTACGTAAACTTTATGTAGATACAACCAGGGGTGTGCTGCCAATTTCTTAACAACCAGTTCTGATACAGATAGGGGTGTAAATCGGCGAGCGCCAATGGCGCGAATCATTAAGCTAGGGGGTCTAGGGTGACCGGTAGCTCCTTCAGTGGGGTCCGGAGCGGAGCCCCGGAAGCCAACGCATTTTAGCTTTTCCAAACAACATTTTGTAACATTTTGGCAGAAATTATTTACCATGTTCTTTATACTCACTAATGACATAATTATCTAAAGATAAACTAATTTTTCAGCCAGCAAGCAAGCCAGCTTTGCTTATTACACAGTTGTTCGATCGATCTTTTCATAAATACTTTCTAAAAATTTCAAAATGAAATAAAATCATTCTAATGGCATGCAACGAATGTAACATCAAATGTGACATTGTAAACTAAAGCTATAATTCACAAAAACACAATTGTGAACGAGACAAATCCCGGGCGTCATGAGCATTCGTAAAATTCATCAAGACTGACTGACAAATTGCAAATTTCAAGATAAATTTCTACTGACTGTTAAATATTTGTTGAAACAAACAAACGGTTCGGTGATCCAATCAAAATTTAACAACCGATTTGGGCGAACCAGTCCCAGCACACCCCTGGATACAACGTTGTCTCAACGTCTCAAGGATAGAATTTGGTCCAATAAAGGTGCCCTATTTGAAATATAGTATGCCGTATGTAACTCTGTTACAATTTTGTAACAAAGGATAATGTAATACGAAACTACATGATCTGGATGTAAAATCTCACGTGCAAACAACGTCTATGCTACGTACAAAAATTTACGTCAGAAGTTTATTTGTACTTCACGTGTCTCCAACGTCATTATGCAACGTGGTATCAACGTTGCAATATAACGTTTAAGTTTTACGTTGTGACTACGCCAGTACAACGTCAATTCCTAACATGATAAGATTCAACCAAGATACAACTTGTATTTACGTAATGTGTTTGTTGGGTGAGCAGCAACCTCTTTTCAGGACCCTCTTACTTTCTCTACACTCAATTTCACTCCAAAGGTGGATGTTGTGCATATGTACGCAATAATCTAACTTGTTCTCGTATTCCCTACTTCACTCCTCTGAATTCCATACCCTCTGGCTACGGTCAGCATGCCAATCTCAAACTAAATACGTCTGCACTGTCTGCACTGTCTGCATACGTCTGCATACACCTGCACTATCCAAAATTCTTTGACTACCTCACAGCCAAGTGGAATACATTCTATCCCGCTCTCCTTTTGCTGAAATCTCCATTTTAGGGGATTTCACTGGTCACCATCATCTTTGGCTTTCCTCCCATTTCACTGACATCCCTGGTGAACTAGCTTACAACTTTTCTATCCTAAATGACCTGGAGTACATTATACAGCAACCTACTTGTATCGCCGATCGCCTTGGAGATAGGCCCAACATTCTGGATTTATTTCTCTCCTCTCATCCTTCTTCTTACTCTTGTCAAACTTTTTTCTCTGTTGGGCTCCTCTGACCACAATCTTATATCTGTTTCTTGTTCTATCGTTCCAATCCGGCCTTTGAATCCTCCCAAGAGGAGGTGCGTTTGGCACTTTAGCACTGCTGACTGGGAGGCCCTTAGGCAGCACTTCTCAGATTTCTCATGGAATGATTACTGCTTCCGTGGCCGGGGCCATTCCTAGTGTGCTGACCACATCACGGAGGTAATTCACTCTGTACATTTCATATTCTATTCCTACTACAAATTCAAAAAACCTTGGTTTACTTGCTCTTATGCTATCCACAACAGAGAGGAGTCTTTCAAAAAGTATCATCCAGTCATCCAACCATCCAAGGTCGCCATCTAACT
Source organism: Bathynomus jamesi (assembly GCA_023014485.1). Lineage (NCBI taxonomy): Eukaryota > Metazoa > Arthropoda > Malacostraca > Isopoda > Cirolanidae > Bathynomus > Bathynomus jamesi. Next base: position 661,004 of record JAJOZX010001880.1, on the reverse strand, counting down.
CCTGACTCTCACTCACCTTATAGTATTTCCGCTCAGAATTGTGCAAAATCTGTTCTTCGACTCGCCAAAAATTCCTTCATCTGACAAAAATGTGAAAACCTATCCAATTCTAATTCTTCTCGCTCTTTCTGGCATCAAGCTAAGAACCTCTCCAACAACTTTACGTCCTCTTCTTTCCCTCCTCTTTTCCATTCCGACGGCTTAGTTGCCGTTTCTTCCCCTGACAAACCTGAACTCTTTTCTCAAACTTTCGCCGCCAACTCAACCATGGATGAGTCCGGTGCTGTTCTTCCATCTCCTCCTCCCTCCGACTTTATTATGTCTGAAATTAGAATATCTTCCAAAGATGTTCTTCCTGCACTATCCGGGCTCAATTCTAGGAAGGCGTATGGTCCTGATGGTGTTCCTCCTGTTGTTCTTAAGAACTGTGCTTCTGCGCTGATACCCTATCTAGGCAAACTCTTTCGTCTTTGTCTTTCATCTGGTACTTTTCCTTCCTGCTGGAAGTTCTCTTTCATTCAGCCTGTCCTAAAGAAGGGTGACCACTCTCAACCTTCCAACTATCGTTCAACTGGTTTGATTTCTTGCCTTTCTAAAGTTTTTGAATCTATCCTTAATAGGAAGATTCTTAAACACCTCTCTTTTCACAATCTTCTTTCAGATCGTCAGTATGGGTTCCGCAAGAGACGCTCTACTGGCGATCTTCTTGCATATACTGTATCTCTGATTCTTGGTCATCCTCCTTTTGGGATTTCGGTGAAACTTTTGCTATTGTGCTTGACATATCAAAAGTTTTGATAGAGTCTGGCACAAATCTTTAATTTCGAAACTGCCCTCCTTAGGTTTCTATCCTTCTACAGTATCTGTGCCTTCATCTCTAATTTCCTTTCTGGCCGACCTACCGTATAGCTGCGGTTGTAGATGGCCACTGTTCTCCTAAAGCTATCAAGTGGTGCTCCTCAGGGTTCTGTCCTGTCACCTATGCTTCTCCTATTATTTATTAATGATCTTTTAATTCGCACTTCCTGTCCTATTCATTCCTATGCCAATAATTCCACTCTTCACTCCTCTACTCATTTCCTAAAGCGTCCCTCTCAACAGTCACTCTATGATTCGCGTAGGACGGCTATGGTACACCTGACTTTTAATCTTTCTGCTATCTCCGATTGAGGCAGAGAAAACCTTGTGGTTTTCAATGCCTCAAAGACTCAGTTCCTCCATCTGTCTACTCTTCACAATCTTCCACACGACTATCCCCTTATCTTCAACTACACGCAACTCAACCCTTCCTCTTCTCTTAACATTTTTGGCGTTTCCGGAAAGATCACGTATACCCGCTTTCTAAAACAGCTTCTAAGAGGTTAGGTGTGCTGTACTGCCCCCGCAGTTTCCTCACCCCCAGCTCAGTTGCTGTCTCTGTACAGGGGTCTTGTCCGCCGCTGTATGGAGCATACTTTTCATGTGCGGAGTGGTTCAACCCACACAGCCGCACTTGACTGGATGGAATCAAAGGCTTTTCGTCTCATCGATTCCCCGCCTCTTACGACTGTTTTCAGTCCCTCTCTCTTCGCCATAATGTTACTTCACTCTCTCTTTACTATCGTTATTATAACAGACACTGCTCTTCTGAACTCTCTAACTGTATGCTTCTTCCTTTAAGGAGAGCATGCAACACCAAACTTTCGACACTTTCTCGTTCCGTTTCTGTTAGGGTTGCCAACTCCATGAAGTTTGAAAAAAGGACAAGAACATCAATTCCAATATACTGTCTACAGGGTCAGGGAAAGAAGTAAAATTTTATTTATAATTTATTACAATTTATACTGCATACTCTTTTATTGCATATTTTCTTAAAGGAAATATTTTTATTGATATAGAGATATTGACCCATTGAGTTATGCATTGACAAAATTTATGGTAACAATATTTATTTATTGTTAAATTTATACTTTTCTTGATTTTTTGCAGATTTCAGTAAAAGAGTATTATTTTTTTTTTTTCGCCAAACCCAAACAATTATCCTTTAAATTGAAATAAACAAAAAGCTCACTTTTTACTAGTTCAACCGAACATCGATTTCTATCATCACGCCATTTAGCGTTCATCACACTGAAAATTCTTTCGCAATATGCAGATGTTCCAGAAATAGATAAAAAAAGATACTACTTTGAAAATATTCACAAATTTGAAATCACTATGTTTCAATAGCAGGTGTCATTTGCTGCCTGTGTTTGTACACTTCAAATTTATATAAGGTGAGGAAATTACTATGATTATTGCGTAAATAACGTACCTATTTGTTGACACTTAACACTTTCGGAACTTTCTCGCCTCAGGGAATTCTGGAGACTGGAGAAGAACTGAACGAATCGAGATGGGTTCTGCAATCTACATAGAAGTGATTGCCAAGTTTTATTTAAGAAACGCAATCCTACAGGCCCACTACACGGAACGTTAATATTGAGGTGAAGAAATGAACTTATAATATGTTACTCGACTTAAGGCTGTAATTATTTCCTTTTAAACAAAAGTTTTATTACAAAACTGTTGTTTGGAACAAGATTGTTATCAGAAAAGGACAAATGGCGTCCTTTCCGAACTCAATAAAGGACAAGGACAAAAATCTACAAAAAAGGATTGTCCTTTTCAAAAAAAGGACAGTTGGCAACCCTAGTTTCTGTCCATCTCTCTAACGCAAGAGTTAATAGGTATTTTCAATCTTTCATCTACTCAACCTGTGAACTCTGGAACAATCTTCATCAATCCATCTTTCCCCCTGTCTATGAGTTCCAATCTTTCAAAGGCAGAGTGTGTAGGGATCTCGAAAACCCCAGGCCTTGATTTTGGCTCTCTTTTTCTTCTATAGGGGGGAGGGAGCCGCTTTTGCTGGCATTCGCCCTTGGCCCCTCCTATCTGCATAAAAAAACTCGTTGCATTCACGCTGGATTAGATACATCAAAGGAAAACGGGCAACTGTTGTATTTTTAGCCAAAATCAAAACTTAAACACAGTGATGGAAATGGGGGGGGGGGGTACACGCGGGTACACGGTGTGTACCTACTTCTCAATTTGCAGTTGTAACTGATGGAGCATCAGTAATGTTAGTACGAAAATCAGGGGTTGCAAAACTATTTCTTGATGACTTATATATGTCATCATTAGGGGCGTAACTAACGGGGGGGACGGGGGGGGACATGTCCCCCCAACTTTTGAACTGAGGGGGATAATATTGGTTTTGTTCCCCTCAACTTTTAATCTAAGTTAACTTACGTGAAGGAAAATATTTAGTTCTTGAAATAATCTATGATGAGTAAATTTTTAATTATATTAGTCCTATTAGTATGTTGGAAAGTATTACTGATTCAGTACTAATATTGCAGTGATAGATACTTTAATTAGACATCTAGTTATTTTTTACTTTAATTAATTATTGCATATATTGTTTTCCTTTAATGTTAAGTATATACTTGATATACATGAGGTAGTTGTGAAAATGCTTCTTTGATTTTCCTATTACTATCATAAATATAGATCATTCTCTAAAATCTAAATCATAGTATTTTAAGAGCATCACTTTGGTCGTAAACACATTACCTACAGGATAGCAGCACAGAAATTCATCGCAGGATTTTTCATCATTATAGCTGTCCCCCCCCAACTTTTGGAAGCTAGTTACGCTCTTGGTCATCATTATATATATATATATATATATATATATATATATATGGGATGAATTTCACAATTAAACACATGAAATGAATGAATGATGCAAATCCACAAGGAAAAAGAAAAATGATTCCAAGGCCTTTCGTGTATTCAGAAGTATACCTCGTCAGGGAATCGGTGATCCCTGACGAGATGTACTTCTGAATACACGAAAGGCCTTGGAATCATTTTTCTTTTTCCTTATGGGTTTGCATCACACACACACACACACACACATATATATATATATATATATATATATATATATATATTGTGTGTGTGTGTGCTCCTTTTCCAAACCCTGTACCTAATTCCTAAAACCCATTTCCATCACTGCTTAAACCTCAACCAGAAAATTTGAGCGTCCACTTTTCAAGGCATTTAAAATGTCCGTTTAATGTGTCACAACTCAGTTTCTTGCATATATTGAGGTTCTGAATGTAGCTGGCTAGGCAGCTTTAAATCCTAGATCCTGTCCCAAAGCTGGATCCCATCTGTTTAGTGGATAGCTGGTGAGGGAGGTTATATTTTAGGGCCTCTTTACGAGTGACCCGTTGCCCACGTTGGGCTTCCATCATGAAAAAGAAAAACTATAGTATTTGTCATTTACCATTACTTATTCGAACTATAGTGGATATAATTTCCCAGAAGAGTTCCTTGTTCCATGCACGGTCTGTGTGTAACAAAAGTTTCTCAGGGGACCATTCTGAGTTATAACATATATACCTTAACTATTTTCATGTAAATTTTTAGAATTTGTGGCTCTATTCTTCACCTTTTCTCATTAAAATAAAATATTATTTCAAGTAGTCATTGCAGTGATCAGCTGATACCATACTCCTTCATTTAATCAAAAACTTCCGACGTATTGCTGCTTCTCTATCTTATAAAATCTGATATATATATATATATATATATATATATATATATATGTGTGTGTGTGTGTGTGTGTAGCATATATATATATATATATATATATAGCCTCCCATAATTCATCATCATTTTTATTAAACTCTTTTATTTTTATAATTTCTCTGATTTTTTTTCATTAAGCTACAATTATTTTCTCCTACGTATACAAATGATCTTTTTCAGTTAAAGATGTCTCGTGTAATAACAATATACATAAAATTGTCAGATAATTAATCAAACAGTATGCCAGTATACTAAGTTAAGTGGCTATGTTGGCCTTATTTTTGTATTAAGTTCAGTGTATATGTAAGATTGTACTTGTATGTTAGGTTAAGTGGCTATGGACTGTGAATGATCTGCAATAAAGATGTTTTGTTTGTTTATATATATATATATATATATATATATATATATATATATATATCAACTGCTGTCTTATTGACCCTTCACACTGGAGTGGTGAATGTAAGTTTTGGAGACAAAATGGATTCAAAGGAATACAAAGTATCATTGAGGAGTTTATTTTTTATTTGGGTAAATCTCATCACCCACACAGAGTGATGGGATGTAGGGAGGCAGCATCTTGGGTTAGGGGATACTCCCTGTTTTTATACCCCCAATTTAAAGAGATTTCTCTGCTGAGAGATGCCCCCCATAGCGCTGTAATGCATGAAAGAGTCATTATGTTCACTTCCCTCATAGACACCTTTAAATGGGAGACCCTGAATGGGTGTACATTCAAATACGCTATACAATCTTTACAGCCCCACCTACTCCTTTTATCTTAATTGTAGAGCTTGTATTACATTATTCAGGTTATAGCTATATAGATCCATGTAAAACTTCTTGTGATGAGATAACCATATGATGACTACAATTAGTACAGTAGTGGTATTGATGAATGATCCACAAGATCCAAAGTTTTGAAGTTAATGTACAGCTAGTTGATGTGTGACAATCTTCAATTTGCAGAGATCAAGTGGATCTTAATTTTGCATGTAACTGTATTTATGGTTTGTTTATATTAACAGTGGAGCCACCTAGATGGGCCGAAGGGCCCCTAGTGTGCCCACTATAAAATTTTTACCATGTTACCATGTTAGAAGATAAAACGAAACAACCAACTAACCACTAAGTACTTGGCCTGGACCTGACTTGGGTCCTTGACCTTGAGTTGAAACTTCTTTTTATAAACTTGTGAGATTAAATTATGGGACCGTAAACCTCAGTTCGGTTAAAGTACTTTAGTGGTGTCAATAATCCAGCAGGGTTGAAGCACCTTAAACAGAAAAAAACAAACAAAGTACTTTAGAATTCTGATTATGTTCCTGTGTTTTAGAGTTGCTGATGTTGGAACACCGCTTCACGTCGATCAGCGAAGTTGAGCGATGTTGGGTCGGTAATGTTAAGCCCAGTTCGGGGCCAGTTGTCGGATGGAGACCGTCCTCTGCCGACAGGTTATGTTGGGTCTCCGTCATATGACCTGAGATTTTGAGAAGGAGGCTAAACAACCCCATCAGTATGTTACTGACCGCTGCCTTTGCAAAGACGACGGAAAACCAGTATAGTTATCCAAATCCAAACTGATATATATGGATATACCTTACCTTGAATTTACTTTGAAGCGCTTCTCCCTCAAGGGTGCGCTGCTCCCACGAAGTCCGCTCAGCGCCTCTTGAGGCGGGGCCACGACGGGGTCGCTACCTTTCTTTTCTCGTGCTCCTGCCATACGATTTGGTCCCCTATTGAATTTGTGGGGGCTGGTCTGGCAGAGGAATACCCTGGCACTGTGGGTTGGTCGGGTATGTTGGCTAAAAACATGTACAAGTGTTTTTTAAAAGTATCTACTGGGACTGCACTTATATCTCTAAGGTACCGAGGCAAGGAGTTAAACTGGCAAGAACTCTGCCTAGAGATACTATTATATTGAAGGGTTTGAATCCTTCTCAGACTGTTTGGTGGGAGGTGATATTTTTGACACATTCTGCCAGTTCTTGTTAAGGTGGGCACAATTGGTTCAGTATTGGGGGCAACTAAAAGCCCTTCTAGAATTTTCCAGGTGTAGATTAGAATGTCTCTCTCAAACCTTTTCTCTATGCAATAAAAGTTGAGGCCTCTGAGCCTATCCCAGTAGTTTAATTTGTTTTTACTCACCTGTTGCCCATCAGGTTGTTTAATATACGAGGTAAAGGTTCTTTGTAGGCCCTTAATTTTTTGCAATTCATTCTGTTTGTGGGGAAACCATAATTGAGAGCAGTGGTCAATGCGTAGAAGAACAAGTGATTTCCACAGGGTAAGCATGGTCATACTGTCCCTAGTTCTGAATGTCCTCAGTATATATCCTATTAGTTGTTTGCATGATGAGGTTACTTTGTCAATGTGCCTGTTGAATGTTGCATCTTCAGATAATATAATCCCTAGATCCCTGACATGATCAGTTTGTACAATATCTTTTCCTGTGGGTCCAGTGTAGTTGAATTGTTCTTTCAGGTATTTATTTGGTCCATACCTAATTAGTTCAAATTTGTCTTCATTGAAAGCCATATTGTTTGCATCTGCCCATGCATATATAGTTTGTAGATCTTTTTGTAGCTCTATACAGTCTTCTTTTTCTGTAATTGATCTTAGTATTCTGGTATCATCTGCGAATGACAGGAGAGAGCTTCCTAGGTTACAGTTTATATTGTTTAGCATTATAATGAATAGAATTGGTCCCAGTACTGTACCTTGCGGCACTCCACTAATCACTTCTTTTTCTATAGATCTTGCTCCATTTACAATTGTTATTTGTTTTCTGTCAGAGAGAAAGGCATGGATCCATTTTCCTATTTTTCCACAAATACCAAGTTCTTTTAATTTATGGAATAATATACCATGGTCAACCTTGTTAAAAGCTTTTGCAAAGTCTAGATAGATGACATCAACATTGTGGTTTTCTCCCAAATATTGTAGGATTGTATTGCAATGGTCTATAAGTTCAGTAAGGCAGGATCTCTTGTGTCTGAAGCCATGTTGAAAGTCTTCTAAGAGATGTTCATTTTCTATAAAACTGACAATGTGCCTTTTCAGGACTTTCTCAAATATTTTGATAATATGGGAAGTCAAGGATATAGGTCTATAGTTCTTGGCTTCCTTTCTTTTGCCTCCTTTGTAGATTGGGGTAATATTTGCTTGTTTCATGATTGGTGGTATTCTACTGGTGTCTAGTGAGGATCTCCACAGGATTTTCAAAGGCAGAGATAAAGTATGTTTCCATTCCTTAAGAATCTTGGCTCCATTTCCATCTGGACCAGGGGCTGAACTCCCTGGTAGCTCTGCTATTGCCTGTTGTATATCTCTAGTGGTTATTTGTATATCTTCCAATAATGGTCTGTCTTGGTCATTTTCTTTTCTATCAAAAAATGCTGTAGTTTTTATTTTCTTAGCTACTACAGGGGTACTCCAGCTTTAAAGCATATTAAGATTATAGAATGTTTTATATATATATATATATATACGGTATATAAATATAAATATATATATATAATGTGTGTGTGTTACAGTCCAGCTTGGCCCATACTGCCTACCAACCTGGCCATTAATTAATAACATTTATGTAGGATATTAATTGCTACCTCACCTAACTGAGTTGGAAATGGGCTGAGATGGACCTACACTACATACACACACACACCTTGTATGTGATGGTATATACCAGCATCATTACAAGATGATGTGTCATGAGAAAGACTCGGGTCCTTGCATCAGAAATCAAGGTTGCAAATAGAGGTCAAAGGTTAGATAGAGCTTTTTTGTGTCTATCCCGTAACTTTTGAACCATTCAATATAAATTGATGAAACTTTACATTGCATAAAACATCATAAGATGATGTGTCATGAACAGTAATTAAGTTGTGTCAAAGGTTCAGGTCACAGAGATCTGAGCCAAGATGTCTGAACCAATAAAAATAAATTGATAAAACTTCACACAGAATTAGGTCCCTACATCAAAGATGAAGGTCATACAGGTCATAGGTCACGTGGAGGTTCAGGTCACAAATACAGATCTGCACCAATGATGTTTGAAAATTTATACACCCATGGATCATCGCAAGATATGTGGTGAGCAAGAATCAGATACTTGCATCAAAGGTCAAGTCATAAGTACAGTCATCCCTTGTTTTGCATTGAGGGTGCATTCCTGAAAGCCATGATGTAAAATGAAAAGACTCAAAATGAAAATAATTTTCCCATATAAAACTGCAATAATTATGGATGCATTCTTGGATATAGAAACTCAACAGTACATATGAAGATGATGAACTTCTATTTTCAATCATTGTTTTTTCTTTAACAAAGAATGCAGTGAACTGAGAGTGATGAGTGAGACCTTTACTGGACAGGAGATGGGTGAATACCAAGTGATTGCTGTCCCAGATGCTCTTTTATACTCAGCAAGCGAGAAATGCCAAATCATGACCCAGGTGTGTGTGGGGGAACATTCCGTGAGCTTTGGCCACATGAAGGAAATTTGGGCAGTTGATGCAAGATAAAATGACGCAAATTTGAGACATTAGACAATGCAAACCAAAAATGTTCCCTAAATCATTGATAACTTAAAACAAAAAGTCTCAAACTGGGCTGACACAAAACAAGGGATGACTATATAGGTAAGAATATTAATGTTGTTTCAACGTAGTTCTTTTTTTATCTTTATTACCATACTTCCTCTTTAAGGAGAGATTTATGCCCCATTACAAATGAAAAGAAAAACATTAGAAATATAAGTTAGATTAAGACTGGCAGAATATGGCAAGCTCAGATGTAGATATCAATGAAAAACATAAATGCTTTTGAATAAATGGTTAGAAATAAAGAAGGTAAAAATTTATTATTGAAATCTTGGTGGTAAAAGTATAGAAGCCCACTTTCATTTGACAATAGTGTAGTGAAGGTTCTGTTTAAAATATGAGTGTATCACTACCTATTGCTCATAATAAAATTATAATAGCCTAGGCCCTTATACAGTAGACATTTGTTAACCCTTTCACTCACGAATTATGACATAGGGTAAAAAAGAAATTTGCCTTTATGTGTGGTTATATAAGAATCAATATGGTTTATTTTTCAGCTATACAATTGTCTACCCAGTGAGTGAAAGGGTTAATCTGATATCTGTATTTTGATGATGATTAGGCTAATTGAGACCATTCATCGCTTAGCTCAGTGGTTGCCCATTCACAATTTTCCCTCCAAATTCAGCACACTTCCTAATTTTACTCTTATTGAACTCTATAGAATTTTATTTGTGTATCATACTACTAATAAATCATAATTGGCGTGGCATCTCTAATAATTTATTGCTTAATCCACTAACTGAGGTATTCTGACAGAGTTTTGGTCTTTTTCTGTTAATAATAGGACTAGCTACTGAATGTCTACTGTATTTCATACAGTATGGAAAGGGAATAATTTAAGTCTCTCACTTGCAAGTAAACTAACTTTGAATATTAAAAACTGGTTTTAGGACGATGCCTGCGAAAGAGCTTCAATCACCTTGTAATGCAATTGCTACTATACAAATTTTTTTGTAGATCTAATCCTGCCATGCGTAATGAGTACTTCTACATTTTGACAGATTTTCTTAGTTTTATGAAAATAAAAACCCACTCTAATAGACAGAGTTTATTTCCACGACAGTTTCGACGCCCACTGACCTTAGTTTTACTTAGTCATCATTTGAATCTTTAAATCTTTGTTCTTATTTTTATTCATTTTTATATTGTTAAAGTGCTGCAGATTACTAAACACTAACAACATAGCTGAAAACTTATTGGAGAAGATACAGTAACCACTGTTCTTAGTTTGCGTGAGGAATGATCATCACAAAAACAAATTAAGCAAAATGATACTGGTATCATGCCTTAAAACTAATTCTGAGGGGCATTGAAAGACTCGCAATAAATGTTGACAGTTAGTCCTTTGATTCCAGTAGAATTAATGTCAAATGTGTTTATCAGAACTATTCAACATTGTCTACAAAAATACTTGAAAATGTCTGCAAGGCATACTGCTGAGAAAACTTTTAAAAAAACTCAAGATTTGGGATTTAATGAACTTGAAATTTTTGTCCTAAATATGATGGTGTTTCTCTGCTAAAGGATATGATAGTCTTCATTTGTTACCTAAAAGCACAACTATGAAGGCTAAAAAATTATTTTTAAATGTTAGAAGAAAAGTTGGAGCTTGTGTAATAATTTGTGGTAATGACATTTTTCAGTAAGTTGGTACTGGTACTCTGTCATCAGGCAAAAAACTCCCAAAAATGGCTAAATGACAAGAAAAATAAATTGTGCTTCTAGTTTAGGCCCAAGCCAGGAGAAATGATCAGGAAATGGTGGTACAGTAAAATTATAGAGGATGATTACAAAAAGCTAGTACATTCCTTGCCAAATCATCTCAAGACAGTTATTAAGGCTTAGGAGAAATATCAAGCCACTAAAAATATTGCTGCAACAAGGTAAGAAATTTTTTTTAGGCCTAATTCCAAATGTATTAAATCATTTTATGAGTGACTGAAGTGTTTTGCAAGCATTAACTAATACAGTGGGCTCTCGTTTGTAATTAATTGGGACTGAGAAAAATGTCACAAATTACGAAATTGCAAATAATGATATCCATTTTCAATGTAAAATGGCTAATTGGTTCCAAAAGCTCAAGGATGGCAGTGTAAAATATCCTTAAAATGCCAAATTTTGTAAAACACTACACAGAATATACTAAAGCAATACATATTATTAAACAATGATTTACATCAAACACTAATAAAAACCAATAATGTTACTGTAATATTACATAAACAATTATATTTTATGTAAATAAAACTTTTTACTGTATGTAATGCAATATTATTACATAAACAACTAAATAACACACTAAATATAGTACATTGGCGTTGAAGAGCACGAAATGACAACCTCACTCAGTGAAAGACAGTGTGACTGAGCATGTGTTGACCTGTATGGGCAGACAGTGTGACTGAGCATGTGTTGACCTGTATGGGCAGCATTGCAGATACCATGTGACAAAATCACAAATTTGTGGAGTCAGTTGCGAATTTACTGAAACATGGTAGTAAAATGGGTCATCACGAATTTGCAAAATCACGAACAGAGAGCCTCACAAACAATGAGGGCCCACTGTACATGTATGTATATCTTGACTAATGTCACATTAAGTTATAATTATTGGTAATGAGTGACTATATTTGCTACTGTATTGAATATTAATTACCATATCATTTGCTGAGTGATGAATACAGTAGAGCTAATTCCCATGGAGTTTTCCATCACTATTATCAAATTAGAGGTGTTGCTTCTGTGGTCTTTAATTTTAAAAAAAGTGTAGTTGCAGACATTATTGCAGACTTACATTTTTATGTGTGCAAGTACTGATCCACTCCAGTTGACCCTCATTGGAGGTGTGTGTGTGTGTATATATATAAAAATTAATTACATCCACAGTTGTCATATAACCTGTGTAAAATGAGAGTAAATTGACATGATCTTTTTAATTACAAAAATCATTAAAAAAAATCATAGGAATTTGTACCTTTGGTATTTTGCATTTGGATTTTAGAAGGTTGGAGTTTTGGTCATACTTTGCCTCAAAACTAAGTTGCAAATGTTAATTACTAAATGAGTCACTGGCAGGTACTGTAACCATATTTTATGACATTCATATGAACAAGATAATGACCTATTAATCAGCTGTTATCAGTTCATTCGCCCATCACTCTTATTATTATATTTACAATTTAATTATGTTCCCACCCAAAAGATTTGGAGAGACCATAATTGGATTACACTTATCCATTTGTCACAGTTTTGTATCTGGGTTATAACTTTTGAACCACTTAACCAAAGTGAATGAAACTTTACACATACACATTGATGATCACAAAATGAAGTGTAATGAGCAAGAATCAGGTTCCTGCATCAAAGGACAAGGTCACAAATTAAAGGTTATAGTCAAGATGTCTGGGCTGTAACTTTTAAACCAATCAACATAAATGAATGAAACTTCACATACATATCGATAATCACAAGACAATGTGTCATGAATAATAGTTAGGTTCTCGCATCAAAGGTCAAGGTCCTCCTCCTCCTCTGAAATGAAGGTCCATAGAGAATCAAGGTCTTATAAAATTATGAGGACAGATTACTGCGGTTGATTTAAGTAGTATTATAAATTAATATAGTTATTGTGTATGTAAAGTGTTGTACTAGATACTAGCCAAATGAAAATGGAGGATTGATGTGCTCTTGGCAAGTCATGTGATGTGTTTTGTCATTCTGATTGGTCAGTTTAGAAAACAATAGGGACTAAGGGGTTGTGCCAAAAATAAGAAGTGCTGGATATGAGCATCAAAGATAAGAGAGCCTTACTGTACCAGTAATGAATATAGTCTATAAGGGTTATGATACCTACAAACTTAATTTTAAAATATATTTTTTTTATGGTACAGTCAGTGTCCCTATGTAAAACATTTGTCATTGTAACCTAGGCCTGTAGGGTAAAGTTGCCAATAGTTGGGCATCAGTCCTTATGTTGAGCATTTGACTTAAAAACACTCGCCACAAAATACTGTTGCAGTTATGATAATAAAAACTCACTCTAATAGACAGAGTTTATTTCCTCAATAGTTTTGATGCCCACTGGCATCCTCTTCGGGTGGATACAGAAAAACGAATGAACCAAAAACAAGAGGGAAAACAGTCCAGGGACCATTAAGAAATTTGTACCTAGGTTAGATCTTGTTCTCCCAATACCGGAAGGGCATTTTATTAAAGGGTCCCGCTTATAAGTACATTTGCACAAATTTAAAACTATCTTCTTGTTTTATACATACAGATTCTATTATTTTGACATAATTACTGCATTTATTATTATATTTACATTTTTTAACATTTATTATTAGCTACATTTATGTTTTTAGCATTTATTATTATTACCTTTACATTTATTATTACATTTACATTTATTACTATTACGTTTATTATCCCATTTACATTTTACCGAAAAAATGAATGAACCAAAAGTGAGTAAGGAAACAATCCAGAGACCTTTAAGAAATTCACACTTAGGTTAGAACCCGTTCACCCGACACTGTAAGGGACTTTTTGACCAAGAATCTCATTAGAGGGTCCAGCTTATAAGTACCTTCACACAAATTAAAATTATCCACTTGTTCTATCCATACAGATTCTATTATTTTTCATTTGACATAATTATTGCATTTATAAAGTAACTTACTTGATTCCTAATCTATAGCATGATCATTTTGGCTGGCGTGATAAAAAATTGCATTATTAGTATTACAACTTCTGAAGGCATATTTATGTTCTTTAATACAGGTTTCAATATTTCTTCCAGTTTCTCGTACGTATATTAAATCACAACTTTTACAGGGAATGCTGTAGACACAGGCTTGTTCCTGTTTTGCATCATTATTCCTAACCAATTTACTTTTTACAGTAGATGAATATTTGAACACCAAAGCAAACTTAAAATCTTTCATCAAAGGTTTTACTCTTTCTAAGCCGGCAATGTAAGGCAAGCTCACATATTGTGTTTGGTTAACTGAAGGTTCCCGAGGGGCATAAAAAGATTTTCTGGCTTTAAAATACGCCTTTCTGATAAACCACTCAGGATATTTGAAATCCTTAAAAATGTTCCAAATCTTTGAATTTTCCGGGTCCAGCAAATGTAGGCTACAAATCCTGAGTGCTCTTAGAAACATGGAAGAAATAATTGAGCTTTTTAACCCCTTCATCATGATATGAAAAATAATGAATGTACGAATTACAATGAGTAGGTTTTCTATAGACAGCGAAAGAGATCGTTATGTAGATGATATTTTCTCATTTTGGCCTGACCACTGGAACAACTTTGACATTTCTTTTAGTCATTACTCATTAAATAATCTTGTTCCCTCTATTAAATATAAATATGAATGGGAGAATGACAAACAATTACCTTTTCTAGATGTTTTAGTCATTAACGAAAGCGGAAAGCCCAATTTCACGGTCTATAGAAAACCTACTCATTGTAATTTGTACATTCATTATTTTTCATATGATGAAGGGGTTAAAAAAAGCTCAATTATTTCTTCCATGTTTCTAAGAGCACCCAGAATTTGTAGCCCACATTTGCTGGACCTGGAAAATTTGAAGATTTGGAAACATTTTTAAGGATTTAAAATATCCTGAGTGGTTTATCAGAAAGGCGTATTTTAAAGCCAGAAAATCTTTTTATGCCCCTCGGGAACCTTCAGTTAACCAAAAACAGTATGTGAGTTTGCCTTACGTTGCTGGCTTAGAAAGAGTAAAACCTTTGATGAAAGATTTTAAGTTTGCTTTGGCACTCAAATATTCATCTACTGTGAAAAGTAAATTGGTTCAGAATAACATTGCAAAACTGGAACAAGCCTGTGTCTACAGCATTCCCTGTAAAAGTTGTGATTTAATATATGACAGGAGAAACTGGAAGAAATATTGAAACCTGTATTAAAGAACATAAATATGCCTTCAGAAGTTGTAATACTAATAATGCAATTTTTTATCACGCCAGCCAAAATGATCATGCTATAGATTAGGAATCAAGTAAGTTACTTTATAAATGCAATAATTATGTCAAACGAAAAATAATAGAATCTGTATGGATAGAACAAGTGAATAATTTTAATTTGTGCGAAGGTACTTATAAGCTGGACCCTCTAATGAGATTCTTGGTCAAAAAATCCCTTACAGTGTCGGGTGAACGGGTTCTAACCTAAGTGTGAATTTCTTAAAGGTCTCTGGATTGTTTCCTTACTCGCTTTTGGTTCATTCATTTTTTCGGTAAAATGTAAATGGGGTAATAAACGTAATAGTAATAAATGTAAAGGTAATAATAACAAATGTTAAAAAATGTAAATGTAATAATAAATGCTGTAATTATGTCAAAATAATAGAATCTGTATGTATAGAACAAGAAGATAGTTTTAGCACAAATTAAAACTTATAAGCAGGACCCTTTAATAAAATGCCCTTCTGGTGTCAGGAGAATGGGATCTAACGCAGGTGGAAATTTCTTAATGGTCTCTGGATTGTTTCCTTCTTGCCTTTTTCATTCATTTTTCAGTTTATAATTTCTGTATATAATAAACAACAATGTAATAATTAATGTAATAATAAATTTATAATTTCTGTAATAAATAATAGTGCAATAATAAATGTAATAATAAATGTAATAATTATGTAAAAAATAATAGAATCTGTATGTATAGAACAAGAAGAAAGTTTTAAATTTGTGTGAATGTACTTATAAGTGGGACCCTTTAATAAAATGCCCTTCTGGTATTGGCAGAACGAGATGTAACCTAGGTGCGAATTTCTTAATGGTCTCTGGACTGTTTTCCCTCTTGTTTTTGGTTCATTTGTTTTTCTGTATTCACCCAAAGAGGATGCCAGTGGGCATCGAAACTGTTGTAGAAATAAACTCTGTCTATTAGAGTGGGTTTTTATTATCATAATTTGACCTTCACATAGAAAAGTGAAGTTTTTTGCGTTTATACTGTTGCAGGGAAGGAAATAAGATTGATGTGAAACATTACTGTCATTACTAGAAGTAAGGTTTCATATCAATTTTATTTCCTCACTGTAACAGTAATTCTTCGCTCAAACTTTCACTTACAATTCAACCCTGGGTGATTCTGGTGCTGTTCCTCCATCTCCTTCCCTCTCTAACTTTGTCTGAAATTAGAATCTCTTTGAAAGATATTTTTTCTGCCCTATCTTAGAGACACACACACACACACACACACACACACACACACACACACACACACACACACACACACACACACATATCATCACAGCTGTGTCACAAGCAAGAAAGGTTCTTGCATCAAAGGTCAAGGTTACAAATATGGGCCAAGGAGATGACAGTGATGTCATTCTGGCATAGTTCTTGTTAGACTTACCCTAGAATGAAGTAGCAGTAAAGTAGTTAGAGTTTCTTAATTCCAGATATTAGCTATGGTATGTATTAAGATTTCAATCTCTGGAGCTAAAACTAAGCTTAAGCTTATAGGGAACCTATTTTAAATATAGGCTGTGAGCCCTATAGGTAGTTGTATATCACTGCTTGATTTTAGTGAGCTGCAGAAGTACATCTACACTTTGAATGGCCATGTTTATACAGTGTTAAGCCTGCACAGATTTTTCAGTCATTTTGAAAAATTCCTTCAGTCAAATGTGCATCACGAAGATGGAGTTCCTGAAGAAAAAATGTTGATAAAGATGGAAGAAAGTCATCAACCTGAGGAAATGTTTGTAACCTGTGGACCATTAGGCCTAGCGGTGAGTTTTAGGACAAGTAGAGTAGTCCCTACTTTGTTTATCTGTATTAAGTTCTGAGCTTGTAACTATATATCAGGGTTGGGTCAATTAAGTTAATTAACTTAATTGAAATATCTCCAAATTAATTGATTAACTTTAATTAATTTTCAATTTTCCTATAAAAATGCTGTTTTTAGCTTTCTGAGTGAAATATAATAGGCTAAGAGGTGAAAAGTTTGAGAACCTCATCTTCTGTAAAGTTAACAAGCATGTTTAATTTGTAAGTGAAGTATATATTTTCTCTCTCTAATTTGACTATTGTTGGTAAGGAATCTGGATTATGTTCAGTGTCACTAGTGTACAATACAGCAATCCCTCACTTAGTGCAGTTTTGATTAATGCGATTTTCGTGTTAGTGCGTGTTATAATTTGACAACACATTTCAGATAATACAGGTCCACATTCGAGTTGGTGCGGTTTTCTGCTTAGAGTACAGTACTGTATGTAAACTAAAATTTTTAAACGACGCATGCACAAGCGCAGGAAATCAGTGTAGACACTGCAAATGTTCGTGAATTGCTTGAATCTCATACAGAAGAACTCGGTAATAATGACCTTATTAATTTAGAAGAACAGCTTGCATTTGAAGAAGAGGACAATTGTAAAAGCAGATGAAAATGAGCCATCGAAGGAGTTCACTTTAAAAGAATTCAACAAAATGTTTTGCACTTTTGAAACTTTAAAGCAGCAAATTATGGATGGTGATTCCAACATCAAACGAAGCATGCAAGTCCACTGAAACCTGGAGAAAGATATTAGCTGCTACAGAAAAATGTATGAGGAGAAGAAGAAAAACAACATGGTTCAAAATTTGCTATTGAAGTATTTTTCCAAAAAATAAATTACATAATTGTGTGGCACTTTCCAGGCATGCATTAACCACACTAATCAAGGGATTGCTGTATAAAACACAGTTTAGAAAACAATGTTATTAATTCATTTTGCCTTCATTTTTACAACAGAACAAGTGCTATTATATGCCTAAAAGTTGAGATTTGTTTAGAAAAGTTGAGACCATAAACAAATTTAATTTATTTATAAGAAATGGAAAAATAAAAATTTACATAATTTATCAGACTGACAACCACACATACAAGGTGATCCCACATAATTATAGGTTTATCATTATCTTAATTAGTTATATATAATGATGAGTCTACAGCCTACTTCCAAGAAAGAAAAAGTTAATTAACTTAACTGATTAACTTTCAAAATTAACTTAACTAGTTAATTTTTAAATTTGCATTAACTTAACTTGGTAAGAATCTCAAATTAACCTTAGTTAATTTTGGAAGTTAATTGACCCAACTGTGATGTGTATAAATATATATAGCTAATGTGACCACCTTTGTATAGTGACCACCTGACTAAAATGACTATATGATTTTGATCAAATGTAATGGTCTTCAGAGCTGGGCAATAAATACATTGAATGTATTTAAATACTAAATACTAAATACATTTTACGAATGTATTTAGATACTAAATACAAAATACATCAATTGTATTTAAATACATTTGTAAATACATTTTAAATACATACAAATTTTAACATATGCATTCACTAATTCATGTTTTGATAAATTTCTACTTTAGGGGACAGGGTGAATTTCGAAATAAATACACCACTCGATAGATCAGACGATTTTAAAAGCTTTTTCATCAATGAATTTTCCATCGCAAATTGGATTGATTGCAACGAGTTAGTTACACGGGCCCACTTAAGGCAGAGCCATTTTGTACGATTATTCGGTCAATTTCAAGATATTTTTTGATGTCTAAAAAAACACTTACCTTCAGATGAGTGTACAGATTCGTTGTAGCATTGCTTGCAGCAGAGACTTCGTGTTTACACAGCAAGCAGGTGCACTTTACCTTATTACCGTCTTTAGATTTAATTTTAAAGTATTTTCCATCAAACAGAGGGTGCACTAAATTGTTATCTGCAGATATATCACTGTTTGATTCACCGGATTTGCTTGTTGAAGCCATGACACGCACACGATAAAGAAATCAACCGCTTTCGACTAAGAGTGGCACACAACTGATTGAACTGACACGTTGAAACATGAACCATGCTGTACTACACTGTCGACGCGTCGTACTGTGCTAGTACAGAACGTGTATTAAACCAGTAAAAGTATTTACATTTTTATATTTTGAGTATTTAAATACATTGTATTTAAATACTCATTAAAGTATTTAAATACTATATTTAAATACATGAAAAACAATGTATTTATAAATACAGTTCTAAATACACAAATGTATTTAAATACGTATTTAAATACAAATGTATTTAAATACTGCCCAGCTCTGATGGTCTTACAACTAAAACCTGTCATGACTCATATCTATAATTTATAAAAAACTGTTTCCTCAGTTAAATAAATAGGAAGTTAAAATGATTGCATTTCAGTACAAATATACATAATTTTGTGAAAATTAATGGAATAAGCCCTGTTAAATCTCAAGCATGAAAAAAAAAGTTTTTTATTAGCTCTGAAGAAATACAAATTTTTCATAAAGTGAATGTTTGTTTGTCCCAATAGCAGTCACTTTAAGCAGGTCCTACTATACCGGGTGTCCCACAAAAAAGTTAACCGTACTTTGAATTAATATAACTCAAAAACTATTAGAGATTTTTGGGTCCTGCAACAATGTTTTATTTAACAACTATTTATCTGTCGATTCTGGAAATTTCATTAAATTTCCTTTTACGAAGTTGATACATTAATGGTTTTAGTGGAGGCTATCAAAAATATGTTTGCGCAAGGAAGTAAAATAATGAAGCGAAGCGTAGGGAGCCTAGGTCACTGTGCGATTCTTCAAGCGAAGCCTAGGCCATTGCACAGTGGTTTTTCGGACACGCTGTGGTATGGTCTCGTCATTATTGCTTATTAAGCAAATCAAAGCGTTTCTATGTAAAAGTTTACTTCAAAAGAACCCTTTTTATCATGCAGTTAACAAAAGAGCAACGCGTATTTGTAATCACAAACTTTATTAAGACTGGCAGTATTAAACAAGTACAAGATTTATTTGAACAACGTTTTCCAGGTAGGCACCCACCAAGCAAGCCCGCTATTTGGAAAAATGTTCGGAAATACCAACATGAAGGAACATGCTTAAATCTAAATAAAGGTCGTTCGGGTCGTAGGAAAACCATAAGAACAACAGAAAATATCGAAAATGTTCAGATGACACTTCTTCAAAATCCAAATGTATCAGTCAGAAAGAATGGGTTACAATTGTCAAAGTCAACATTTAACCGCATTGTTAAACATGACTTAAAATGGCATCCCTATAAGATGCATGTAAGACACCAGCTTCTTGAAACTGATTTTCCTCGTCGTAGACAATTTGTCGAATGGCTTCTCCATAAACCTGCTCGTTTCTTGGAAAACATTGTGATTGGTGACGAGGCAGCCTTTTTCATGAATGGAAAGGTAAATAGCCATAATATTCGACAATATGCGCCGCTGAACAACCCCCCAGCATTCAACTTTGACACACGTATTTGTCAGCAGAAAGTGTCTCTGTGGATCGGAATATGCGGGAATGGCTATCTTGTCGGCCCATTGTTTTACGACAATAACTTGAATGGTGCTGCCTACCTGAACATGATCAACGAACGGATCATCCCAGAACTCCTCCAGATTTACGGCAATCAATTCAATAGACTTTGGTGGATTCAGGACGGCGCACCAGCTCATAGACAGCTTGCTGTAAGAACAAAACTGAGAGAAAATTTTGGCAACCGCATTGTCGCGCTAAATCATGCAATTGAATGGCCCCAAGATCCCCTGATTTAACACCGTGCGATTATTTCTTATGGGGATATCTAAAGAGTAAAGTGTATTCTATTCCACCGGAAAACATAAACCAGTTAAGAGATAGTATCACACGTGAAGTCAATTTACTTAAGGAAAATCACCAGTTGATCAAAAAGTTGTGCAATCAATGCGATCAAAGGCGCAACTGTGCTTGGAAAGAAATGGAGGACATGTGGAAGGAAACGGTGCTTAGAAAATTAAAAATAAATTTGTATTACCCATATGAAGAGGTGTTTTTGTTATTAATGGATTTAAATAAATTTGTTAATTTTAAACTTCGAAGTTTCATTATTTTACTTCCTTGCGCAAACATATTTTTGATAGCCTCCACTAAAACCATTAATGTATCAACTTCGTAAAAGGAAATTTAATGAAATTTCCAGAATCGACAGATAAATAGTTGTTAAATAAAACATTTTTGCAGGACCCAAAAATCTCTAATAGTTTTTGAGTTATATTAATTCAAAGTACGGTTAACTTTTTTGTGGGACACCCGGTATATGTACTGTATATTTTTTTTATTTTATTTATTTTTATTTATTCCCATCTCGTAGATTTGGTGCTCTCCTGATGTGTAATATACTGGAGAAAACTAATATCGTGGATATTTGTGGAGGAGCTATTTTCTTGCATTGAGTTTTAATGTACTTACGAGTATTGTTTATGAAAAACAGGTTTCTCTGTTAAGGTGGGTTAAGTTACTCGTAGTTTATAAAAAGTTATTAATAATTGTGTGAATTAGCTATTTAATTAGATAGATGGCTTGAAAGTTTGATTGGTGCGTATAATCTCGCATAAATATGGGAAATGTATTCTCACTGTTATTTGAATTTTTATTTTTTTCAATTTAAATCCCATAATGGGTGAAATTCTAAAAACAATCAGTTGTACATTGCTCAAAAGGCCCGTTTTTTTACATTCATAATGGAATCATCATCCACATTTAAGAAAGCATTTGTGGTTAAAGATATGAAAATGTAAAAAATCTCTCTGTTACTGACAGATCATCATCCACATTTAAGAAAGCATTTGTGGTTAAAGATATGAAAATGTAAAAAATCTCTCTGTTACTGACAGATTATCATCCACATTTAAGAAAGCATTTGTGGTTAAAGATATGAAAATGTAAAAAATCTCTGTTACTGACAGATTATCACGCAAAAAAAAAGTTGCACTTAAAACTCAACCCAAAAACATAACTCCTCGGTATAAAGCAGAGATATTTGTTTTTTGTTGGATATTACACATCAGGAGAGCACCAAATCCAAGTTTTTGGGAAGTTTCTATTATATATACACACGAGGCATTCAGGCGAATAGAGGCAAATCAACCAAAATCCTGAAATGGTTAATTCACCTCTATTTGCCTGAGTGCTTCATATACACTATATGATCAAAAGTATTCGGACACCGCATGGTTTTTGGAAAAATGGTTTTATTATGGCATTTAGTAACCAGTAGGTCCACCCTTTGCTTTTATTACAGCGTCAACACGTCGAGGCATACTTTCCACCAGTTTTCGGTAAGTCTGTGCAGGAATGGCTCGCCATTCCTCTTGCAGAGCTGATGCAAGAGATGCAAGTGAAGCCGGGCGTGGTGTGCGGTTTCGTATCCGTCGCTCCAGTTCGTCCCACATGTGCTCGATTGGGTTGAGATCGGGGCTCTGAGCAGGCCAGTCTAACAAATCCACCTTATTTTCACGAAACCAGTCCTGCACACGCCTTGCAGTATGGCAGGGAGCTCGATCCTGTTGAAACAAACAATGGCCATCTCCGTAGTATTGCCACAGTGTAGGGAGGGCCGAATTGTCCAGAACGTCGAGATAAACGTCAGCGTTCATGGTAGTGGGTATAACAACCAACGGGCCGAGCCCTAGCCAGGAAAAACAACCCCATACCATGATGGACCCTCCACCGAACTTCACCGTTGGACGTACACAGTCAGGAAGAAGCCGTTCTCCGGGCTGTCGCCACACCCAAACACGCCCATCAGACTGGAAGAGTGAATACCGCGACTCGTCGCTCCAAAGAACAGTTTTCCAGTCCACGGTCCAGGAACGACGGGAGACACACCAGGCCAAACGACGCGTGGCATTAACTTTTGTAATCAGTGGCTTGTGTACAGCTGCTCTACCATAATAACCGAGTCTGTGCATCTCTGCAGATAGTTACAGTACTAACGGAGGTACCGGATGCTCTTCCTACCTCCTCAGCGATGGAAGCGGCAGAGGACGTGCGTGACTTCTTGACATGTCATACCAGACTTCTTCTATCACGTTCCGTCAGTTTGCGTGGTCGTCCGGAACGTTTTTTCGCGTTAGTTGCACCGTCGTGCTTCCATCTCATGATAACATCCGCTACAGTCGACTTTGGTATATCCTGTTTGGCTGCAATGTTTCGTATAAAAACGTTACTTAAATAACATCCGATGACGAGTCCACGTTGGAACTCGGAGAGTTCACGTCCGAGTGGCATGGCTTCACAACAGTTACTGATAACTTAACAGAACACCTCAGCATTATAGTTTCGCCACACTTTTTCCCAGCATACCTTTCGGCGAAGGTGATATTTGCAGAAATGCGGATTTTCCGGGGTGTCCGAATACTTTTGATCATATATATATATATTATATATATATTATATATATATATTATAATATTTTATATTTTTTTTTTAATCTACAATTAAACATAATTTAAATGAGTGCTCTTAATTGAATAGGAATGTCACAGAGTAAATGGCAAGGAATTAAGAGAAGATGCTTTAGTTGAAGACCCAAGCACTTCCATAGATTTTTTGTCTGAACAGGAAATATACCAAAATGTGAGTAAATGTTGCCTGTGGTAGACACTCTTGCAGGCTATTCAGTAGGCTAATAATTTATAAGATAGGTTTTGACTCTTTTTTTTTTCTTATGATTGGATCAATCACAGACCAACAGAGAAAAGTCATTTAAGTTAACAGTTAAAAAAAAATGTTATGGTAGATTTTTGTGCCTGCATTGAAAACTTAGAACATTTTTTGTTTATCACTTCTGATACATTGATTTTTATGCAGCTTCAGTTTAGACTGTTTTGAATTTTGAGGAATTAAATATTTGACAAGTTGTAGCTCATTGCATTATCTAAGAGCCACTTCCACTCAGTGGGGATGCACATGACATTTGATCTCATGACTGGAAACATTGAAATTGATTACACAAAAATAGAGAGAGCCTGGAGCACCACTGGGAAATCCAGGGTTACTTTTCACCCAAAATAATCATAAGATGCACAGATATACATTTCTTTTATTAGTAAAAATCATGAAATTTGTTTTACTGGTATTTAGGAAGAGTTTATTGGTCGTCAACCATTTCATTACACTGATGAATTCTGAATTAAATATATTCTTAGCTGAATTAACATCTTTCCAAGAAAAAGAGAGAGTTGTATCATCTGCAAACATTATGACGTTCAGTATATCAGATGAATGTGGAAGGTCATTTGTGTATAGTAATAAAAATAAGAGTGGATCCAGAACTGAGCCCTGTGGCACACCATGTTTGACAAGCACTTTAGTTGAGCAAAACTTGTTTACTGATACAAAATGATATCTATTGGACAAATAACTTTTAAACCAATCACTGATTGCTCCTCTAAAGCCGTAACAATATAATTTATTAAGTAGAATATTATGGTCTATTACATCAAATGTCTTACTCAAATCCATAAATATTGATATCATTATTTCTTTGTTCTCTTTAGCTATATTTGCAATTTCCATAAGATTTAAAATAACCATTTCTGTTGTTTTATTACGAAAGCCATATTGATTTGAAGATAAGAAAGTGTAGAATTCTAAATATTGCTGCATTCTACTTTTTACAATTTTTTCAAAAACTTTGCTGAACACAGATAATGAACACACCAGCCTGTAATTTGTTGCTAGTGTAGGATCACCCCCTTCAAAAAGGGGTGTTATACAACCAGTTTTTAGCATTGATGGGAATATTCCTTTGGAAATGCTTTGATTGATAATTTTAGCCAAAGTTACAGATATCTTATCTTTAACAAGTTTCAGTATAGGTACAGGAATGTTACGAGTGTTATTTTTTGTATTTTGTAATTTACCAATAATATTCTGGACCTCAGTAGAGGTAGCAGGAACAAAAGAAAATGAATTTAGTGGGCTGGGTGGCATATACTCTAGAGGTGAGTGATCATTATTTAGTATTTGTGAGCGAAGCTTATCCGCTATTGAAGTAAAATGTGCATTTAAAGAGTCTGCAATAGCAGTATCATCAGTAATTTCTTTATTATCAACATTTAATTTCTCTATTGAATTTTTCTTAATTTGTTTTCTGAGAAGACTGTTTATGGTTGTCCAAGTCTTTTTCAGGTCTCCTTTATGTTTGGAAAATTGATTGTTATAATAGTTATATTTTGCAATTTTGATTATTTTAGTTAATTTGTTTCTGTATTGAGTATATTGTGTTTTAGGAATTTTGCTCTGTAATTGCAATTTGAATAATTTATCTCTGTTCTTTATTGAAGTGATAATTCCTGGAGTGATCCATGGATTTGCAACACTTTTGGGTGAAACCATTTTTCTCCTTAAAGGAAAGCAAATAGTGTGCTGGTTTATATATTTCTGAGTGCTGATAGCTGAAAAGATTTCTTTTAATGGATGTATTTGGCTTTTGTGAAATGTTATGGCATTGTTCCATTGAATAATATTGATCTAACAGTTTACTCTTGGTTGTTTGGTATAATTTTCTGAAAACAATTCTGTAAGGTTTGTACATTAATGTGTAATTTACATCAGTGCTTCGCCTTGAAAAATAAATAAAATAAGTTAGTGATGCAGTAGCCTGTTCAGTCTTGGAAGATATAAAGAGAAAGCTTAACTGCAGCTAGACAGTAAGATCTCGTTTCTTTCATCAGAATTAAATTCATCCACGCAAGATTGAGTAATGTTAGATTTTTTGTTATGGCCCTTGCAAAATAAGTTTGGAAGTGCCATACTGGATCATACTGATCTGTTTGTACATCACAGTTTTGTGTCTGCATCATAATTTCTTACACACACACACCACACACACACACACAATCATCCTAAAATAATGTTTTATGAGCAAGGATCAGGTCCTTGCATTGAAAGAAAGTCAAGGGTGAAATGAAGGTGCATGCAATAAATTTTGAACCACTTAATGAAAATTCATATATATACAGTACATGTGTATCGTTACAAGATGGTGTGTCGCGAGCAAGAATCAGGTCATTGCATGAAAGATCATTGTTAGAAATATAGGATGGTATATTGATGTTCTGACATACTGTAGGGCTTGTTATAATGGTAATTTATCCCAAAGGGTGATGATGGAGAAGAGGAAGAAGAATTGGGAGTTCTTCCTGACAATTTGGAGCCAATCTTAGAACTTAGAACTGGTGCAGTCTCCGATACAAAGGTAGGCCTCTACTCCCAGTTTGAAGAATACTTTTAGATGTAATCTTCTCGAATACTATTTTAACATCATGTTATATCGTTCACGTTTGGGTATATGCGGCAGTCAGATTTGTTTCGTAATTTAACCAGATAGGCTTATCATACGGCCATCTAGTATACAGAAGGTTGACAAAAGTAAATAGACATCTCGATGATTGTCCTCAAGAAGAGAGCGCAAAGCTCATCAATGGAATGCCAGAACGTGTGTCAGCTTCACATAATGCAAAGGGGAAAGCAGCACGATTTTAAATATATTGAGTCAATAAATCTATTATTCTCGAGCATTCTCACATTGACAACACGCAGTGCTCTGTAACCAGCCCAGACCAGCGCCTCCTACTATATTTACATCTAGAGAAATATCACTGCTTTTATCTCTATACATAACACTATGTACCTAAAGAGTAGCCATCCTTTAACCCTTTGAGGACCACGGGACATATTTGTCCCAACGGAAATAATAATATAAATTGTACAATGATGCAACGTTTCTACAAATACATCTACATGTTTATACAGGTGTCGTTTAGTTGTCGGAAAATTAACCCAAAAATGCGTCATTTAAGTGACTATAGTTACTAATATCTAATTGTAAATAACAATAAAACTTAAACTTTTAAGTTCAAAGAAACGTATACTGGTCGTCAAAGGGTTAAACTTAATTAGCTATTCGGAAGTTTTGACTCTCGAGATTTGTCATCAAGCTTCCCGTCTCTACCAATGGGGTTATCATCTGAGAACTCCCAGTGCTCTGAAACCAAACCCGGTCAGTACCTCCTACTACATATACACAACAAAAGGAGAATCGGGCTACTCTCTCCACTAAATGAAAACACACATCTAATCTTACCCACCATTTAATGCAAATTGATACTACTGAAATACCTGTCTCAACCTATTAAACATTAACCGAAGTGCTCGCCACGACTCCGTGGGAAGGCTATTCCACTTCTTAACTATCTTACAAGTGAAAATGGAAGAAGAGTTTCTAACAAAATTTGGGGCGCAAACAGACTTGTGTCAATAATAATAATAATAATAATGTTTGGAATTGCTTAGCTTCCTTCGCAATGGCAAAGGGCATATTATGGAGGAGACCTACAGCTTACCTCTAGAGAAACTGATTACCAGACAGTTGACTCGCAAAAATTTACCCTCTCAGAACGAACATAATTATGTCAAGTAGTTGGTGAATCAGTATTACTATATATACACACCTTTCAAATGGTTGTGTGTGTGTGTGAGATATCTAAAAAATACTGTATTGTTTTTTTTAAAAGGTAAAACTCCTCTTTAAAAATGCTTTAATTGATTGAATCTTTCCATCGGCAGGAGTGCAGTCCGGAGGAATACGCGATTATCGAAATGGCAGAGAAGAAATTCGAACTTCAGAAACTGAAGAAGGTGTTCCACTGTGACGACTGCGATTCGGGGTTCAGCTCCAAAGACACGCTGAAGAAGCACATCAAATACGTTCACAAGAAAATCAAGCCTTTCCAGTGTTCACAGTGCGAGACGGCGTTCGCTCTCAGGAAGGACCTGAAAAGACACGTGGACTGCGTGCATCTCAAGGTGAAGGCGTTCACGTGCCCGGAGTGCAACGCGTCCTTCATGTACAAGAAATACGTGAAGACGCACATCGAAACCGTTCACTTAAATCTTAAACCGTACAAGTGTCTTTACTGTAGTTCGTGTTTCACGCAGAAGGGAAATTTGAACATGCACACCAACTCTGTTCACTTCAAAATCAAACCGTTCAAATGTGCCGTCTGTGACGCTTCTTTCGCCACCAAGAACGACTTGAAGAAGCACATAGCGTCCGTTCACGACAAAATCAAACCCTTCAAGTGCGTCCATTGCGATAAGGCGTTCACCCAAAAAACAGACATGAGTCGGCATGTGGACACGGTACACCTAAACTTGAGGACATTTAAATGTACCGAATGTGCGGCCGCTTTTGCCTTTCAGAGGTACCTCACGAGACATTTTGAGACGGTACACCTGAGGCAGTACAAGTGCTTCAAATGTGATATTACCTTCCCCAAAAAATGTAACTTAAAAGCTCATGTGAAGACTCCAAGTCATCATCAATCGTAGGAAATGGTTTACGAGTCGAATCTGTTGTTTATTATGCTTTTAAAAATATTTTAGCTTTTACATTGTATATTCCTGTACATTAATACTGTAATTTTTATGTGTGCGTGTGCGTGTGTGTGCGCGCGCGCGTGTGTGCGCGCGCGTGCGTGTGCGTTTGTTCCAGCCCTATGCATTAATATTTTAGGGCTAGGTACATCAACTTTTAATATTAAGCTCTGACTTAAAAGAGATGGGTACAGCCTTATTAAGGTCTTTTAGACCATTTTTCAACACCCTTTTTTCCTCAGGTTACGTTTTTGAATTGTTTGACTGGCATCCGCCGTGAGTTCCTAAAGGGCTTGGTACCCACCCTTTTTCAGTAGGTCTATGACATTTTCGTTTATTTTTCTCCCTTCCCCCGTTTGGGCACCTTTTAGACTACGATTTCAAGAATGCGGCTAAATTAATCGAGGTCAATATGTCGAATTATTCCCTCTTGGTTGCTACTTTTTATTATATTTTTCTTGAGGGGGTGGGAGAGTTCTGTAATGGGATTGGTATTTATTGGGGTATAATAATTGTTTTACTTTTTATGAATTTTTTATATAAAAGTCTAACCTTGGAAATCTGTTTTTAGCGATTTTTAAATTTCATATATGATGAAGCGCTTTAATTTATTATTTACATTCTACTGTAAGTACAGATTAACCCTATTCATTGAGCACTAGGTCATGGGAATCCTTCAGTAGGGCTTCTCCCTCTCCAAAGGGTTGTACAGGCCACGCAATGTAGCCTATGAGACCTGGAGACTGGCTATGTGTCGGGACTTTGAAAAGGTACCCCAAGGAGGCGAGTGAGGCAATGAAAGACCTTGGGACGGATGAAAGGGTTACAAACGCAGTAGTTAATCTCAGGAAGAACTGGAGAAGGTGGATATCCTGTACTACTGAAGGGAGGGGTGAAAGAATGAACGTTGATCGCAATCAGTCATGCTCACAGTGAGACCGTTTCAGGGAATGTAGAGCACTAATGACAAAAGGGAGGAGGGACCATGCCAAGGTGGTGGAGGTGGGAATGCAGACCTGTGTGGCCTATACGCAGCCGGGTGATTATAGTGTGAAGGCGACGAGTGGAAGGTTTAAGCCAGGGCACATGGGATAAATCTACTGAAACTGCCCAAGGAAGTTTTTTGAAGTCAATAGTGAAGCTCTCGATTCGAAACACGCTTACAGCCCCGACGAACCGAGGCATAAGATTCGCCATAGTTTAAAGAAAACTTGTGGAGTGTTGAGACGGTGTGTGCCGATCTGGCAATTGAATCTACACAGTCTCGTTACTCGATGCAGACGGATAACCTAATCACCCGAAGAGTGAAAGGAGAAGCGTCTGTAAGAGTTAGGAAGAGGAAATAGTTAGAGGAGAACGAGTCTGTAAAAAGCGCAACAGACTGGGAAGGAAATTGGCGTTGGAGAAAAAGGAGTGCTTGCTATATGGCAAAAGCTCTGCAAAGAGAAAAACAGCCGCCAGCATAGAGAAAGGGGATCCTGGGGAAGTATGCTGCAGCAAAAGTGGAAGGAGATAGATCACTCTTGGACCAATGGGAAAAGAGGGTAAAGGAGAAGGGGGAGGGGGAAAAAGATGAAGGGAAGGAGAAGGCTCAAATCAGAAAAGACGAAGGAGAAAAGGAGGACGAGTTGGCGAAGTCTTGGAAGAGAAGGAAACTGAGTACTGTATAGGGAAATAAGCTGAAACAACAAGTGATATAAAGTAGTGATTCTCAACCTGGGTGTCAGGACATTTCCGGGTGCCGGTGCCGCAAAAATCTGAGGGATGAGATCCCTACACAAGTAACAGGAAGACGAATTACAGCAGTTGGAGCCAGAATAAAAATCGCTACAAGTGGGGCAGTGCACCTTAGAACGTCAAGCAAAGGAGCCATGCCCAAACCGGAAGAAGTTAAGCAATGTAGAAAGGGAAATGTGTACTGTGAGACTGAATAAGAGGCGATACCTAGCTGAACCCGAGCAGGAAGAGGCTCCAAAATTAGACGCGCAGTCTGAGAAAGCCTAGTGGAGTGTCTTCCCGGTTGGGTGACCAGAAGATAGACGTTCAACATATTAAGATTGGAAGTTGCAAGATCTGGGCATCGGAGCAACATCAACAGGGGAAATATTCCCGTAACTGAACCCAGCACCCCTATTTACCCTGGGACGCCAGCATCAAACAGGCCATGAGCGTAACTTAGTCATGGACTCTGAGGTGGTGGGAAGACACGAAAGGGAACTCACCTTGAAGCGAATGGCAGAACCTCTGCTGAACGCCCTGCAAGTACTTTCGACAATGCCTCAGAAGTATGCAAAAGATGGATGAAAGCGCATGACTCGCCCAGTTTTTACTAGGACAACAACATCCAGAGAATCCCTGTCCGTCATACCTTCAAGGACGGACTCGCGCGGATACTAAGCCATCATCCTCGTTCCTGGTCTTTCAAACGTCAACAGTACCGAAGTCAGAGTTGGGCGCATGAGGCGTGTGTGTTTAGTAAGAGTCGAGCAATCGCAAGAAAACATCACACATATGACGAGACCAACAGAAAAAACTTTCCATCATTTATATCCTTTGGTTCGCTTGGTTGGAGACTGGACTCGTATTCCGAAGGTCCTAAGTTCGATCCCCAATGCCTCCCAGGCTAGCGTTGGGCCTGCCACCTACTATGGCTGCTCGGTCTTAGGTGACCCTTCTCGGAGGTTAACGCCCCCCAACTTCATCCGTTTGGGGAAGTAGGGAATCATATTTTTGTAACTTTTACTAATGAATTATTTCAATATTTATTTATTAGTTTGACACAAATTAACTATGTAATTGTACCTTTTTTAATTATTAGTTTGTTTATTCATTTTAATTGTCGTAATCACAGTGTGATTTAACGTTAGTAAACACGAGGGATGGCATTCGAAGTTTATATCTATATTTTGCGTCGTCGCAACGGCGTTTCACGGTATAACGGCGAAGGTAATCGACGTTGGATGAGTGACTGTCCTCCGCGAGCGGATGATGTCGTGACCCTTAAGTGGGTTGCATCCCACGTAAAGCAGGTCTCCCTGCGTCATGTGACCTTACGGTTATGGAGGAAGTTAAACAACTTCGGACGTTATTACCATTACGTTATTGAAAATTTATATGGAAGTTCGTGTATTACTATAGATATACCGACTTGCTATCCCCTGGTTGACATAGACTGCCAATAAATAGTAGACTATGTAGAATGGAACGCGAGTATCTTCAGTTATTAATAAACTAAGGATACTAGCGGGATGTTATTCGCGCACAAATAACATGGAACAAATACTTTTACGTGTATAGATAGATTTGCTCCTCCGTCGCCTCATTTTACAACGCTAATTCAATCGCATACTCGGACGAATAATAGGATTAATTTCGTGTTTCAGTAGGGAGTTGATCCTTCACCCGATCTTTGCGTTCTAAAAAGTTCGTTTCGCTTCAAGATGTACTTCGAAGATCTACCATACACCTCCCTACCCAGCCTTAGGAAGCATGGGGATTAAAAATCCCCACTATACGGAGTGAAGAAATGTTCTAAGACTGGGTAAGTTTTGAATAGATAATTCCAGCTAGACGGCTGTGCGCGTGGTGGTGGTGGTTTCGCGCAGTCATACTGGTTGGTTCGACAGCTGACCCAGCCTTTTGAAAGAGCCATTTTATAATTGTTTTAGTGTCTTTACCCCCTCCCCCTTAATTTTTGGCTCTTCCTAATGTCACCTCACTTTCTGCTGTGATATATTTTTTAAAGGTTAAAAGAATATACAAGTATTTATTTTGCATTCACAACCAAACGTTAGGAATAAAAGGATTGTAAAAAATATTTTGGTTTGGAAACTCTTGTACATAATAAAGTTTTTTATGTATATATATATGTGCGTGTATATATATATATATATATATTTGTACACATTGGTTTCAAGTACCCAACAGTGTTAGAGGTAAAACTTAGATTTTCTCTTTGGGGGCAGAACTACAGGAAGTTAACCCCTTACCAAATAAATTTGGAAGGGCCATACTAGGTTGCATTTGTCCGTCACACTTTCGCGTTCGCGCTATAACTTTAGAAACGCTCAACAAAATTTATGAAACTTCATACGCATTTGTATCATTAGCAAAAATAGAGTCCTTCCACGGAAGGTTAAAGATCAATTTGAGCTCTTTCGTGTCCGCGTCGTAATTTTTAGAACTAAACATGATCGATGAAATTTCATACATACGTAGATCACACGAGTGTTTCGCGAGCAAGAACAGTGTCCTTGCATCAAAGATAAAGATCACAAATATAGGCAGGGACATTGATATATTTCAACATAGTTTTTGTTTGGACTGACGATCATTCCCCCCCCGCCTTCCCAATCTACACCTTTCCATTCTTCTTAGGACGTAAAAAAAAAACATTTAGTACAGAGGGAGGTTTGTTCACGCCACGTTTCCCCGCCCTCCTCCCGGACCTTTTGTCACCGAGGGTGAGGTTCATCCGCTGCCACTTCACCCAAACGATTCAAAGACACTTGACACCCCGTGGTTTAGGTCAGATCACATCGGAGTAAATGTAGCAGTGCTTCACCGACGCTTCGACTGTCGAGGCCATATCGCGCCGAAACTAAACTAAAGTAGAGGGAGAAACATGAGCAGCAGCAGCTAAAGAACGTGAGAAAGGAGAAAAAAGGCATTAGGAATAACAAAGGGAGGAGGTCAGTATGACGAAGGGAAAAAAAAAGTGTCCTTCGGTACAGGCGTGGTGGTGTACAATTCGTAGCTGATGCATGCGGGAACTGAAGCACATCGTAAGGACAAGATGATTGTTTAAATAGCCTAATGTATATCAGTCGACACAAATTTAACTTTAACTTGCCATGACCCACGCTATTTTATTAAATCTTATCTAATTAATGTAATGGAACCAACACTCGTTATACCAAAGAATACAGGAATCGCCGCCACGAAAAGTGACTGAATCCTTGAGGTTCAGATGGTACCTTATTTTCAGTGGTAATTCCCATAAACAAATATGGGTAGACCCGTTATTGAAAACTAAACTGTGGAAGTTCAGACCTTGCGTCTAGACTACAATAAACCCACAAACCTTTCTGATACGCTAGCTTCTGTCAACTATCCGAGAAAAAGTGTGCCAATACACTGACGTCATTTCAAATTGTTTTAAAACTTCAAAACTGTTCAAACACGACTGAACATTAGTCTAGTTTGGTATGATCAGTGTTTCAGCAAGAGAAACATTACATTCTTGTCCCTTTTAAAGGTTCTCAGTAGATCGAGAATGTAGTCACTATCGAGGCAATTACTTTTTCTCGGACAGTTGGTAGCAACTAGCATATTGGAAAGGTTTGTGAAAGTCTGGACACGGCAGCAAAAACAGCACACTGAACATATTGAAATAAGGCAGCGTCCATTCACGTGTTTGGTGATCCTTACGCATGTCGCGTGCCTTCGGTCCCATATATAATGTAAACCAAAAACGAAAAATGATTCCAAGGCCTTTCGTGTATTCAGAAGTACACCTCGTCAGTCAGTCTCTCCTCACACGAACGTCAAGCTGGTAGCCCCGCCTCTAGCCATTTGGTACCGTCCTCAGCGAGGCATCTAGCCTTCTCTTAAAGACCAACTTCGACCCCTGTAACGTTTCTGAGGTATTTTGGAAGCTGGTTAAAAAGTTCTGGCCCCCTGACAAGCAAGCTATTTTTCTTTAGTGTTGGTCCCTTGGCGGGCATTTAATTTAGGAACACACCACATTCTGCCTTTCCTATTTTCCAGCGTTGTTTGGATGGTAATTGGGTTTAGTTTTAGGTTTGGTACCAGTTTTTCGATCATTTTCCATGTGTAGATTATGGTGTACCTCGCTCTCTCCTTTCCAGAGTACAGATTTAGTTTATGTAGTCTTTCCCAGTAGTTAAGTTCTTTGCAGCCATCAATCTTGCCTGTGAAATGTGTGCGCGTTTCTTCTAGTTTATTACTTTCTTCCTTTTTATATGGGGCCGTCAAAACAGCAATATTCAAGTTTTGGTACAATCAGTGTTCTCAGCAGGAGAATCATTAGTCTTGTCCCTTCTTTTGAACGTTCTTAGTACCTGTCCCGCGACTCTTTTTGCTTTGTTTATTGCTATCTGATTTTGTGTCGAATTTGGCATCTTCGGTCATTATTACCCCCTGAAGTTGACTGCTTTCGTGCTTCTCTGAATTTCCTGTCTAGCTGGAGCATAATATGCAGTCTATAAGTTCCTCATTTCTACCATATGTCAAGAGCTGAAATTTATCAATGAAAAAAAAAAAAATATATATATATATCTCGGGTCGAAATTTTTTATTTTTTACGTGCATAGTGTGATGTGGTTCAATTTTTAAATTCTGAGGACCCCACCCCCACCCTACCGGTTTCAGTTTTTCATAAATTCAAGATAATTTGCGATTACTTCGAAATTTTTTTATTATTACAAAAGTTCGCTTATAAAACTGTTATATTTATTTTTTAATGAAAAAAAATTTAAAACATTTTTAGCTATTATTGGTAGAAATTTAGAAATTAAGACATTTTTCTTTTGATTTCTTTTCCTTTTCCTGTGCTTTTTGGATTTTGCCCAACTTTCTCAAATTACTGGAAGTAGTTTTTTTATCAATTTTTCCTAATTGGTTTTTTTTTCTTTTTCTTTTTCTTTTTGACCAATAAAAGCTTCCCATTCTATAATAGGTATTTTATGTTCACACCTACAAAGTTTTCTATCCCTTATGCCTTTATCATAACAGTGGCATGGAGATATGTCAAACATCTCGTCATATTTCTTCATATTATTTTTCATTTCTTTTTATCATAGGGCATTTAGTTAACTTATCAGCATCTTCTATAAGTCTAGTAACGCTAACATAAATTCCCTTTGTATCAATTGTTGGGAAAGAAAATTTTTGCCAAATTTCTTTTATATCTTGAACAACTACGTTATAGCAATCATTTTTACTTATTTTACCCTGTGCTTTAGATTCTTCCTCTCTAACACTAAAATGGAAGTGCCTTACAACATCAGCTTTTGATGGCGTCATGGCAGATGAAAATTTTGCTGGATATCCGAAGGCTGCATTGTAGCTTCTTTTTCTAGTAGCCATAATTTAATTTAATAAGATTTTAACTATATTTTATTTATTACTGATATTTTAAAATTAAATAATGTATTTTAATACAAACTTTTAACATTCTAGGTACCTAAATAGGAATCTGGAAAGAAAAAAATAATGTAATATTAGGTCTTATATCCGGTGCTATGAGTCAGCACCGGATTTAAGACCCTACCCCCTACCCCCTACCCCCTACCCCACGATCTCAAAAAAAAGTTGGTGAATGGTCTATTCTGATGTAATTCGTGTCGGGAAACCCGATTTTGGCCATCCGAAAGCAAAAAAAAATAATTTTTGGCCTATTTCCCATACAAATTCATAGGAAAAAAGTGAGTATCGGTAGGGGGGGGGGGGGGGTAGCGAAGGTCCCACAGCCTTGATTTTTGGTGTGGATACTACTATTACAAAATGATCAACCTCACAATATGTACCTAAGCAAGATCTTGACCTTGACCCCTTTTCGACCCGGCCTATATATATATATATATATATATATATATATATATATATATATATATATATATATATAGGGGGGGGGGGGGTCGAAATTTTGTATTCTTATTCTACACACTGCTCGGAGTTTCCTTTGGGCCCCTAAACAACATACTGTAATTACACCGCTATGCGCCCCCCCCCCCTTACCCGTTGCATATGCCCCCTTTTTTTAAATTGAAATGAAATTGAGATCAATTCTTTGAATAAAAATAAAAAACCTGATAAATGACAAAGATTAAAGTAAATAATGATATAAGTAAAGTTATATATATAATAAGAAATCTTTCTCCGTATATTACTTAAGGAATCGATTGAAGCATATTAAAACCAAAATATTCACCTTAAGAAATTTAAAATCATAAATTACTAACACCACTGGCCTTTCTATTGGAACACCGGTAGCTTTTTTCTCGACTCCAGTACATTCAAAATAAATTTGTCTGTTTTCGTAACCAATTCTATCTTGTGATGCTTCTGTTACCACATTTACAGCATGTTCTACTCCCTGGCTGTGACAGGGAAAAGGAATAAGCTGAAGTGGTTCATTTCGAACTTTAAGATGATCATCATTTGTCAAATTCTGTAAAATAGGTGGAGGGGTGATGGTTTCGTTGTTCCAGTCGATCATGTTAGGGTAATCAGCTGCTTCAAAGTTCAGTGTTTTTGGCAGCTCAAAATTTCTCGCATTGGTGCTCCTAGTTCTTGCTCGAATGATGTGCTGAAGAGCCAGCTCTCTGACCTTTCTTCTTGTGTCTGTTATCATTGAGAGTAAGATATTCTCTGGGTGGGCAAAATAGGCGTTATTTCTGAGGACACGCTCCATAATCATCCGATGCTTTTTATCTAAGCCTTTAAGCAAGTGCGTGATATACCAAAAATTAGATGCTCCCTCATTTGCCTTTGGATGAGACTTTATCCAAAACCAGCCTGGAGCGTAAACCAGCATTATAATTTTTACTAGGTCTTGGATGTTTTTGTCTGGATTTTGTGTAGAGACATAAGCGCAGGATCCTGTTTGCTCGTGTTAGCCATCTTGCATGATGGAGGGCACCTGGGGATCTGGTGGCTAACGCTTGTGAGCTGCGTCCAGATCGTATGCTAATGCACATTTCATACATATATTTTTGGTCACTGCTGAAACTTCTTTAATGTTGCCCTCTACAGGGGTATAAATCAACTATATCCAGTTTGGTCAAATCCTCTCGGAGTTTATTTCCAAGAGAACCTTTGAAGGTGTTTGGTCCCGAAGTTTTTCCATCAATTGCTTCAAATACGTGCCTGAAGGGCAGTTCGTTTGCATGCAAAAGGCAAATCAGCCATTGTACCGGCCTGTCCAGATATAATTCAATCAATTTTATCACTCCGCGAATCCTGCCAGTGTTCACTGGGGTGCCATCGCATAACAAAGCTTTGAGGGATTCTTTGCTATTAGAATCAACTATAAAAGTTGTTATCTCATCTGCAATACAACAAGCAGTTCCGTTATCTGGAGCTATATGATCCATGTAAACATCACCAGGTTCTTTGACTATTACATAATGTTCTTCGTACTCCATTCCCTTCTTTGTCTTAGTTTGATCTTTTCTACCATCAAGTCCGATGCCTTCAGTCTGTGTGTTCTCTGATTTCACTTTGATTATGTTCTTTTTACCCACACGTATTCTCTCTCTCTCCACTTTTTTCCTATCCAACATATTGGTTTCGTCTAATATTCCCATATCCTTCAAAGCTGCATTTACTATAGCTGCAGTAGCTCTGTAACTTACACGGTATCTATCTGCTGTTATTGTTAAGTTACCATAAATAATTCTGTTCTGATGGTTTTCTCTCGGCTCAAAATCCGGAACAAAGTCAACATCGTCGCTGTCATCATCAATTTCCATGCTCTCATCTTCCATAATATGTAAAGGGTCCAGTTTGCTGGTTGAGGCGACATTCATATCTAGGCTTATCTTGGCTCTTCTTTCTACTCCTTTAACTCTATCGTGAGTCCTTTTTCTTGCGGAAGTCGTTACTCTGTCGATTGGTCCTAGTTGGTTTTTTCTTTGTTTCTGCCCCACAAAAGACTCCCACTCAATCATTGGAACTCTAATATCACATCTGCAATCCGTTCGACTGATTTTTTTATTGTAACAAGTACAAGTGCAAATATCAAACATTTCATCGAATGTCTCCACCTTCTGCTGAAAACTGTTGTTGCTTTGTTTTAATGGTACTTTATTTAGCTTTGCTGCAGGTTCTATCAATCGTTCAACTTTTATATCTATTCCTTCAAATCCTATATGTGGAAAAGAAAACTTCTCCCAAATTCTGTAACATTCTTTTGCTGTTCTAGAACCTTTCGAAATCAGTTCTCGTTTTCTTACCAATAAATAATGCCTAAATACGTCAGCCTTTGAAGGTGGAAATTCTGCAGGGTGACCAAATATTGAATTGTGCGTTTTGTTTCTTGTCGCCATGATTTCACTTATTTAGGCCTAGTAGAATTAATAACAAGAAACTAATTGTTAAATTCTAGCAATTGAATCATTCAATCTGAATTTAATATAACTCATTCAATCATAAACAATCTGAAACTAAACAAAAAAACGTTACAATAATTTATATAATTCATCTAATCTATCTAAATTAATCTATGTAATCTATTCAATCAATCTAAAACTCTATCTAAATAATATATCCAAATTAATCTAATCTTCTTCTTAATAAGACTTAATATAATGCATGATTGTCACATTTGGGGTTTATATCTGTGGAGAGAGTAAAATGTGGGGGGATGCTATGGAAGGGGTAAGGGGGGTCGCATATACTCATTTTTTTTACAAGATGTTGAGATCATCATTTCCAACTACGTACACACTGTGGAATTGGAGAAACTCGATATTTTATATGTTTCGACCCCCCCCCCCCCCTAATATATATATATATATATTTTTTTTTATTGGGGGGTGGGGGTAACCTCTTTCGCAACATCTAAGATCATATGATGGAGGGGACCTACAGCTTTACGTGGTATCTGAACCACGGGTCGCTACATAATCTGGGCGCTGGAGGACTGTCTCCCATCCAACTACTACCCAGACCCAATGTCGCTTAACTTCACTGATCTCCGGGAAGCGGTGTTACGACATTGGCCACGACGTAGCCTATATATATATATATATATGATGAATAAAACCACGAAGGAAAGGAAACACAGAATGGTGTTCAAGCGCTTTCGTCTAATGACATCCTCAGGAACACTGAAGTACATAAAAAGTTACAGCCCATATATAAGTTACAGAAAAAAAAAATATATATATACCGGGTGTCCGAGAATTATCTGTACAATATTTGGCTGTTATTAAAAGTCAACCATGAAGTGTAGAAATTCCAGTGTTGTCCCATTTTACAGAGAAACTCATTAAGTTTTTGCTGATAACAAGTTTTGACAAGTTTTTTCTTTTTTGTACGCGGGTGACAGACATTGATGATTTAAAAGCAAGAATCACAGCTGCTATTGAGCGAATTGATGTGGATATGCTGCAGCGTACATGGCAACATTTGGATTATCGATTGGATGTTTTGCGAATCACTGATGGTGCACATATCGAATGTTTGTAACAACGTTACTTTAATAAAAGAAACTTTTGAAAATACAGATTCTAAATAATCTTGTTTAAGAATCTTACGTATGTTATCAAGAATTTTATTAAAAGATGAAATTGTACAGATAATTTTCGGACACACGAATTTCTAAAAAACTTGTCAAAACTTGGTATCAGAAAAAACTCAGAGATTCTCTGTAAAATGGGACAACACTGGAATTTCTACACTTCATGGTTGACTTTTAATAACAGCCAAAAATTGTACAGATAATTCTCGGACACCCTGTGTGTGTGTGTATATATATATATATATATATTATATATATACACTAAACAGAGAAATTAAAATTAAACATTAAAGGATTGTGGGAGGAGCATACAAATTTGTAAGGAAAAACTACCGTTTTTTAGCACAAGACCAAATAAATTGTTTCCAACCAATGTTATAGATAATTAAAAAAAAAAATACAAATTTATACTGGAAATCTGCCCGGGTTTTAGCACTCTGCCCTTCTTGTTTAAGTTTGATGTATATAAAAATAAATTGAAAAATAAAAGTTATTAGAGTAGCATACAAGTTTACCAAAGATTTAGCGTTCTACCCTTCTTATCTAAATCTGTTCTGAAGGAATTCAAAACAACAGGATCGAGTTGAAAAAGACTTTGCTTATGTTGAAGGTTATTTGTAAGTTGGATAATGGCAGACTCAAGAATATTTCTATTAACAATGTTGCTAGAGTGAAATAAAACTGAAGCATTATTCCAATCAATACAGTGGGATAACTCTGACAAATGGACAAAAAGGGCACTGGACGACTGTCCTGTTACAGTATAACGGAATATTGATGCTGTTTTATACGTGTGTGCAAATTCTTTCCCGTCTGACCTATGTAAAAGGAATCACATTGTTTACAACCAATTTTATAGATAATGCCTGAATTATTGGTAGGGCTATTTTTTACTATGATATTTTTCACAATATTGTTATATGAAAATACTACTATATATATATATATATATATATATAAATAAAGCAAGCTCTTTTCCCATTCTCACCTGGGTAAGCGCAATGCGTCGTGCGCACTCTGTGCAAATGATACACTGGATTTTGGGCAAGATATGTAATGGATGGAGCCAAATTTAGCTACCTGATACTATTGACCTTTTAAGAAGTGAAAGCCATCTTTCAATTTGTCCTCTGCAAATGTATTCTGGGATTTGGGGACGAATATACCTACTTCATAGACTCTAAATGTGAAGAAATCCATCCTAAATCCGAGCCTACTCATTTAATCTTAGTTTGCCAAAATCCAAGTTTCTATCGACCTAGCATCAGATTGCGAGTACACGGTCGAATCGACGGGTTCAAAACCATGGGTGGTTGACAGCTCCCATTAAATTATTAAGAAATATGATCGACTGAAATGACCTATTTGCCAATAACCCAGTTAAACGAATACACTGCTAGGGTTGATATTCAACGTCGGTTCCTTTAGCCAAGCACAGTGCGCGAAGTAAACTAAAATTCTTTAAATTTTGTCAACATTTCAAATGACGTTTTAGCATTCAACATTAATATGAACTGGAATTAATGTTTTCCGCAGTCACAGAATACCACAAATAAACAAGGATGCGATATTTTACTTACTGTCAATGTACCACATTGAAAGACTCATAATTGAGGAAGAGATGACCTCTGATGAATATGCTGCTCTTTTGAACGCATCTGATGTTAACATCCAATAATCAAATGCAGTAATCAGTTCTGGAATGGGAGGCAGCCCGTTCTACGTTAATAGCTAATTCTAATGAAATGAAGAAATACTAAATATTTTTCAAGGTCGAGAGAGAAAACACAACTTTTGTCTTTTCAAATTTTATTTCTAATAGAAAGTAAATTTAAATTTAAAAAATATTCTCGCGGTTTTTAAAATTAAAATTAACCATCGAAAATTTTTTATTTATTTAATTAGCTCATTCAGCTGCAAGGAGCATCACAATGAATACATCGGAGACTAACTCCCAACATCTAATCCCTTTAATAAATCCTATAAAGAACATTTAATTGAAGAGAAATGAACTTTGGAATACAGTGCCCAAACGACACCCTCTCGAAGGAACAACGAGAGCAATTCACTCATGTACCAAACTCTCAAATACGTACGTACGAATTCAAAACACATCCCAAAATAAATATGAGAAAGGATGGATAGGAATGTGGGCGGAGTACTCAATACCCAGAAAAGAAACTCATTCGATCCCTATCCAGTCCAGCTTAGCAATTCAAAAATGTTCACCCTTCTCTGACGAAACCAAAAGCACCTTCCATTCATACCCCAAAAACCTGTTCCCCATTAATGCAACACCTTAACTTGTACATTTAACAAACATTCTTTATTTTCACAAACGTCGTGATAAACTTTCTGCTTTCACACATTTGTGTCTCGCACATGTTCATTCCACACTTGAACCAAACGTTCGTCAAACCAATCCCTACAAGAAGCACTCACGAGTGCACCTAATTTCTTACAATCCAGCATTATTATTACAGTGGCCATCTCTTAAAGCTTCGTTCATACCTCAAAGTCGTTTTTTGGGATTAAATTTAAATGTGCTGCGAGAGATCTTATTTCGATAGCTACAAAGCTGCAATTAAGCTCCGAATAATAACCGAAAACGTATACGACTTTTACCGAATGGGCTGATCGGCTTTTTCCAAACGCTTTTTTACATTACTTTAAAAGTATCACAGAGGAAAACTGACGACCTTGTGGAAGAGCGGCCAGACAGAGAAAGAACATTTGAAACGATGACGATGCGTGTCTACAGTGTCAGTGTACAGAGCGAGTGTATAATATATACGTGAACGTTACGTTATGGGTACTTCTAGGACCTCATTACCTATAAAGCGCTCCATTTGCATGCCTATCTACAAAGTTAAATTCAATGTCCGATTCTCTATCTTCAACTTAAAACTGAATTAGCGTCACTGAAGTATTTTTTATAATTTGATAAAAGGTTTATTACATTTATTATTAACATTTAGAGAAGAGACTTTCTTTTTCAAAGAGAACACTCGCCCTAGTTTCATTCTGCTCGTAACACCTAAATAGCTTCGAGATTGTAAAACGTTTTGATTGAAAACTTAAAATTAAAGAGACATCGCTCCGTCTTACCACTATATATATATATATATATATATATATATATATATATATATATATATATATATATATATATATATATATATATATATATATATATATATTATTTCACGAAAGTAACACGTGAAAAATATTTATGATGAATAAAACCACGAAGGGAAAAGAAACACAGAGTGGTGCTTAAGCGCTTTCGTCTAATGACATCCTCAGGAACACTCAGTTCCTGAGGATGTCATAAGACGAAAGCGCTTAAGCACCACTCTATGTTTCTTTTCCCTTCGTGGTTTTATTCATCAAATATATATATATATATATATATATATATATATATATATATGACAATAAAATTAGTTCTAAAAGTTTTCTGCGAATGAACAAAGCGAAATTAAGCGACAATTGAACCGACAGACATCCGGTAACTTTCGTAATTAAGAGTCCTCGCAAGAACCTTTCTCATTATTATTAGATCTTTTCCTTGAAATCGATGACCGCGTTTGTCTACCGGTTCCACAATGAAGAAATGCGCTAACATAAAACAGAAAGGGATAAATATGATGATGGAACCTGAAATCTTAAGGGATAGGTCTAGAACTTCTTCGATACTACGTATCCCTTAAAAATTAGAAAAGTTTTTCCTTCTTCTTTATCTTGATACATAATAATAAGTCTCTAAAAATTACAAAAGAGAGCAGATGCACTCTCCATTATAGGAGGTAACTAAAGGAAAATTGCTTTTTCAAATATGCCTCCTCTCCGGAAGCCGAGGAACTCCCGAAAGGAATTGGGACAAGATGATGATGATTTGACCCTTTGTAGTAGGGTAAGGGTGGTGGAGCCCTTTACCTCCATTTTCGGAGAGGAACGCGAGAACGTCTTTAAACACAATGCTTATTCCTAAGGATTACCGCTTCTACTCTCAATATCACAACAACAGTCGTCATGTTTTACTTTACTAAATCTATTAATTTAAAGCATTAAATTACGATGGAGTATAGAATATGTGAAAATAAACAAATATTTATACATATACAGTCGGAAAGAAAAAATTTAACACATTAAAAT
This sequence comes from Bathynomus jamesi, assembly GCA_023014485.1. Taxonomy (NCBI): domain Eukaryota; kingdom Metazoa; phylum Arthropoda; class Malacostraca; order Isopoda; family Cirolanidae; genus Bathynomus; species Bathynomus jamesi. The sequence continues at coordinate 617,078 of JAJOZX010001880.1, read as the reverse complement.
GACTTGAATAATGAATGATACAGTTTCTTTGTATATTGTTTAACCTACAGTAAGTGACAACAATGAGAAAAATAATAAAAAAAGATTAATTTCTAGATGGTTTGATATACATTAACGAACCATATTCTGAATCGCTCCACATCCCGATGATGTTACGTGATGTTCACAAAATGTATATATTCTTTTAGGTCAAGACTACAGGAATTGCATGGTGTAACTAACATCTAATAATAATAATAATAGCCTATCATCAATAACAGCCTACCTTCCCTACAGATATTAGGCTTACTGTCACTATGCATATATGTAACCTACCTCTTTCCTAAAGATAGTGTCCCTACAGTCTTCCACGCACCCCTATCGTACAGAGCCAGTATGTATATGTGTATATATATATATTTATATATACAATTAAAATGTGTTATCTACAGAAACCTTAATGTATGAAGATGGTGATGGCCATGGTGATGAGGATGATAGAATCCAAAGGTATGAAGTGCACAACCCTAAAGAAGCATTTCACTCCTTCATTCGCTGCCATCCCCTTCTTCTCTCTCTCTCTCTGGCACTGAAGTGCCAACCAAGTTTCTGTCCTCCCCGTAAACCGAATACTTTTGGCAGGAACCGTTGGCTAAGTTAACTGGGTACTTCTTGGCGTTGAGCTGCATTTTCGCGTGGAGTGCCGCCGGTAAGTCGATGTGGCACTGCGCGGCTAGATTGACCAAATAGATCATAATGTCGCTTATTTCCTCTCCAACGTGCTGTTTCTCGTCTTCCGAGAATTCTGGCAACCCTGTTCTCACCTGCAAATACGAGATAACTTTGGTGTGGTTGGTCACTGATAGCATCTCGTTTTTCCTCTCTACCAATAATTAATTTATCACGGCCTTAACAATAAAACGAGAGACAGTCCCTAAAATTCGTCGCAGGACACAGATTCATATGTGGCAGAAAATTCAACCACCATGTTTTGTTCAAGAGCGGAATGAAAGAGCAACTTGCCGAAAATGACAAATTTCCAACCAAAAGTAAGGTATCTGTAAATAAAGTCTACTCTTAAACTATATTTATGGCAACGCGTGTGTGCCAAGCACATGTAAAAATGATCGGACTGTACTCTATGTGCATGCAAAGGTGTTTTAAAAAATTGGGGAAAATTAAGTTACAAGAAGATGTAATTGGCGCCATAACTAATGTATGGATATGAGATACTTGTTCAGCAAAAGAGTTCGCTGATAAAAGTGAGAGCAGTTGAGATAATTCTGGTAGAATGAGTGTGGCATTAAACGGACTGACCGTATGAAAAATGAGGATGTGCAGGAATGGAGTGAAAACGTCGATGAAGATGAAATTGGAGAATATCATTATGTCATTATCTTATGTGGAAAGAATGAATAACAAAAGAATTGTGAAAAAGTATATAATAGCGAGTGAATAGGTGTTTGAAGTAAAGGAAGTTCACGTTGAGAAGGAAGGATGTAGAGCCTAATTAATAAATGTGTGAATAAACGTTGATTTGATAAAAATGTGGCACAAGAGTTAATGGGAAAAAGAGAGGAATCGCAGCAGTTTGTGAAGTGTTAAGTTTGAGTATCTTCCGTCTCGCGTTCAAGCATTATGCCCATTTCGCGGAGAATGGAATACCAGTTTTTCTATAACACTGGTATGTATATGAAATTTTTTTGTCTGCTGTGAGGGTTTTTCAACTCATATTATATAATTCGACCATGCTGAATTCGAAAATGACATTGGTTTTCCTCAATCAGGTCAGGTTTTTTCTCTATTGGCCATTTATTATAAGTCCAATTTTATCCCCAAATTTATTGATTTTTGTAGCTTAAACACTGTAGATACGAGTAATATTATAAGAACACTCGTGAAAAATGAAAACATTGTGTGAATAAATACTTTTATTCATACAAGGAATATGGAAAAAAGTTTATTGAGGAAGGAATTAAGTTTTTTTGGCTTTCCGTTTGTGTTTTTCTTCGGGCACGTCTCGCTTCAAACACCAGCAATAGTCCGCCAGCATATTGATATCCCAGTTTCTCTGGTACCTTTCTTCCATTATTTTGATATCTTGGTGAAATCGTTCACCCTGTTCCTCACTATAATCCCCGCAATTTTCAGGAAAATAGTCCAAGTGGGACCACAAAAAGTGCATTTTTATGGACATGCGCGACCCATGAGCTTTGAAAGCTTCCATCAAGTTTTCGACAACGGACTCGTATTCTGGACTTCTACGCTTGCCAAGAAAATCAGTGACAACTGATTTGAATGCCTGCCAGGCATTCTTCTCAGTTGGAGTCATTGCGTTTTCGAACTGAGTATCCTTGATCAAAGTTCGAATTTGAGGACCATCAAAAACCCCAGCATTTAGTTTAGCATCAGATATATGAGGAAATTTACTCTCGAGATATCGGAATGCTGAACCCTCCTTATTCATTGATTTGATGAAATTTTTCATCAAGCCCAGCTTAATATGAAGTGGTGGGAGCAAAATTTTTGTTGGTGGTACAAGGGGCACTGAAACGACATTATGCGACCCAGGTTCAAAATTCTCTCTGGATGCCCATTCACGCTGTGCATAGTGCTTCTCATCCGCTCGGCTATCCCATTTGCAGAGGAAACATGGGTATTTCGTGTATCCCACTTGCATTCCCAATACAAATGCCACAATCTGAAAAAAAATGAAAATATTTAAAGAATTTAGAGAATTTGTTCTATCAGATAAAAAAATCTATGCATTGGACTGTATCACTTCTGTGGGGAAGTTAAGTGTTCTTATACGCTCTCAAATAACCTTTGGAAAAACAACATAGTCAATAGCAATAGTTTACTTATGATATTAGTATTACCTTCAAATCTCCACAGATCCTCCAGTTATGTTGGTCGTATACGAGAGCATCCAGTAAAATTTTCATGTTATCGTAGCTCTCAGTAAGTTGTACGGAATGTGCTACAGGGACTGATGCAACCCTATTCCCAATGTTGAGAAGTACTGCTTTCAAACTTCGTTTAGACGAGTCTATAAATAGCCTCCATTCTGATGCGTTATATGGCAGGCCCAAGGATTCGATTAGCCCCTCAACATTGCAGCAGTACACTAAGGACGAGGTATTTTCGTGCACTGCAAAAAACTTGCGGAATTCTTCCTCTCGTTTCCTATACCAGGAGAATGTTGTTCCCGGAGCCAGCAAGTTGTCCTCTCGAAGTCGTGAGCCCAAGATCTCGGCAGCTAATTTGGAAAGTCCTAAATCCCTGGTATCCCTGGTAAGATCATTAAGTTTGGCCTGGTTGAGAGGCCTCGGCTCATTTGAAGCGGTATTTTGAGGTATATACGACTGGGACTGGTCATTGGCATTGGTCATTGATTCATCATCAGAATCATCGAAGTCCAGGGTTTGAGGTGGGTCGGGTATTGGAATTCCAGGACCATGGGGTACAGGTCTCATAGCAGAAGGAATGTCAGGGTATACAACAATGTGTTTATTCTTCTTGTTAACTCCTGAAAATAGAAACACAGAAACATGGATATAAAACTTGCATATGAAATAGAAGAAGCATTCAGACAGTGGCGGCTCGTGAGGGAAGGCTGCGGTCTGTAAGATATGAAATAGGTCGATGGAGTCTGTATATTTTCTTTCTTTTTCATTCATATTGTCCCTTCGGGGACAATATGAATGAAAAAGAAAGAAAATATACAATCAGTGTATATGTAAATGTAACTTGTATAACAATATGTATGTGTAAATGTATTTTCTATAACAATATGTATATGTAAATGTATTTTCTATAACAATATGTATATGTTTTTTTTTTTTTTGTATTGGGGCGTTTACCGCCATTTCCCGCTATACGCTAGCGGATATCATGGCGAAGCAGAATATGAGAGAGAGAAACGGAGACGGGGGAAAGGCACTAGAAGTGCGAGGACCGCAGACGACGGGTGAGAAGTCACCTAAAGCTCAGAGAGGAGGCGAGATTGGGAGAGGAAAAGGAAAAGACGGTCAAGCGAGAAGAGAAGGCTCTCAGCGAGCATAAGACGTAAACAATCGGGGAGGGGGAAATCAGAGAGGAACGGGAAGGCGCGACGACGTACTGACGACAGGGTGGGGCATTCCACAAGGATGTGAAAGACGGTGAGGGGCGACTGGCAGGAGGCGCAACAAGGAGCCTCCTGCCGGGACATAAGATAGCCGTGCGTGAGGCGCGTATGGCCGATGCGAAGCCGCGCAAGGACGACCTCTTTGTGTCGGGAGCGGTGGAAAGAGGACGCCCAATATGACAGGCGGGGGCGGATGGACCAGAGTTTATTTCCGGTGGCATCGTCCCAGGACTGCTGCCATATGCGGTTGTAGAGGGACCGAAAGACCTGCACATAGTCAGAGAAGGGGAGCGGGCGGGGGAGGGGAGGCATCGAGGCGGCGGACCGGGCTGTGCGGTCAGCCGCCTCATTACCGGAAACACCGACATGGGCAGGAACCCAGCAGAAGGTGACCCGGATCCGGTGAACGGTGTGCAGGACATGGTACTCCTGTTGAATAATGCGTACGAGGGGGTCCGGGGAATCATAGCGCTCGAGCGCTTGAAGGGCGCTCAGCGAGTCCGAAAAGATGGTACAGGAAGACCGCGAAAAACCCGATACCAGACGGAGGGCTTCCAGAAGGGCAAAGAGCTCCGCGGAAAAGATGGAGGCCTGAACCGGCAGGGGGATACCCCGGGAGGTAGGTGACAGCGACGGAGAGAAGACGGCGGCCGCGACACCTGCAGGGGAGCGCGAGCCGTCGGTGTAGACGGGAACATCGTCCGAGTGTAGGGGAAGATGGGCCAGAAAAGAAGACCGGAGGACGGTAGGAGGAGACTCCTTACGCAGGCCACGGAGCGCCTGGCAGCGGCAGATAGGGGTGGTCAGCCAGGGGGGCGACAGGTCGAAGGAGAACGGCAGAATAGAGGGTGGGGGGATCCCCAGGGACGAAAAGATGTCGGCCAGGGAGGCAGCGAAATGCCACGTGTCAGGCCGGGGTAGCGCCTGGGAGATCGCGGAGAAGAGTAGGGACCTCGGGAGGCGGCAGATGCGAAGGTAACACTTCGCCATGAGAAGGCCCCGGCGAAGGGGCAGGGGGGGGTGTCCGCAGTCCACCTGAAGACTAGCGACAGGGGACGAGCGGAAGGCACCCGACGCCAGGCGAAGGCCACGGTGGAGAAGAGGATCCAGCATACGGAGTGCCGGAGAGGAGGCGGAGCTGTAGACCACACAGCCGTAGTCGATGCGGGATTGCACCAGGGAGGTGTACAGGCGCAGCAGAGTACGCCTGTCCGCCCCCCAGGTCATGTGAGACAGGTGACTCAAAAGGGAGAGGGTGCGGCGAGATGATTGCCGCAACCGCCTAAGGTGTGGAACCCAACCGAAAAATTCGTCGAGGGTCATACCCAGGAATCGAACGGATGGGACGAGGGGAAGAGGAGTGCCGGCAAGGGTAAGGGCGAAGGTATGCGACAGACGGAGGCGCCGAGGACGGAAAAGCATACTGGAAGACTTAGAGGGTGAGAAAGCATAGCCAACCGAGGACGCCCAGCGAACCACCGCGTTGATGGCTAGCTGGAGTCGACGTTCAGCCAAAGACGGGAGGCGGCCAGAGCAATAGATAGCCAGGTCATCGGCATAGAGGGAGCTACGAACGGAAGTAGGCAGGACCGTAGCGACTGTGTTCATCACTAGTGAGAAACACAGGACGCTAAGGACACTACCCTGAGGGACACCCTCCTCCAACGGAAAGAGGTCAGAGAGGGTAGAACCGATGCGGACGCGGAAAGAACGGGCGGACAAGAAGTTATAAATAAAGGAGGGGAGAAAGCCTACGAAACCCAGGGAGCGTAAGCAGTCAAAGACCGCGCTCCGCCGAGTAGTATCGTAGGCCTTCTGGAGGTCGAAAAAGACGGCGAGTACAAAGTGACGCCGGGAGAAAGCCTCCTGCACGTCGTGGCTAAGGAGGAGGAGGGGGTCGGTGGTAGACCGGAAGCGCCGGAAACCAGCCTGGGTAGCAGGGTATTGGTCACTCGCCTCCAGAGTAAGGGACAGCCGCGAGGCGACCATCGCCTCCATAACCTTGCAGGCGCAGCATGTCAGGGAAATGGGGCGATAGTTCGACGGGAGTGAGGGGTCTTTATCGGGCTTCGGGATGGGGACGACGATGGACTCACGCCACCGGTCCGGGAATGAACCCTCCAACCAAATCCGGTTATAGAGGTCCAGTACAAAGCTGAGAGCAGAGGGGTGGAGGTGCCGTAACAAGTCATAGGGGATATTATCGGGGCCGGGTGCGGAGGAGCGTCGGGGGCGGAGGGCCTCCCGAAGCTCCGTCATGCGGAAGAGGTGATTATAGGGGTCATCCCTGAGAGGTGGAAAATCCGGTGGGTCGCGGCGGGAATGGGGGAAATCGGAACTGGAGATGGCTGCGAAGTGCGCCGCGAGTGCGTTCGCGACGGCCTCCGGATCGGAGACGAACTCGTCGTCCCCGACCCGAAGCACCGGGGGTCGAGGGGGAACACGGGTCCCCTCAAAGCTACGCACCTTGCGCCAAACAGTCGAGGAGGAGATCCCGGACACGTAACTCCGCCAGGAGGTACGCCGGGCCAGTTTCAGGACCCGACGGGCCACTGCCTTCAGGAAAAAACCCACTATTTTACCCACTTCTGGGTTTTTTCATGAAACTTAAGTGCATATGCAATTATTTTTAAAAATTGTCATATAGGCGCCTATAATGATTTTACATGCAAAGCAAGCAAACATGAGTCAACAAATAGACCTACAGGTATAACTCTTTGGGTGAGGTAGCAGGCTATAGAGTGTAGACATCAGCCAATCAGGGTGTTATACATCCTGATTCTTCAGTCAACTGCATCTTCAAGGAATTTTCTACTTCTTCATGGATTGTATTTAAAAGTGGACCAGACAAATTTCGACAGGAAGGTGGAGTGTAGCTTGGTCTTAGAGTCTCTATCATTTCAATAAAATACTTAGACTCTGCACATAGAAATGGAATATTATTTGCATAAAAGAATTTGGCTATTTTGTTATCAATGACATTTTTCTGCAAAGTTGTTGTTGTCATGCCAAAATCGCTTACTTTCTTTTGAATTTTTCTTTTTTTCATCTGTAATTGTGTCAGTGGTGGTGAGGATGAGTCTGGATCATCTGAGAGGTCTATGTCATGGCAGTATGAAGATGATGTACTGGCAGTATTGTCAGTCTTGTTTCTTGATTCCATGTGTTTCAAACATTTCATTAAATGCATTTTTATTCGCTCTATTTTATTACTTATTTCATTATTGCAATGTTTGCATCTAACTTTACTAGTCCCATCAATAATATTGACCACTCCATTCATGCCCTGATTTTCTTCCTGATCCAAAGGTCTTTGGCATTATTTAATGCAGTTATAACTTCAAACAGACTAATTCTGTAGGCTAGCAGTAAAGATAAATGTGCTGTTGCCAGTTTGTTTTATTTAACTGTGAAATAAAAGAAAAAACATTCAGTAATATGAATTAAATAGATATAACTAGCTGAATTAAGTTCCCTTTGGGAGCTGTAATTCATCTACTTCCAGCAGAAGAGACAGGGGCCTGTCTTCCATAGGAAGTATAGCCTAACAAATAGGATAATTTACCACACCAAATTTAGTTCAAATTGGTCCATGTTTTCCAAATTTTGTTGTGAAGCTCAATCTGAGAAAATAATAACTTTTTATGCTTAATTGCCTGGAAGGCAACCTTTTTGCTAAAAACAAGACAAATGTTATATTAATAGTGTATGGTACAGTACAGTATTATTATAAAAATAAGAATAGGTAGGTCTAATATGAACTATCATATGGACATATGAAAAAACCCAATTTTACCCGGGTTTTAGGTGAAAAAACCCGAAAAAACCCACCTGGGGTGGGCTTTTTTTAAAAAAAGTGGGTTTCTTGCCAACCCTGCCAGCTGGCGGGTCCGGTAGAAGCGGCGGCCGGCACGGCGCCACTCCTGAACGGCATGGGAGCACTCTGGGGTCCACCATGGGACGCTTCGCGGCCTGGGGGAGCCAGAGGTATGGGGGATGCAACTGGCGGCAGCCGAGAGGATCTTACTCTCGAGGAAGGCGAGGGCCTCACTGACGGAGGGAAAGGCAGGAATTGATGGCGAGATCGCCGTGCCCCTCGCGTATGAGGCCCAGTCTGCTCGGGCGAACAGAGGTGGGGGGGAGGAGACGGGTCGGGGTAAGACACACTGGGAAATGGTCACTGCCGGAAGAATCCGGCAGGACCTCCCAGGTGAACTCCGTCACGATTTCGAGGGAAACCAGGGAAAGGTCGATACAGGTGAAACTGTCGTGGGCCGAGTGAAGGCAGGTTGGGGAGCCATCGTTCAGAAAGGTGAACTCGAGCTCGTCCATAAGGGAGAGAAGGGTCCCGGAGAGAAAGGTGGAGCAAACGTCCCCCCAGGCCGGGTCCCGACTGTTGAAGTCCCCGAGAATCAGAAAAGGGCGGGGAAGCTGAAGAATTAGGTCACGGAGAGAATCGGGTGGAGGGCGTACGTTAGGGGAGAGGTAAAGAGAGCAGACCGTGAGCTGGCGCCCCAAGGAAAGGCGCACGGCCACAGCTTGCAGGACTGTACGGAGCGGGAGGGGGCGGAAAGGGACGGAGCGGTGCATGAAGACCGCGGCGCCCCCCCTCCCCGCCCCATCGAGAGGCGGGGAAGGGAGCCCGCAGTAACCGGACACTCGAGGGAGGGAACGGGATCCCAGAATCGTCTCCTGAAGGCAGAAACACGCCGGACACCTGGAGGCCAGGAGAGAGGAGAGACTCTCGAGGCCTACCAGGAGCCCGCGGATGTTCCACTGCAGGAGCGAGGTATAGGGAGGGGTAGGAAGGTCAGCGTAAAGGATGGTTATGGGGTGGGTGGGCCGATCGGGCGGCCGGAGATTAAAGAGGGAATCGGAAAGCCCCGCAGTTCAGCGAGGGACGCCGAACGAGGGCGAAGGCGAGGGTCACCCCGACGAGGGGGCGATGTGGAACCAGACGCCGGCAAGTCCTCCAAAAGAGGAGTCTCCCGGACGTCCGGGGGAGAGCGATGCAGAGAAGGGGATGTGAGAGGTATCCAGAATGTCCCTCCCTTCACCGGAGGTGCGGGGGAGGCAGGACTACGAGGGGGAGTGGAAAATAATACCTCACCCAGAGGCATTGGCAGGTCGAGGAGATGGGGCGGGTCAAGCGCGGGGGCGTGCACGTCCCACCCACGCCGACCAGACGGGCGAGTTCCCCCTCCAGTGGGTCCATCGACCGGGCCGGAGGGGTGTATCTCAGCCCCCACCACGAGGGCCGTCGGGGACCCCAGGGGGGAGCGTGCATAACGGTTGCGCAGTGGGGACGGTGAGGACACCGGGGCGGTAGGGCGAAGGGGGCGTTTGTGTTTGGGAGAGGGAGGTGATGCGAGGCTTATGGCTTCGAACCTTTCGGGGTCACCACTGGCGCGGCGCTTGCGGCCCCTACCCCTCCGTCGTGCGGCCCGCATGGGTGACGGCGGGTCACGATCCGGAATGGGGGTGGCCGAAGGCGCCGGTGGAGAGGGCGTAGAAGGGGCAGGGGGGGTTGCCGACGAAGCATCGGCGTTCGCGGAGGGAGCACGTGGGGACGCGCTGGTAGTACGGGGAGCCGCGGTACGAGTCCGCTGGGCGGCAGAGGATGGACTGGGAGTAGCGGACACGGTGGGTGGAGGCGCGTTGGGAACCGCCGGTGAGGACGGGGTCCGGGAACGGAGAGCCTCGGCGTACGAGGCACCACGCCGGGCCTCGCAGCCACGCAACCGGTCCCGCGCCTCCCGAGCGCTGAGAAACTCTGATGAACAGAGGGCCCGAACCTCCCTTTCAAAGAGGAAGGACGGGCAAGAGCGGGATGAAGCAGGGTGTGGTCCATGGCAGTTGGTGCAGGAAGGCGGAGCAGTACAGGGCAAGGGGTGGGGAGGGCCGCCGCAGCGGACACACAACGGGGCCGGCTGACGGCAGGAGCTGCTCACGTGGCCAAACCTATTGCACTGAAAACAGCGCGTAGGATCTGGCACGTATGGTCGTACTGAGAATTCGCACGCTCGTCTCTCACCAAAGCCCCAGAATACCGAAACGGAGGGCACCAGTGAGTCGAAAGTGAGGAGCAGGCGAGGAGAAGGGGCGGTTGGGGACCGCGATCTGTCGGGAAAGCGGTACACCCTCACAACACCCTGGGAGGCGAGGTCAATCTGGAGGTCTTCCACCGGGATGGGTAGAAGACGAGCAGCGTAAATTGTGCCCTGGCACTGATTGAGGCGGGGGTGGGGGGACACCGTAATCCCGCAGCCCAGGACATTGGGGATAGCGAGCAGAGAGGGTTTCGACAGAGGAACGCGACCTTATCAGAATGGAGCCATCCCTCTGAGGCCGGTCAAAACGAGCCGTCCCCGTCACCCCATGGATCGCTCGAAAGAGGCGTTCATGGTTAGTGGGGAGGGGCTTGGAGGAGGAGGGGCGGAGGACGAGGAACTTGTCCACCGTCCTAAGGCCGAGCGAAGACGTCGGGCCAAACACCACCGGTACTTCGAGGGGACGGGGAGACGAGAAAGGCGGACGGCGACGTCGGGTCCCACGTCCCCCAGGGGCCGATGAGGCCCGACCGGAGTGGGAGGCGACCGGGGCCGCGGGCTTCCCACCTGAGGGCGAAAAAGCAGGTGGGTCCCTATCGGGACGTGGAATATGGGGGGATCCAGGGGTCGGGGGGTCCACCGCAGGTCCATCCGCCACTGGCGGGGGTCGGGCAGCGGCGCCACGAGCCTGGGGAAGAGAGGGAGAGGAGGTGTCGGCAAGAAGAGCAGACGGGGTGGGCGAGGGCTGCCGACTGCCCTTACCAGACCCAAGGTCCAAAGAGGTAGTCAGAGGGAGGTCAGATGCACAAGCCGGGTCGTCAACGAGGTCCATTAGATTTGTAAGTGTTTCCATAAAGAAAATTTTTATTGTTTCGCGCCCGGGGCCGCGGGGAACCGATTACCCGGGGCCCAAGGGGACCAAGCGCATGCCGGCGGGGGATGGGTGCCTCGTCCCATGTAGGTACCCCCGTTTCAAAAGGGGCCCTTGCAGCGTCGAAAGTTCTCCCCCGCCGGCAGCAAAGACCAAGGCCCCCCAGGGTCCCAGGCCTGGGCACCCTACCAGCCAACTTAGTCCGGCCCCGGCCATGGGAGCGAGACCCCCAGCGACCAGCCCCGGCAGCCCACGGGGCGCGCGAAGTGAACAGAGAAAGCAGAAAAAACAGAGGGGGCAAGGAAGAGGGTAAAGAGGGGAAGACAGGAAAGAGGGGAAGACAGGAAAGAGGGGGCTGTAGGATAGCAGGGTATGCTAAAAGTCCACTTCGCAACCGGGCGGGGGACCCGGCAGGGCCCCCAGCCGCGGCTGACCCCCCTCGCCACATGGAGGCAGGAGCCCGCGGGCGATCCACCCCAGAAAGACCGCCCGCGGGGAGGGGGAATATGTATATGTAAATGTATGATTACCATTATGGTGAATATTATGCTATATATGGTGAATATTACATTATGGTGAATATTATGTCAAGTTTCATACGAGGATTTCAAAATATTTAAGAAAAATAAATTTATAAGCCCACCTTGGAGGTTTGTCATGCAGAAATAGCAATCTGTCACGTGATCCTTTCCTTCTCTCCAAATCATGGGAATTCCAAAAGGCAAAGATTTCGCTCTGCCTTTGCTCCATCTTCTCAAATTTTCAATGCACGTCTTGCAGCACATATGAGGGGCGAAATTTTTGTCCTGGTCCCCTAGCTTAATTCCAAAGTATGCTCTATACATTGTCTTCACAAATTTAGTGATTTGGGACTGGTTATTTGACATGGTAACCGTCCCACATATGTAGCAGAATCTATTGGGATCATTTTTACACGCTCTATTCATTATGAAATATTTTATCTATATGCCTGAAAAGTAAAAAAAGATATTATACAAGTGAAACAAGTGATGATAGATGTTACTGTTCCAATTCCGCTTTGACAAAATCACGAAAAATTCTATTTTACTTATGAGGCCATAACCGGATAACCTGAGCTGATTGAGAAAAACGGATTGCAGATTCGAAATCAGCAGGAAAAACTCTATAAGAATCACTTACAAAACCCTTGACAGCAAAATTGATGCATACCAGTGTAATCAATGTACATAATGTAACGTAAAGATAACAGCAGAGTACACGCATCGTGTACTTAAGAATGTATATGAAAGCAAACCTTTCTACCTTGGATTGGGAAGCACCATACTTAATGACATCATGAAATTTCCTCTAACTGAACGAATGGTACAATAATAACTAACAAGCCCTTCCTTGAGGCCCAATAAATACAGACTGACATCATCCCAAAATACAAAAGTATTTATTGAACTAAAAATATGGAATAACCAAAGCGAAAAGCTGAAGCACTCAAAATACAAATATTAAATCAAAATTGAAATTGGCGCTACATAAAAAACACGATGATATTGGTTTCACTTTGCATATAAAAATCTTCCACATATTTTACTATTATTTTGTACATGATAAGCTAACTTCGATTTTATATATATATGAATAAAACCACGAAGGGAAAAGAAACACAAAGTGGTGCTCAAGCGCTTTCGTCTAATGACATCCTCAGGAACACTGGAGTGAAAGGAGAGTTCAAGACAATGTGTTCCTGAGGATGTCATTAGACGAAAGCGCTTGAGCACCACTTTGTTAATTTTCCCTTCGTGGTTTTATTCATCATAAATATTTTTCACGTTCACTTTCGTGAAATAATTTTCATATATATACATATTTTTTATTTAGTTGCTGAACCGCCGATTCGTACCTAGAGGATATATATATATATATATATATATATATATATATATATATATATATATATATATATAGCAACGAACTACAGGGAAAAGGAAACACGAAGTTCGAGCACTTTCGTGATCTTCAGGGACAAGATGTGAATATATCACGAAAGCGCTTGGGCTTCGTGTTTCCGTTTCCTTTTCCCTGTGGTTCTTTGCTTATTAAAAAGATCACGTGTTGCTTTGTGATTTCTTTGCACACACACACACACACACACATATATATATATATATATATATATATATATATATACACACAGGGTCTTTGAAAACTTTCTGTACAAATTGTAATGGGGGATAGGCAACACCAAGACAAACCCTTTTCGTCTATAAGTGTATGTCCGCTGACGTCACCATTCGGCGCGCTTCCCAAACAGACGTGTGCCAAACCACCAAACGTTTGCGCATTTGCATCAGCGACTGCGAGAAACTGGAACATTCCATGCAAACATGCATGCCACTGGTTGGGAGAGAAACGTGCGCACTCCTGACATGGAAGAAGAAATCCTACGGCGATTTGAGGACAATCCAAGCGCAAGCACACGAGGTGTTGCACGTATCCTCGGTGTGAACCACGACCTGGTCTGGAGAGTGTTGCACCAGCAGCAGTTACATCCGTTTCATCGTCAGAGAGTTCAGGCATTACAACCTCGGGATTACCCTCTTCGTGTGGAATTCGCACGCTGGTTTCTGCAGCAGACAGCGGTGCAGCCTAATTTTCCGGCTTATGTGCTGTTCTCAGATGAGGCCTGTTTCACACAATTCTCACGTGTGGGCGCACGCAAATCCACATGCTACACGGGTGCATGCTCATCAAGAACGGTTCGCCGTCAATGTTTGGGCGGGTATCGTCCATGGTAAGTTGATTGGGCCGTACCTGCTGCCTGCCCGACTCGACGGGCGGGTTTATCGGATATTTCTTGAAGAAACGTTGCCGGAACTGCTGGAAGATGTTCCCGTGGCTATTCGTAGACGAATGTGGTTTCAACACGACGGGGCCCCAGCACACTCCAGCAACGATGTGCGGGATTATCTGAACGCCACTTTTGGGGACCGATGGATAGGCCGGGGTGGGCTCGTAGCCTGGCCACCGAGATCGGCCGATTTAACATGCCTCGATTTCTTCCTGTGGGGACACATGAAGAACCTCGTGTACGAGACTCCCATTTACTCAGAAGACCTCGTAGCAAGAATCGCTGTCGCCGCTGGAACTGTTCCCGAAATGCCGGGAATCTTTCGACGTGTACGTCGGTCAATGCTTCGACGCTGTCGGGCATGCATTGATGCTACCGGTCGCAACTTTCAGCACCTTCTTTAAATAAACATGCCTTCTTTAAATAAACATGTTACGCGTACTACGTCCGATTTAAGAATGCCCGCGGCAAGCGCGAGTCTAGCCCACTTCACCTTTTAGCCAATTGCAGCGGCGCCCTCTCGCGCCGAATGGTGACGTCAGCGGACATACACTTATAGACGAAAAGGGTTTGTCTTGGTATTGCCTATCCCCCATTACAATTTGTACAGAAAGTTTTCAAACACCCTGTATATATATATATATATATATATATATATATATATATATATTATATATATATATATAATTAAAGCTCTTTTCCCATTCTCACTGGGGTGTACAGCGTACATCATATTTTGGGTACACTATATTTATATGACTAAAATAGCATTGGAAACACACTAGTCAATTACATACACAAATATACACATGAATCACCACTGTGATTTAGGGTCATACCTCTTGTGGTATAGCAAGTGTCTTTTTCCGTGTATCATCTACCCTGTGAGCAGTCCAGCATGTTCTCAAACACACACTTCTCTCGCTCTTCCTCACTACATATACATGCATCTTACACACTACATAATCTTTTCAAAATTAAAAAAAAATGGCATAAACTTCAAGAGACTCGGGGTCCCCTGGGGACAGGGCCGGCTCAAGGTACCGGCAACTCGGGCAGTTGCCCGGGGCGCCACGTCATGTGTTTGGGATCTTCCAAATACAAAGGGAAAAATAGAAAAATAAATAAATAAAATAAAATGAAATAAAAGAGTCAAATGTGAAAATTTCCTGATGTGGAGTCAAATTTTCAAGGATTATGACATTATATTAGCCAATAGCATTAGTACCAGACTACCAGTAAAGCTAAGGTCAGCTTGGCCCGACATGGGATGACATGACACATGGGTTGATGTGGCCGCGTAGGTGAGCGTTGAGCACAAATTACATACGCCTGGCAGCGCTGCCATCCTTTAATATCTCATCAGTGTTGCCACTTTGTGGAATTTTTACATTTTTTGTGGATTTACCTCAGACAAAAGTGGCAACACTGTCTCTCATATTTTCATACATGGTTCCATTTTGAGAATGTTTAGTTGTACTTTGAGTGAATATCGTTAATTGTAATAAACTCTTTATTCCTACATTTGTAGTTTTTCCTCATTGTGAACAAATTTTAAAATTATACTTGTAAGGGCGCCGAAGTTCAGCTTGCCCGGGGCGCCAGCAATCCTAGGGCCGGCCCTACCTGGGGAGGACCATAAATGTCCCCACTTCTGGCTCCCACGCTGCAGATACCAGAAACGCAGACCGGGTAGCGGGGCTGAATGTGCTACCGCCTATTCGAGATGTTCTGGGCCTCTGCTTGATTCACTTTTCATTAATTTCTGCAACATTCGTGGCCTTTCCTCAAATCTTCAATCTGTTGATCACCACCTCTCCTCCTCTAAACCTAATCTTTTCCTCACTGAAACTCGGGTGTCTGGGACGACTGACATTAACCCCTTTTCTGTACCCCCTTTCTCTATACTCAATTTCACTTCAAAGGTGGGTGTTGCGTATATGTACGCAATAACCTAACTTGTTCTCGTATTCCCGAACTCGAATCTTCCGAATTCTATACCCTCTGGCTACAGCTTGCATGCCAATCTCAAACTAAATACCTCTACACTGTTTACCTTTCTCCTAATTCTACTGACTATCCAAAATTCTTTGACTACCTTACTTTCAAAGTGGAATACATTCTATCCCACTCTCCCTTTGCTGAAATCTCCATTTTAGATTTCAATGTTCACCAGCATCTTTGGCTTCCCTCCTATTTAACTAACATCCCTGGTGAACTATCTTACTTTTCTCTCCTAAATGTCTTAGAGTAGATTGTACAGCACCCTACTCGTATCCCCGATCACCGTGGAGATAGGCCCAACATTCTGGATTTATTTCTTACCTCTCATCCTTTTTACTGTCAAACTTTTTTCTCCGTTGTGCTTCTCCGACCACAATCTTATATCTGCTTCCTATCCTATCGCTCCAATCCGGCCTTTAGATCCTCTCAAGAAGAGGCGTCTTTGACACTGGCGCCGCTGATTGGGAAACCCTTAGGCAGTACTTCTGTGATTTCCCATGGAATGATTACTGCTTCCGTGGCCGGGGCCCTTCCGAGTGTGCTGAGTGCATCACGGAAGTGATTCTCTCGGGCATGGAGGCGTACATTCCATAATCTATTCCTACCACCAATGTAAAAAAAAAACCCTTGGTTTAACTTTACTTGTTCTAATGCTATTCGCAAGAGAGAGGAGTCTTTCGGAAGGTACCGTCGCCATCCAACTTCTGACTCTCACCCAGCTTATATTTCTGCCCGGAATCGTGCAAAATCTGTTCTTCGACTCGCCAAAAATTCTTTCATCAGACAAAAATATGAAAACCTACCGTATCTAATTTTTCTCATTCTTTTTGGCATCTAGCTAAGAACCTCTTCAACAACTTTACTTCCAATTTTCCATTCCGACGGCTCAGTTGCACTTCTCTCCTCCTGACAAACCTGAACTCTTTGCTCAAACTTTCGCTTCCAATTCAACTATAGATGATTTCGGTGCTGTTCCTCCATCTCCTCCTCCCTCCGACTTTATTACGTCTGAAATTAGAATATCTTCCAAAGAGTTTCTTTCTGCCCTATCTTGGTTCCACTCTCGGAAGGCGTATGGTTCTGATGGTGTTCCACCTGCTGTTCTTAAGAACTGTGCTTCTGTTCTGACACCCTGTTTAGACAAACTCTTTCATCTTTGTCTCACATCTAGTACTTTTCCTTCCTGCTAGAAGTTTGCTTTCATTCAGCCTGTCCCAAAGAAGGGTGACCGCTCTCAACCCTCCAACTATCATCCCATTGCTTTGATTTCTTGCCTTTCCAAAATTGTTTAATCTATCTTACAGTTCAGTTACTCTCTCTGTACTACACGGGTCTTGTTCGCCCCTGCATGAAGTATGCTCCTCATGTAAGGGGTGGCTCAACCCACGCAGCCATACTTGACCATGTGGAATCAAAGGCTTTTCGTCTCATCGATTCCCCGCCTCTTACTGACTGTCTTCAATCCCTCTCTCTTCACTATCTGTATTATAACGGACACTGCTCTTCTGCACTCTAATTCCTCCTTTAGGGAGGGCATATAGCACCAGACTTTTGACAATTTCTCATTCCTCTTGTCCACCTCTCTAATGCAAGGGTTAAGGGTTAATCAGTATTTTCAATCTTTCATCTACTCAACCAGTGGACTCTTGAACAATCTCCCTCAATCCATCTTTCCCCGTGTCTATGACCCCACTCTTTCAAACACAGTGTATATAGGCATCTCGAAAACCCTGGACTTTGAGTTTGGCTCTCCTCCTCTTCTACTAGAAGGGTGGGGGACGCTTTTGCGGGCATCGCCCTTGGGCCCTCCTTCCTGCATAAAAAAAAGCGAGACCAACACCTACATTTACACACCCAAAACTGTTTCCATTCCTCTATTTCTTGGTAGCCCTTCATCCATGTACAGCTTACACATTTTTATTTTATTAATAACTTCAGTTTAATTATTATTCATTATTACTTTGCAATTTGCTTATGGATTAGCTCTGATTAACCCTTATTTTAAAATCTGGGTAAAATATACTCTTGGACTAATTTACCAAGGTTCTGAAATAAGGGTTAATAATATACTTTCAACACAATAATTAATTTTAAAAAACTCAAATTTTTAATTGAATCATTTTCACCACTTCATAGACCCTATATTCATTTTGTATGGTAGTGTTCAATTGCGATTAAGCCCTCGTATCTCAACTGGTACATTTGACCTACTTTTCCACTTATTTTCTAAAGAAATATTACCTTGTGGGCAGATAAGGTGTATGAGTGACTAATCCATCTTCCCAATAATTTTCAGTAAGTCCTACTAGACCTACAGTTTTATTTAAGCCTAGTCAGTCTCCATCCATGCTGATTTTCAACTGACATTCAGTGTAAATCATCATCACATTCAATTCGCAATAATCGGGAAAACTGCAGTCAACAAAAATGGAGACTACCCTCTTAAAACTATGATGAAAAACTTTTAGGATGTAGTATAGTTTTGATTAGATTCAAAGAACTGATTTAAGAACAGGCACTAGAGTATGGTAGGCCTTCCTGCTAAGATCCAAGATTTGGTTGAGCTTAAGAACCAACTATGGTACATCTGATTCTATACAAATATAAGGTTTGAATTATTAAGAGGCTATGTATTATGACAAGCCAATTACACGCAAACCATACCTCGCCTTTCCACTGAAATATTTCAGACAACTCTCCAACTTCTCCAACCATTGCTAAAAGGATGTTTCTTGGTGTGTGGAACTGACCCCAGTTTCTCTCCTGACAGAATTGTCTGTTACTCGAGCGGATGTCTTCTAATGTCATATCAGATGAAAACCTTTTAAAAAAATTAAATTAAATTCAAATCACAAAGCTTTCATTACCTCAAGTAAGGGCACTACACAATGAGGAAACCTTTTCATTGAAATGTTATTAGATCAGGCCTACAGAGTCCTACTATTACTACCCAAAAAGTACTGTATAAAATTCTTCTCATGAACACCTGCATAGTTTAAATGAGCCAGGTTTTCCTACATTGCAATTTAGGTTACTAGGCCTCATTAGAATTCCAAAGAGATAATCTAGAACTTGTTAGGCCCAATGTTCATTTGATATTTTACAGGCCTATGATAAGCCTGTCTATGCTGCTGTGTTAAAGCCCAGACTACAAATGTGAAGAAATAAACTTATTCCTACCTGAATTCATCAGAGCTCTTTGATTGACCATTGCTTAAAGCCATTGTGATATATGTATATTCAAATTTCCTCTCTCTGAAAAGGTAGTTGTTATCTAGGGTACAACTAAACTACTGTATACTGTGATGAGGTAAATGGTTTTTGATTATCAGAATTAAAGTTCTGAAAGTGAAAAATATATATTACAACACTAAAATCTACAAGTTGTTAGGATATACGTACAGACCTAAGAGAAAACTCAAATTCCTCTTTCACAGATTCACCAACTGTAAATATAAATAAAATTGACTTAAAAAGGCAAGTACAATATGAAGAAAACCAGTGGACTGCTGAAAGGTCAATAATGGTTGAGTGACCGATTTCATTCCACACATTCCATACTAGGAAGTATCAAACAATTTGGAAGATCTATGGAAGACTACGTATATTTTTCCTTCATCACTAATACAGCATGTAGGATCTAACTTAATATATGCTCAGCCCTATGCAACAGTTTACTGTACATGACCAATATGATTTCCCAATTACCTTTTTCTTTCCAACAGCATTATCCAATAAACTATGCAAAGTTATCTTGATAAAAAAAAGAAGACATTTTGCCAGATGATCTACATATCTACAGAAGCTAAGGCCAACAAAGACCCTAAGATCCACTCTAAGGTTAGCCTGAGAGAAAAGAAAGAGTAGGGGGTTAAGAGAAGAGAATAAGGGGTTAAGTAAGTAGCAACACCAATCACTTATGGGTTAACATTCATTCAGAAAAAGAGAAAAAAGACTCATCATCATCATCATCCACCAGCCACTGCTGACAAGTCAGAAAAATAGTTGAAGAGAATAGGAAAGGGGGTGAAAGATGAAAAGAAGTAAAATAAGAACGCTTACAAACCATGCAAACACAGTCGTAACTCACTGTCATACCATGAAACTACAGACATGCAAGTAAGGAGAGGATGATGATGATGATGATAATGATCTACAGATCTACAGAAGCTAAGGCTAACAAAGACCCTAAGATCCACTCTAAGGCTAGCCCGAGAGAAAGGAAAGAGTAGGGGGTTAAGAGAAGAGAAGAAGGGGTTAAATAAGGAGCAACACCTATCATTCGTGGGTTAACATTCATTCAGAAAAAGAGGAAAAAGGTCTCACCATCATCATCCGCCGGCCACTGCCGACAAGTCAGAAAAATAGTCGGAGAAAATAGGAGAGGGGTGAAAGATGAAAAGAAGTAAAATAAGAACGCTTACAAACCATGCAAACACAGTCTTAACTCACTGTCATACCATGCAAACTACAAACATGCAAGTAAAGAGAGTTACAGACATGCAAGAAAGGAGAAAAAAAAAAAAAAAAAGTAGGTACACTGGTACAGTTAAACAAAAAGTGGGTTAGTTTACGCTACGAGCTACACCTACATTCGTGTTAGTCTAATTTTTTTATTTTTTTTTTTATTTTTTAATAATTAATTGCTGGCATCACACGCTGGCATGTCACAAGCTGGCATTCATCGTCAACAGACTCATCCTCGAGCACCACCACCAGAGCTCCTGTTGTTAACTTTCTTTTTTAATTTTAAACAACGTTAATATTTTTAAAATGTCTGTCAAGACGGTTCTTAAACACATTAACGCTGGTAGAATGAACGACTGACGGGAAGATTATTCCATTTATCAATTACTTTAAACGTAAAGAAGTTTTTAGCGATATTAGTAATGAAACGTCTGCCACGCAACTTGAATCCGTTATTGCGAGTATTACTATTATCGAAAGTGAACAATTTGTCAAAATTTACGTTATCGATGTTATTAACGATTTTGAAAACTTCAATAAGCTCCCCCCTTAATCTCCTAGTTTCGAGTGAATACAAGTCTAACACTTTAATCCTATCTTCATAAGGCTTGTTGCGCAATGACAGAATAAGTTTCGTGGCACGACGCTGAACCCTTTCTAACCTATCAATATCCTCACGCAAGTACGGGCACCAAAACTGAACGGCATATTCTAAATGAGGCCTGACTAGGGACTTGTAAAGGGGCAATATAATATCCTTCGATTTAAATTCGAAATTACGCGCTATGAAGCCTAACATCCTATTCGCTTTTGCGCAAGACTCCAGGCACTGGTTCCTAACCTTTAAATCCTTAGATACGCGTACGCCTAAATCTACTTCCTCGTCAACGCTCGCTAACTCCCTATCATCCATCGTGTACGCGTAATTATTGTTGCGAGAACCTATATGCAAAACTTTACATTTGTCTACGTTAAATTGCATCTGCCACTTATCTGTCCACTCCATCAAGGTTATCCAAGTCAGATGAATAATCCAAAGCTCTATTTTATTACTACCGTATATTTTGCAAAATATCAATTTCAAGTCTGTTAATTACCCCTAAAATATTTACAAAGCTACTGAAGTATCCAACTTACATGAGCTAAAATACAGGGTATCTCAAAAGTCACTATCTATTTCGGTGACATTAGATGTTTTTTTTTTAAATGCTATGCTGGCATAAAGATATGTACTTCTGGTACAAATTTGTGTATTTAAAAAAAGTTAATTGGTTTATTATCTTGACATGCTTGAACAATTCCTCGAACCTCAACTTCTTACAGATGGCATTCTTGACACAGTAGTTTTTCAGCAGGATGGAGCACCGTGCCATTATGCAATAATTGTACGTGATTATCTTGACAGACGCTTCCCCGGTCGCTGGATTGGTCGTGGAGGAACACAACCATGGGCAGCACGTTCACCCGATTTAACACCATTATATTTTTTCACCTGGGGTTTCATTAAGTCTAAGGTGTACACTGGTAGAAGAATTAGTGATGTAGCCGAACTTCGAAATCGTATTACCGATGCAGTTCAGAAAATAACACCTCAAATGCTGGAAAGTGTGTTCCGGGAAACAACTTATCGCTTTGAGCTCTGTAGAGACACTGATGGTCGCCATGTGGAGACAGATAAATAAATAGCACTAATTCTTTGTGGCACTTACTTTGAAATAAATATATTTTTCATGTCTTAAACCAGTTTTTCATAATTCCCATTATTTTTCAAAATAGATAGTGACTTTTGAGACACCCTGTATATATTTTTTACACTATTTAAAAATTATTTCATTCATAAAAGCATCTAATTTTCCTTAAAGATAGGGAGCTACTATTTATTACATAATGTGGCAAGTTATTTCAAAATCTACTACTATGACTGAAAAATATTTTCATACATCCAGTCTACAAGTCTGTTTTCTAATTTTCTTATGTTCTCAAGTTCTTCCTTCAGTCTCCATGAAAAAGCTACTTGCATCTATATTGTACAAACCAGAAAGCATTTTGAAAATTTGTACCATATCTCCTATCAAACATCTCTCAAAATTAAACATAGCTACCCAATTCCTTTAATCCTTCACTATATTCTAACCATTTTAAGTCAGTAATAGGCTTGGTTGCCCTATGTTGCAGACCTTCCAAGCATATCTATATTGTGCCTATGGTAAAGTGAAGCTTCAATGCAGTATTCTAAATGAGATTAACATAAGAAATATAATCTACAGATAACTTCTTGTAACAAACATTCCACTTGATAATACTCCAGCATTTTACTTGCCTTATTTCTAACTCCTAAACACTGTTTAGACTTTAGGTCACTACAGGTTCTCTCTCCCTTATCCAGTTTATACTGTACACAATTTACCCATATCAAAGTAAATAAAATGGATAAATAAGCAGGATGTATCACTGAATAATGAATAGTCTAATAAATAAAATAAAAGCCATTACATATTGTGTATTAAGAGTAAAATAAAGGTGTAATGAAGAAATACACAACACAAACACCAAAAGCTACTGTTTCCTGATGTAAACAAAAGTTTGTGGCAGGAATGATTGGCATGCCACAGACACCATGCAGCCAGCTGGATAACTATGTGCCACTGTAGACTGCGCCATTATTTGGGAGTTTCAGGATGATGGAATCATGGATAAGTGGGGGTTCAACCTGTATCAACTATAATGCCATGATCTTTTTTCTGACTAATATCCTCTAACCAGTTTCTCTGTATTTTATAACCAAAGTTTACATTATTTCTGCCAAAAAGGAGGCCATTACATTTTTTAACATTTAATTCCATCTGCCATTTAAGCATAGCGATATGCTTGAAAGTATGCAATGTAGGGCAACCAAACTTATCTCTAGTGGAAGGTTAGAATACAATGAAAGGTTGAAGGAATTGGGTATGTTTAGTTTTGAGAGATGTTGTTTGATAGGAGTTAGAATTTGATAACCTTAGAATCTGTTGGAAGAACTCGAGAAAAACTACAAAAAAACAGACTTGTAGACTGGATCCATGAAAATACTTTTGGCTAATATTAAGTTTTGGAGCCACCAGAATTTGGTGATCCATCAATTTCATCCATCAAACTACTGTAATCAGTGTGTGCCTTATATCCAAGTTAGATTGGTTAGTTATTTCCTCATATGACCAACATTTGGCTACATGCAAGAATGTTATTTCCACAGGATATTAGCACAAGATGTTTTCACATTGCATGAGATTTTTGTATTTTAGAAAGTAATATTTAAAAAAAATTTTAATTGAATTGAACTGAATAACCTTCACTGATAAAATAAATACAGTAAGCCCTTGTTTTATGCAGGAGTTCCGCGCTTGCACAACCTACGTATAACAAAAACCCATGTATATGAGACACAATATATTTACATTCAATTTACCCCAATACATCCATTTACGAGTTACATGGGCCTATATATAGCCTGATTTAACCTTATTAACGAGTATTAAGCTATAAATACAGTTAGTAAATAATATATAATATAATAATATATAAATAATACGTAATATGATAAATGAAATAAAATTTTACTAACCAAAAATAACAATAATGTCGATGGTGAGGATTGCTGCGCAGTACTATCTATGAGTGATATTATGGAGAGAAAATCTTTCCTTGAAATTTTCAAACGAGCCTAAAGTTGCTTGCACTAAACTCACCACTAGCAGCATCACATGGGACAAAATGGCCATAGATCTTCTTGGGCCTTCCCATGGATAACACAGGCCTACGATGGTTTTGTTGTCCAAAATATTTTATCACTTATATAGTAATTTTTGCATGCTGATTCCAAAAATAATATTCATTTTTCGCCATCATATACAGATTTTTCACAAAATGTCATATTACATATGTAAGTAATTTTCATTAAAATTGACTCAATTAAATTTTGATTAAAAACTACTGCCTATAAATGCTTCCAGATCAGAAGTGACATCATAGCATCTAAAACTTTTGAGAAATGCATTGCTAGTATACGAGTGATTGACAAGCCATGAATTGAGTTAGTCTGTCTTAGTGCGTGCGAGGTTATAGTTTATTATTCAAAGGTGTGTGATGACTAGACTATTATATTTCTCTTTTGAAATTTGTTTATTTGTCGCTATGGCAACCAGAGGGTGTGTAAATAGCGCAAACATTTTCTGTTATATTTGTGGAAAATTTACTGTGAAAAAACAAAGGCAAGATATTACAGACTTCATCAAGAAAGCATACTATGCGTACTTCGGAATGAAACTTGGGGATCAAGACAAATCATGGGCTCCACATAAAGTTTGCGGTGTTTGTGTTGAACAACTTAGACTGTGGAGTAAAAGTAAAAAGGATTCTTTACCTTTTGGGATTCCAATGGTCTGGCATGAGCTTAGAAATCACAGCAATGACTGCTATTTTTGTTCATGTAATGTGCAAGGCTACAATACTAAAAATAAAAAGGAAATTTCTTATCCAAACTTTCACTCTGCTCTAAGACCTGTTGCCTGATTCAGTGTCCAATGATGATGGAAACGACGATATTGATTGTTTTCAAACCAAAACATCTGGTGAACCCCAATTGTTTACACAAAATGAACTTAATGATTTGGTAAGAGATTTGTGTCTCCTGAAGGATTCTTCAGAGATTTTGGGATCCAGACTTCATGCAAAGAACTTGCTTTCTCCCAGGACATCATTTTACTGGTACAGAAATTGAGAAAAAGAATTCATCCAATATTTTTCTCGAGAAAATTCACTGGTATATTGCAACAATGTTTCAGAACTAATACTTAAACTAAATGCTGCAGTCTATGACCCAAATGAGTAGAGACTTTTCAAAAGAAGTCTAAAGAAGTCTAAAAGGCATCCTCCTTCATAATGGTAACTTGTATGCATCCATTCCTGTGGCTCATTCAGTTCACTTGAAGGAAACATGAAAATCTTTAGCTTCTTCTAGCTAAGGTTAAATACAAAGAACACTGTTGGCTACTTTGTAGAGACTTAAAAGTGATTTGTATGTTGTTAGGTCAACAACCAGGTTATACAATGTTTCCATGTTTTTTGTGTGAATGGGATAGCTGAGCAAGAACTCAGCACTGGATAAAAAAGGAATGGCCAAGCAGAGTCAACCTGACACCTGGTTCTAAAAACATTCAACATGAAAGTTTGGTTGACACGAAGAAAGTCCTTTTACCTCTGCTTCACATAAAATTGGGCTTCATGAAGCAATTTGTTAAAAGCCTTGGACCAAGATGGAGATTGTTTTAAGTATCTGTGTGGTAAATTCCCAACTCTTTCGGAAGCAAAATTGAAAGAAAGAATTTTCATTGGTCCCCAGATTAGAAAACTGACTTTGGATGAACACTTTCAAAGAACAATGAACAATCTTGAAAAAGAAGCGTGAATTGCTTTTAAGGATATTATCAGCAAATTTTTGGGGAACAACAAAGACCCAAATTACCAAAACATTGTGAACAACATGCTAAATAAGTTCAAAGAGTTGGGTTGTAATATGAGTTCAAAATTATATTTCTTACATTCACACTTGGATTACTTCCCTGAGAATCTCAGAGCACTCAGCAAAGAACAAGGAGAATGGTTTCACTAAGACATCAAAGAAATGGAGAAGAGATATCAGGGAAGGTGGGACATCAGCATGATGGCTGATTACTGCTGGATGTTGAAATGGGATACTCCAGAATTATTACATAAAAGAAAAGGAACAAAATAGGTACCTAATGTAAATTGAAATAAATAATCTTTATTTATATTGTTGTTTTTTCCCTTCGAGTTTGCAGAAACTCCTTATGTGATAGGAAAAAATGGACACCTTATTCGAAATCAGCATAGTTGCATTATATAAAATCAGTTATTAGTAAGAAAACAACTCTTACAAAGTTCTCATTCACAGGCCTGTGTGATTGTACTGCTTAATGGTGCATGTTTTCGATCCATATCCTCAATCCAAATGTTCAAAGCCTTTTCTATTTTCACTAACTAACACAGGATCTCTAACAATTTGTGCAATTTCAGCACTTATGGGGGCAGATAATAATTTAACTGAATCTCTTATTTTCTGTTCATTTTTCCTGATTGTTTGCACTGTTGATTCATTCACCCCAAACAACCTACTGATTGCTGCTGCTGACATGCCTGACTTTAATCTATTTAACAACTCCACTTTTTGCACTAAAGTCATTACTTTCCTTGATCATTTAGCCTCACCCTCTGCAGAACTGGCTGGATGTTTTGGAGCCGTATTAATCAAAAAAGTAAAGTGTTTTTAATGAAAAACAGTTATAATCCTAGAGATATAACAAACTGGGCAATAGGACATATCATACTCTGGGTTCAGGGTTGAAATTTTGGAAAAACAAAGTAGCTAACATGTATTCCTATGTAAAAATTAATTCTAAGATGGGTTTATTATTTGCAATTTTTCCGAAAAATCTTATTTTCATGGTCAAAATCATGATTTTCTGATTTGAAGGCTGCCTAACGCAGCCTCAGAGCACCCAAACCAAAGCATGCAGCTGTTCTGCATATGATTTAGTCTAAAAACTGTTTTTCTGACCTCATCCTTGCTTTCTTGCATGTTTCAACACCTCTGGGTGCTGAAAAAATGTTTAGATTTCACGTAAAACTTAAGAATTTTAAAGTTTTTCTTCAAAGAATAAGCGTAGCTCACCAGCTCTACTCTGATCGAGTAGTGGAAGACTTGCCACCTCTACGCGTAGGTTTACACGCCTGTTCTTCCTGGATCCCTGAAAAGCATGGCCTCATAAGATCTTATGAGGACTTTCAGCTCTTATGAGCATTAACGATGGCTTCAGCCTCTTCATCAGCCACTCGAGTCTATCCTGGCTCTCACCCACCCATCTCTCCTCTCATGACCATACACAGCTTGGGAAGCAGTTGAGACTTCCTGTATAGCTCTCTCGCAGGACTGAGTATGAAGAGAAAGCATCCACTTTGAGTGGAGTTTTCCTGAGATCCTCGAGCTCAGTCAAGGTCATCTTGCAGGTGAAAATAGGCCCCTAAATATTCTCTGATTCCCAGTTGATGAGATCCTCAGGTGAAGTGGCTTGCAGATTGACTTTGGGATTTTTATGGGGCCTCTCTGTTGTATCACCAAGTGTCTTCCTTCTCTGATCTTCTCTATCTGGCTCACAGCAAAAGCTCCCTGATGCTCATCCTCACTGCACAGGAATGAAGCCAGGATGTTCTCAGGATGTGCGTGGTAAGCTCCTCTTATCACTGCAGCAGAGATGATGTTCCTGACCTCGGTAGTCTGGTTCCTCAGCAGCCTCAGGCTTGAAAAAATGTGTGCAGGACCAAATTTGAGGTGGTGCTTCACTTTGATGTCATAGTACATTTTGAAGTAGAAGTTAAGGCAGAACTTCACGAGGACCTCGAGCCTCCTCAACACCACCTCCTTCAGTCCATGCTCCCTCATCCACAACAGCAAGATGGCCCATGCAGTAGTGAGCCACCTGGATTGGTTCAGAGGTCCGCACTTGAGACCAGCCAACTGTGGACTGAGACTTCCAGACTTGATGGCTTTGATCAGAAGATAGCAGTTGTGCTGGTCTGTGGAGAGAGATTTGACTATCTCTACTGGCAGCTCTATGATATCTTCAGTTCCTTCCACTGGTTTGAAGTTGAAGTTGACCTCAAGTTCATTCACTTTCTCAAGAAGTTTTCCAATAGGCCCACTGAAGCCTGATCGGGGAGTTACAGGGCCGTCCAGCTTGATGATTAAGTGCCTCAGGGGGAGCTCATTCACATGGAGCTGACAGATCATCCAGTGGCACTTGAGACCCAGCATCTTCTCCAATAGGGCTATGGCACCTCCAGACCACCCCGTGTTGGTGGAGTCTCCTCCAATCATTACAAGGTTCTCGTCAGCTCCATGATCCAGAAGCCACTCATGCAGGCCCTGAGTGATCTTATGAGCAGGCTTTTCTCCTTCCTCAGTTTCCTCTGGAGTGAAATGGAAGAGGTACTTTCCTTGAGGCTCCCACGTGATAGTGTAATGCTCCTTGATCACTTTGCCAGGATGAAATCTCCCTATCACTTTGTCATATTTCAACACCTCTGTGTTCCTATCTTGCTTGCCATCAAAAAATATCCCAGAGATCTTCTTCTCCTCTGACTTCTGCGTGAGAGCTTCAACTGATGAGGCCATTACTTCCTCCTTGGCCCTCCAGACTTTCATGCCATCTATGGCCAAGTAAGCCTTGTCTTTGGAAAGATGACCGACCTTGATGAGGTCATTCAGGAAGCCAGTGGCAACTGCAGCTGCTGGAACATTTGCCACCCTGTACCTCAAAGCTGCTGAAGCTGTCCCTTGGATCTTCATGTAGTTTTGTGTAGCAAAGTTGGAGTTTCAGCAGGAACGTCCATAGGAGCTTCAGTAGCCTCAGCATTGCCAGAGGCTTCTTTTGCAGCTTCTTCCAAGTTTGGTTCTTTGTCCTCCTCAAAGTCTTTCATGAGAAGCTCCTCATTAGTAGCCTCCTCTTCTTCCTCTTCACAGCAGAAGCTTCTTCAGCCTCCTTCCTCTTCGCTGATTTGATCTGTCTCCTGCTGTCTTCGAAGTCTACAGAAGACATCTGGATTCCTGAAGCTTCGGAAGTCTTCACTCTCTGGTAGTACAGCCACTGAAGGTCCAGTTTAGGAATCTTCATCTCCAAAGGACAGTTACAGTTCACATGGGCCTTGAGGGAGCATCCTGAGCATCCACCCCCCTCTGAGCCACACAAGATGATCTGATGCTGATGAGAATGTTGAACTTCGCCTTCTGTGTCCAAATGGTTACAAAGATTCAAATGGAGTAGATTTTTTTTCTTATGTATGTATGTACCGTATTAAACCTGTGTAAGAGTTAAGCAAAGTTAATGTGTCTAAATGGCAACAAATTATGACAAAGGGTTAAAAATATGAGGTGGTGTTCAATTGAATATTCGGTATTTCAACATAGAACAGAAAACCGCAATTTTGAACATAACGTGATTTTTGGGAAAAGTTGCAGAAAAGAAACCCCTCTTAGAATTAAATTTTACATAAAAATACATATTAGAGTGAAATTCAGTCAGAAAAGTATGATATGCCCTACTGGGCAATCAGCCATGGTGTGTCACTAGCAACTGCGCAGCAGCTGACTCACTAGGTGCACTGCACAGTGTGTAATTGTACTACATGTGGAAGTGGCACGCAATATTTACCTATTCAAATTTAGCATTTCAGGTATGCCATGGCTTACCCGCATATATGCAAAACCACATTTAACAAAACTGCGTAAAACAAGGGATTACTGTATATACAATTTTTATAATTTTTGTTTAAACATAAATAATTGTGAAATTGGACTACTATATTTATTTTATTTATTTAATTTGGCCTTCAAGCTTTAGGTTTCATTGGGCTCTTAACCTCTTCATTACAAAGCCACCACACTGTGAGCCAGAAGCATGTCCAAGTACATTTTTTATCCCCATTTTCTATCCCCACCCACTGCCCCAGCCTATGCATCATGGTTTCTCTTTGTTCAGTGATGTTCAAAAATTTGATATTCAGCATGGAAAGCTTTTCTTTCTATTCCATTATACACTAAACTATTTCCATTAGCATATAAAGGTTTTATTTATGTTCTTTATTTATGCACCAAAATACTGGTATTCTAATATATGCTGTTCATAAAACATCATACGTAACTGCTAATATGCAATCATAGCATTTATTGTCTTCATTCACTTTCATGCTAGTAGGCCTATAATATTTTAGAATAAATAATAGAAAGAAAACGTGTACATGTGAAATGCTAGATACGTTGATACATAAAGAATAGGAAGAAAATTTCACTGTTCAACAAAGATTCTGTTCCTCTACTTAGTGTTGGGTGTTCCTTACTGACTTTTTAGTGCTGATTTGGAAAATAAGTGAAAATTTTCCATCACCCACAGTTTTATATATATATATATATATATATATATATTATTTTTTGTATGCAGGAAGGAGGGGCCAAGGGCAAATGCTCGCAAAAGTGCCCCTCCCATAAAAGGAGAGAGCCAAAATGAAGGTCCAGGGTTTTCAAGATGCCTAGACACTCAGCATTTGAAAGATGGGAGGTCAGAGACAGAAGGAAAGATGGAATGAGAAAGGTTGTTCCACAATTCACCAGATGAGTAGATGAAAGACTGAAAATACCAATTAACCCTTGCATTAGATACTTGATAGAAAAGGAATGAGAAAGTGTAGAAAGTCTGGTACTACATGCTCTCCTTAAAGCAGGAGGCATGCAGTAAGATAGTTCAGAAGAGCACTGTCCATTATAATACCAATAGTAAAGAGATAGTGAGGCAACACTGCAGCGAAGAGAGAGAGATTGAAGACAATCAGTGAGAGATGGGGAATTGAGACAAAAAGCCTTTGATTCCACCCAGTCAAGTACAGCTGTGTGGGTTGAACCACCTGACACACGAGAAGCATACTCCATACAGGGGTGGAACAAGACCCCAAGACCCCTGTACAGAGACAGCAACTGAGGAGGTGAAGAAACCATGGAGTACAGCACACCTAAACTCTTAGAAGCTGTTTTAGAGAGTGTGTATGATCTTTCTAGGAAAGATCACAAGAAAAGGAAATGCCAAGAATGTTAAGAGAAGAGAAAGGATTCAGTTGTGTGGAAGACTGTGATGAGTAGACAGATGGAGGAACTGAGTTTTTGAGGCATTGAAAGCTACAAGGTTTTCTCTGCCCCAATCAGATATAGCAGAAAGATCAGAGGTCAGGTGTCCCATAGCTGTCCTATGTTAATCATGAAGCAACTGCTGTGAGGGATGCTTTGGGAAGTGCATAGAGAAGTGAAGACTGGAATCATCAGTATATGAGTGAATAGGAGAGGAAGTGCGAATTAAAAGATCATTAATAAATAAAAGGAAAAGAGTGGGTGACAGGACAGAACCCTGAGGAACACCACTGTTAATAGCTTAAGAAGAACAGTGGCCATCTATAACTGCAGCTACAGATCAGCCAGAAAGGAAATTATAGATGAAGGCATAGATAGGATAGAAACTGAAGGAGAGCAGTTTGGAAATTAAAGATTTGTGCCAGACTCTATCCAAAGCTTTCAACATGTCTAGCACAATAGCAAAAGTTTCACCAAAATCCTGAAAGGAGGATGACCAAGAGTCAGAGATATACACAAGACTGCCAGTAGAGCGTCCATTGCGAAATCCATACTGATGATCTGAAAAAAGATTGAGAGAGAAAGGTGCTTAAGAATCTTCCAATTAAGGATAGATTCAAAAACTTTGGAAAGGCAAGAAATCAATGTAATTGGATGATAGTTGGAGGGTAAAGAGCAGTCACCCTTCTTTGGGACAGACTGAATGAAAGCAAACTACCAGCAGGAAGGAAAAGTACCAGATGAGAGACAAAGATTAAAGAGTTTGCCTAGGCAGGGTGTCAGCACAGTTCCTAAGAACAACAGGAGGAACACCATCAGGACCATACACCTTCCTAGAGTTGAACCCAGATAGGCCAGAAAAAGCATCTTTTAAAGAGATTCTAATTTCAGACATAATAAAGTCACCAGAGGGGGGGGTGGGAGATGGAGGAACAGCACTGGAATCATCCAGGGCTGAATTGTAAGTGAAAGTTTGAGCTTTGTCAGGATGGCAACTGTGCCATCAGAATGGAAAAGAGGAGGGAAAAGCGAGAAGAATTAGAATTGGATAGATTTTAATATTTTTCGTCAGATGAAGGAATTTTTGGTGAGTCAAAGAACAGATTTTGCATGATTCCAGGCAGATATATAAGCTGAGTGAGAGTCAGGAGTTGGATAGAGATGGTACCTTCTGAAAGACCTTCTCTGGGGCAATACAGAACTGTAGCCATAATTTTTGTTCCCCGCACAAAGCACCCAGCTTTTATGCACTTACAAAAAGTCAGACTGCACTTGTCACAATCCACCATAACTATGAACTGTGGCTGAGAATGAGAATAACGTAAGAACATAAGAAGAACAAGAAATTTTTATAGTGGGCACACTAGGTGCCACTTCAGCCCATCTAGGTGGCTCCACTATGTAAAAACTGCCTGTACATTGGCAACAACCAATTTTTACAAAACTAATTAATTATCAATTTAAAACTAAAGATAGAATCTCTGGATCCAGAGGATCAAAGTCATAATAGGCTACTATCCACAAATATGTTACACTCTATATCTATTTATAACTGACATGCAAATATATCAGATCCAAAGAATCCAGTCAATTTCATTACGGTACCCATCAATACCAGTACCTTGCCAACCAAAAATAGGTCACAGTCCATATCAATTGCGGACCAAGTCACAATTTATAACCATATACATTACAATATATATACTTAAGAGGAAAAGTGTAGGTGTGGCTGTGAAGACTGTACAGTAATGTAGAAATGTGTGTGCACCCATTTTGGGTCTCCCATTTAAAGGTGTTTGTGGGGCAAGTGATGATCATGAGTTTTTCAATACCTCACAGTACTATGGGGGGGCACCGCTCGGCAGAGGAATCTCTTTAAATGGGGTGTGTAAGGACAGAGAGTATCCCCTAACCCAAGATGCTGCCTCCCTATAGATATCCCACAACACTTGTGTTGAGCTGTGGGATCTATCACCTAAATGCACATAATATATATGAAATAAACTAGTACCATTCATGCAATAAAAATAGGCTTAAACACTATCACCAGATATCCCTTGCAGACATCAAACTATCCAACCTTCTTTGGAAGGAATCAAGTGTATCTGAAGTCACCACTTCTTCTGTCAGACTGTTCCAAAACTTAATTGCTCTGTTTGTAAAACTGTTTTCTTAAATCTGTTCTATATCTCGGCTTAAATAATTTCATACTATGACCTCTAGTCCCCAATGCCCAATATCTATCCATACAGATTCAACTATTTCTTCTTTAACGGCAGTAACTTCAACTGGATTTAGATTTGTCTTGGCATAAATAAATACTCCGCCACCCTCTGAATATTTACGTTCATAACAACAAAGTTCATAGCCATCAATTTCATAAGTAATGGTATTCTCTCTTTCACTAAATGGACTATTTTGTATCGTACTGAATTTTGTCCAAGTTTCAGTGACAATCATAATATCAGGATTTTCAATACCTATGTATGCCTTGAATTCATTTATTTTATCTCGGATACTTCTTGCATTTACATAGAAAAATGACAAAGAACCCTTGGAATATTTTGCTTGTAATTTAGTCTTGTTCTTGTTCTGTGATGGTATATTATTTGCATCTCTTTTACTATTAAGGTGAATTCTAGGGCTTGAAACCGATTTTATAAAACTGATTAAAACCAGTTTTCATATTTAATCCCTAAAACCGAAACCAAGTAACCAAAACTGGTTTTAATGTTTTTTAGTTTTAGTCTCCCTTGAAATTTTGTTTTCTATATTTCTAATTTTATACGCAGATGGAAATCGTTCCAAAATGTTTTCAATCGTTTCGGCTCGTTTTAAAATGAAATATGATAAACTTGACATTTCTCATCAGTTTGTCCATGCCCGTGGTCGTTACTGGTCATCAGGTCTTTTATATTTGCGACAGTGTGAGTGTGTGACATATATTTTATGAGTGACTCATGTCTCTCACATTTTAATGTGACATTGTTAATATAAAAGCTTCAATAATTAGGCCTAATATGTCAAAAGTGAAATCAAGTGTATGGAATTACTTTGTTCGGAAGAACAAAGATGAAGCTCAATGCGCGAAGTGTCAGAAAACCACGAAATCTTCTGGCGGATCAACTACGTCTTTGATTTTGCATTTAAAGAAAATTCATCAGATCGACATAAAACAAGACACGGATCAACCTCCGGTGAAAATAGCAAGAACATTAGAAAACTTTTTAAAAAAGAAATCTATGGAAGAAGAGATTTCAAAATTAGTTGCTTTGGATGGATTTTCCTTTAATTCAATCGCCAAGAGTAATTTTATACAGACAAGCCTGCACCTTCAGAAAAATAAATACAATAAACCACCGCCAACATCTTCGAATGGGGTCAAGAATATGGTCATGAATTTCTACATGACCAAGAAAAAAGAACTCATCTTCCATTTTAAAGAACAAATAGCCTTAGGAATTCGTTATTCGTTGACATTGGATGAATATACATCCATACAAAATAAAAGGTATATGAATATTAATGTGCATACAAAGGACAACCATTGGTCGTTAGGTCTTATTGAAATTAATGGTTCCCTTGATAGCAGAAGAACTGCAAATTGTGAGAAGACATTTAGATGAATTTGGACTGAACTTGGATGAACATATTGCTGGTTGCACAACAGATGGGGCTGCTGTGATGGTGAAGTTTGGCAAGGGAATCAAGCCTGATCATCAGCAATGTATAGCACACTGTATACATCTTTCTGTGATAGACACACTCTATGAAAAAAAAATTGAGCTCGTTGCCTCAGCCAAAGAGACTAAAAGAAAATGAAGAGAGTAATACAGAAGAGGATAGTGAAGATGAAGCTGAAGGAAACCAACAAGACATGATTTTTCAAACAGATTTGGCTCATGAGGCTGCTTATTTTCCCAAGCCAAAACACGAATTTGCAAAAAGTATAAACAAGGTCAGAAAAATTTGCAAACTTTTTCGAAAATCACCAACCAAAAATGAAATATTGCAAGATTTCGTGAGAGCAAACTTGAATGGGAAAGAATATAAGCTTATACTAGACTGCAAAACTAGATGGCATAGCATGTTTTATATGATAGAAAGATTTTTGAAATTAAAAAGCTGCATTCCAAACGCCCTACGAGCAGTACTTTCAATCGAAGCCGTATCCGACGATGAATGGAAAACACTTAATTTGATATATGAAACTCTTCATCCGGTAGAAATGATTTTGAAGGCTATCTGCACGGAAGATGCGGACCTACTTAAAGCAGCGTCTTCATTAGAATTTGTCTTAGGCAAACTTGATGATGCAGCCAATCCTTTGGCTTTAAAGCTTCGTCACAGCCTTTCAAATCGTTATAATTTGAGAAGAAAAGTGGAAACTGTGGCTCTGCTGAGTTATCTCCACAATCCAAGGAAGTTTAAGAATGATGAGTCAAGAACTTTTGTTTTTCCAACAAAACAAGTTTTGAAGAATTATGCTAAACAAGCATATGAGATTATTTCCAGAACATCATGAGTGGAGCACAGTGGAGTTGAGTGAAGAAACTGAAAATGAAGAAATTGTTCAACTAGAAACGTTGTCTCATCTATTGCCGATGCTGACGATCAACTCATGCGTGAGTATACTTGTGCAATGAAGAAACTAAATGAGGAGCCTAAGAAAGACACCACTGAGCTCGAAATCAACAAAGAATTCAAGTATTTTGAAGCAACCTTGAATAGGAGCGAAAAGCTCGAGCAACTTTATAGAGCATTGCTTACAATTAAAGCGACCAGCGTCCAGTCAGAAAGAGCTTTTTCGATTACAGGACTGTTCAGCACAAAAATTAGAACAAGTCTCTCCAGTAAAACGCTCAATGCGTTGTGTTTTTTGAAAGATTATTACCAAAATAAAATCAATCATTAAGCAAGTTCCTAATGTTGTTATATTTTCTTTTAAGAATTTTTTAAAGAACCGGTTTTCCTTTGCAATTTTATTAAAATGAGAGGACATGTTTTTGTGTTAAATAAATTATGGATTTATATTTTTTAAAGGAAATTTTGTTAATGATACTTTTTATTCAAATATGTGCATGAAATAAATGTTATATTTGTGTTAGTTTTACATTTTTTATATTTATTTCATAAAAAGCAAAACAGACGTCAAAACCGGTTTTGAAACCGGTTTTGATAATAAGCGTCGGTTAAACTCAGTTTTGAAAATTATCAGTTTTGTGCGAGCCCTAGTAAATTCCATCTCTGTTATAGAACTCTTTTTTTTGTAAAATTTATTCCACAGTTCGATATATGTAATTTCCATGCTCTGACATAGTGTCTTAAGCCTACTATTTATATATAGTGCTTGTGAGTACCACTTATTATTCTCATGTATCCTGGGAATTATACCTGTGATAGATGTTTTAGAGCTCCATTCCTTTAACTTCGTTAATAGCTGTTTATATGACTCCACGATTTCTTCAGAGTGCTTACCCTTTATATCATTTCCACCTACATGTATAACCATATTCTTTGGTACAGTTAGGTCAATACCAGATCCTTTTTCTATAATTTTATTAATAATTCTACTTATCCCTGCACCTGGATAACAGTAAGCTATGCTACCTCTAGGTAATTTAGATCCTAGGCCCCTCCCTTGAGAGTCACCTATAACGGATGCTGGTTCAAACACAACTATAGCTTTAGAGTGCCTAGGTTTATATGAGTCTGGATTATTATTGCTAAAATTTTGTTTTATATACCTACTTTCTT
Source organism: Bathynomus jamesi (assembly GCA_023014485.1). Lineage (NCBI taxonomy): Eukaryota > Metazoa > Arthropoda > Malacostraca > Isopoda > Cirolanidae > Bathynomus > Bathynomus jamesi. Next base: position 580,271 of record JAJOZX010001880.1, on the reverse strand, counting down.
CAGCTTTCTCATCTTGATCCTGGACCAGCAAGAAAGCATGACATTTATGCATACCGTGCTTTGATTAGCCAATGTAGGTATATCGTCATATGGAACCTATAATTTTTCGGTAATTATTTGTTTTTACTCCCAGTCTGTTTTTATGATGAGAACAAACTTTTCTGGTCAATTTTGAGGTGTTTTGCATGAATCTGCCATCCTTTTCCTGTGGAAATGCATAGTTTTCGAGATATCATCACCTCAAAAACTACACATTTGCACAGGAAATGGATGGCAGTTTCATACAAAACCCCTCAAAATTAACCAGAAAAGCTTGTTCTCATTCATTTTCACTTAAACTAACGAAAATATCGTGACAACCTAACCAATCATCAAGGTGTACAGTTGACCTAACCAGGCATTCAGTTGACCTAACCAGGCATTCAGTTGACCTAACCAGGCATTCAGTTGACCTAACCAGGCATTCAGTTGACCTAACCAGGCATTCAGTTGACCTAACCAGGCATTCAGTTGACCTAACCAGGCATTCAGTTGACCTAACCAAGCATTCAGTTGACCTAACCAGGCATTCAGTTGACCTAACCAGGCATTCAGTTGACCTAACCAGGCATTCAGTTGACCTAACCAGGCATTCAGTTGACCTAACCAGGCATTCAGTTGACCTAACCAGGCATTCAGTTGACCTAACCAGGCATTCAGTTGACCTAACTGGTTAATATCGGTTATTTCACCTAAATATCTTGATCTTTTCGTATTAGGTACTCGCTGTCACATTTTGGGCAAGTTAAGGATGAGAGAATAATGCCGTAATTGATAAAAACATCCAATCCTTTGTCTTCATCTAGGGCACATGACGAATCAAGTTCTCAAAGTCAAAATCATACAAATGGCATGCCATAATTCTATCACAAACACCACTAAACTGAATCCAATTAGAAAAAAAAAAATAGCCAGAACAAAACCCAACCAACTAATTAAGTCGCAGAGTAATGAAAAAATAGCCTAATCAGAAAAAATATTTTATGAAAAAAAGTACATTATAGCCAAAACAGGAAATATACTTGGTAATTGTATACAATATCCCCCTCACCTCAGTTTCTAATAAAAATTATTGCAATGCGTAAAAAATAATAAATAAAACCTTTCCTTTAAGTAAAAAAAATTTTGGTCGATCATATTTATGGAGATATTATTTAATTAACGATATCCATTTGACGTGACGTTTTTCTGATTGGGCTATTTTTTCGCTACTCTGCGACTTAATTAGTTGGTTAGTTTCTATTCTGGCTATTTTTTATTTTTTTCTAATTGGATTCAGTTTGGGTAATACCTGTTTGGTCGTGTTTGTGATAGAATTATGATGTGCTATTTGTATGGTTTCGACTTTGAGAACTTGATTCATCATGTGCCCTAGATGAAGACTAAAAAAGTGCATAACTTAACATATTATTACATTATCATTTGTATAATTTAGATATCTGGGGTATGCTCCACCCCCGTAAAGATCACGCATCACAAATCACAAATTGATCGGTATAGGGTTTACTTTGTGATGCGTAATCTTTATGGGGGCTCCACCCCTATAACCCTGAGACCTAAATTATACAAATGATAATGTAATAACATGTTAAGTTATGCACTTTTTTAGTCAAAAATACATTTTTCTAGGTTAGATAAGGTTAGGTTATGTTGGTTTCCGAAAATAAATAAAGTAATTACATGCTATAAATAAAGGTTTTACATCAATTGTGAAGTCAATTTCATAAAATTGAGGTGAGGGGGACATTGTATACAATTACCATATATTTCATTGCGCAGAACCTATATATCTGTTGTTATTAAGTTCCCGAGCAAAAAAATACCATCATTGTAAAGCATTTGAACTGCTTTCCAGGTATATCTGACTAAAAATATTAAGTTTGAATGGCCGTTAAAATGAATATTATCCAATTTTTCTACTATTTATAACTTTCTTAATAAGCATTTGTACAAGACACAGATTGCAGATTCAAACAAAACATAGTAAAATACCTTAAGAGGTTATGCTATTATTATAGTTTCAACCACAACTTGATTACTGCATATTTGATATGTTATTTAGCTGTATCTCTTCATTTCAGACAACTTTTTCTAATACCACTTCCGTCGCAAATGGATAATAACTGAGATAATAAATATAATAATTTTTGGTCCGCCATATTGTCTCAGTCTAGCCATGGGTACAGTGTGTGAAGGTTGTGCTCTTACTCCGTTTGAAGTGATTCATAAATTTTTTAAGAATAGCATTCACTCGTTAGGTTAATTGAATGCCTGGTTAGGTCAACTGAATACCCAGTTAAGTTAATTGAATGCCCAGTTAGGGCAACTGTACACCCTTGATGATTGGTTAGGTTGTCATGATATTTTCGTTAGTTTAACGATTTATTTTTTAAACCAATTCATGGCTAGATTCTGAAGGAATCGTTTTGTGGAACCAATTCTAAAGGAATTGTTTATCTTATCACTCCGTCATAACCCAGCCCAACCCAGTCTAGTGAATTGAATTGAGTTGGGTTGGTTATGAAACTTATGTTTTTCCTATGTTTTTTGAGGTGATTCACTCGAATTTGACATCCATTTCCACTGCAAATCACTCATTTTTGGCTTCTGATATTAGGGGGGGGGGATCTCAAAAATGAGTGATTTGCCATGGAAACAGATACCAAATTCAAATGAATCGAATCAAAAAACATAGGAAAAACATAAGTTTCATATTCAAAATGAATTGGGACCAAAACTACAAATTTACCAGGCTCAGTTCCTAGGTTTTCCGTTGGTTTCTGATGTGATTCATCTGAAAATGATTCATTTCCATCACAAATCACTCATTTTTGATCCCCCCCACCCAAAAACCCTGATTTCCCATGCATTCCCCCATATTATGGGGGGGGAAGGATCACAAAAATGAGTAATTTGCATGGAAATGAATGTCATTTTCAGATGAATCACGTCAGAAACCACAAGAAAACCTAATTTTTATTTTTCAAAATGAGTTGTGGTTGAAACTATAAATTTACTGAGGTTATTATTGAATGTTTCACCAACAGTTTCATAACTTTGTTTCAGTTTATTTGTGCAAGGTATGAAGGTCATATTTGAACAGCACACACCAAAATACATTAGAAAAATAGGTAAATTTTCACAAGTGTACATTACAGGCTTTGTAAATCAAAACTATATTTTTCTGATGGTTTTTGATGCAATTTGAATGAAGGTTAATTTCATTCAAACATCAAAAACAATCAGAAAAACATAGTTTTAATATATAACATAACATAACCTAACATAACCTAACCTAAAATTCCAAAATTCCTTAAAAGCCTGTAATGTACTCTTATAAAAAAAATACAGAAAAATGTATTTGGGGATATTAATTTCAGTGTTGGTGAAACATTCAATAATTAGGTACCCCCTAAGAAATTATGGTTATGCTTTCAACGTCACTGTTGGTAAAACATTCAATAATAACCTATTTTTTGCTCATTTCATTTGCTTGTATCTCAGAAACTATACATTTGCACAGAAAAGACGAGTCAAATTTGTGCATAACACATCAAAATTACCCTAAAAAGTATGTTCTTGTGTGTTAAAACGAATATTCACCAAAAACTTTATCATAAAAAAAAGCTCATGACTCGGATAACCTCCATAGGCCCCAGCAGCTTCGTTTTCCAAATGAAATGTAATGACGTACGAGTGTTTTCTATTGCTTGGGCCAAGCTCATACCATAAATTTATAAAAATGTCAGTCTTAGGTCGCAAGACCCAGGCCGAGGACCTCTGTCACCATTTCATTATTTTTATTTCTTTGTTATTCCTACTTTAAAGATTTGGGAGACCGATAGGAAAATTATGGAGGCCTAATTTAAACCTATTCATAAAAACTTCAGAAACCTAGTAGTATCAGCACATAGGTCATTTATGGTTGTATGATTTCACCATTCGTCAATCATTTATAGCACAACTCCCCTGTTTATAACACACCAACAAACCTACTAGCTACCACAGTGTAAGTACATATACAGTATGGTAATAAAAACCCACTCTAATAGACAGAGTTTATTTCCACAAGTTTCGATGCCCACTGGCATCCTCTTCGGGTGGATACAGAAATTCATTTTTCTGTATCCACCCGAAGAGGGTGCCAGTGGGCATCGAAACTGTTGTGGAAATAAACTGTCTATTAGAGTGGGTTTTTATTACCATATTGTGACTTTCACGTTGAAAAAGTGAAGTTTTTTGCATTTACATATACAGTGTTGGGCTTCCAACATTTTCAGCCTACTTGTAAATTTGACTAAGTCAGCGAGCAGACTCGGTCGCTCAGTGACTCTTGACTCCATTCCCCCAAAGCAGAGTCACCCCACCCCGTTTACTTTTTCCCGTCATTGCTGAATATATATGGTAAATCTTACTTTTAAGGCCGCAGAGCAACCACGTATCCTCTATTAACAACACATACAGCATATGAATCGATAGAGCACAAAACACTATATAATGTTATCATGTTTTAGACCAGGAAAGACCCTAGATCCACTCATGACTAGTCCACCTAACTCTGTTTGTAATTGTGTACTGCGCACGTCCTCCGTGGTGGCGGAGGGGACCTACAATTTTATATGGGTTCCGAACCAAAACTCCTTAATTTTACTTCCTTAAACTATACTTAATCTATCAACATATGCATCTAATCGATTTTTAAACATGTTTATAGACGTGCTACTAATTATTTCTACCGGTAAACTATTCTAGCTATTTACTATTCTATGCGTAAAAAAGTTTTTTTTTGGCGACTGCCGTCTCGAACTTTCTACTTGTCAGTTTACACCCGTTATTTCTAGTTCTACTATACTGTGCTATTTCGAAAAAGCTATTGCTATTTACATTATCGAACCCATTCATAATTTCACAAACCTGGATTAGATCACCCCTTAGCCTCCTAGTCTCGAGTGTAGTCAATTTTAACTCCTTAAGTCTATCCTCGTACGACTTTGACCTAAGCGACGGATTATTTTAGTTGCTCGAGTTTACAGTCTGTGTACATGCGTCACACAGAAATTTGATTCCCACGTCTGTTTCGCGTTCGAGACGAGATATTTTCCTATCATCCCAATTCATGCAGATAAAGTCGTGTAGTTTTTGACAGAAATCATATCTTATTGCTGCATTTTCCAGATTACACAAATTGCAGATTAGTGAGAATTTGGACCCATGGTCATGCTATTCATTAATTACACTGGTCTGCGTGATTTTAAAGGTCAAGGATATGTTTGTTGTTCTTAGGTCAGTTTCTCACGCTGATTCCGAAAATCGCATCCATTTTTCTCAATCAGGTCAACTTTTCGAAATATAAACACTTTCTAGAAATTCTCATTTCCCGTTTTATTGGTAGGTGAACGATACATGTAGTAGCATATGTCGACTGGTATATACATACAGGCTTTACAGGCTGTTCTTATAGATCTCAAGAAGGGTACAGCACACTATAATAGGCTAATCAGGGATGAATGGCCTCTTCAGGGACTTCCGCTTGTGCCGGGCAGACACCACATCCCTCTTCAGGCACCAGCAGTAGTCGGCCAGCATATCTAAAAAACCTGACCTGATTGAGAAGAATGGATTACATTTCTGAATCCAGCGTGCGAAACTGATCCTAAATCAGTTGAAAAACCTCTGACCTTTGAAAAAAAGATTTGAAACGCAGGCCAGTGTTATCGTAAAAAGAAATACACACACAAATTATTTATTTATTTATTTTATTTTTTTTCCTTTCTTTCTCTTTTCTTTCTTTTCGATGGTCGCGAGGGTTTTCTGACCTTTGCGTTTTATGACTTTTCCCTTGCCTTGTTTCCAAATTTCTCGAATGCAAACCATATTACAGTTTAAATATACAGGGGGGTACCTAAAGTATTTGGCATCCGGGACGGATCCTTCCTTTGGCACCCCCCACAAATAATTTTAAAATTTAAACACAGAAAAATATATTATGTTTGCAAGTAGATTTTTAAACAGTACAGTACTGTCATAAGCAAATTGGAAATAAGAAAAATGCAGGACATTAAAAATTCAGTGAACAGATAATACTGCATTTTATTTTATACAAAAAACACAGGGAATCCAGTCTCAACGCTCAGCCTCTTCTTCAAAGGTAAATAGAGAGGATTCACAGTCTCTGCTTTCGAGCCTTAATTTCTGCAAATTGATCAATGACCTCATCAAAATTCACCTTCTTTGCATATTCATGCTCAATTGAAAGTAAAGCCAGATTTGTCAATCTTGTCTGACTCATGATCGAGCGTAAGAAATTTTTTTATCAATTTCAATTTGGAAAAACTTCTTCCACATGAAGCAATAGAAACACAGACAGTCAAAAAGAATCTCAAACACAGTGACAAGCTTGGCAAAGATTCACAAAAATCCCATTTCACAATAAACTCCAGAAACTGCAATGATGTCCATTTCTTTGCATCTTCGACGCTGATTTTGGCAGCTTCCAAATGCCTCCGAAGTCGTCCAATTTCCACACTGATATCTTCATCAGAGAATTCATCGAAAATGTGAGTAAAATTTGGAATATACTTCCGAAGTTCTTCTTCTGTTGCAACAACCAAAGTGTTTGGCTGAATAACAGCGAAGATTGACAGAATTTGATCCATTGCCTTAGAACGAATCTCCAATTCTTGATGAAAGCGATCAAGACATTCAAACATAGCTCTTTTTACTTCCTCTGGCAATGTGAGACCAGCATTCTTTGCCATCTCTCCTGGCATCCTTTTTCGGAGCTCTACTCTCCCTCTTCTCTCCATAGAAATGTCCATTTCCTCACACTTTGTAGTTGCATAATGAATGGCCCTCTCCACAATTTCATTGCGCTGATCTTCAAGAAACAGTTTTAGAGGTTGGAGCTTCACAATGCACTTTTCAAGGCTGATTCCAACTGTTTGCAAATACTTTTGTGTGAGATTAATTTCTTCCAGGACTTCACACCAGAACGAAAGGTAACTCAAAAAAGGGAAATCACATACAGCAGACAGCAAAATTTGAGCTGATCCTCTTATGTCTACATTTTCTTTGGGATCGCACAGTACTTCAAGGGTTGAGGTCAGCTTTTCAAAATTTGCCTTCACTGGTTTCACAGCGTCATAATGAGCACTCCATCTTGTCTGGGAAAGTCTTTTGACTGTCATGCCTACATTCTCTATCAGCACTTCCCATCGATGAGTTGAGACTGAAAAGAAGGAATAGACTCTCTCCAAGGTTCCAAAAAAAGTTACACATGAAGAAACGCTTCCAAATGAGTGCACTCCGCAAAGGTTCAGAGAATGATTTGCACAAGGCACAAACAAAGCCTTGGGATTAATCTCTCTGATCTTTGACTGAACACCACCATGAATCCCAGCCATAGTTGCAGCGTTGTCATATCCTTGACCACGGCACAGGTTTATGTCCAGTCCATCTCTCTCCAGATGTCTCAGGATATCCCCTGTGAACTCAGCAGCAGCCTTTCCGGCAATAGGGAAGAAGCCCAAGAATGACTCCTTTACTTCAACTTTGTCACATTCAATATGGACGTATCTGATCAGTGTGGGACACATCAGGAGTGCTGTCAAAAAGAATTCCAAAATACTTTGCTTTCTTGATATCAGCCACTATTTTCTCTTTGACATAATTACCCGAAAGGCAAATTAACTCATTCTGAATCTTTGGAGATAAATACGAAGCCACTCTCCTCCCAGATGGAATAGAATGCTTAATCCTTACAAAATGTTCTTTCAAAACTGGATCATAATTTGACAGCAACTCTACCAATTCCATGAAGTTTCCTTTGTTTGCTGATGACATGTCCTCTTTGTGACCACGAAAAGGAAGATTCTGGTGAGCCAGAAACAAGGTTACGTCCAAGAGGCGATGTAAAATATCCCTCCATTTCTTTCTCTCCTTGTCCTTTGTTGATTGATGAATTTGATCAATGGTTTTTTGAAGCTTCAACCCTGCTCCCAAGGTCTTCCATTTCTCCAGGCATGAGAGATGCTGCTCAGAAGCCTCATGGTCAGACACCTTTGGGTTTAGCTTCCACCATGCTTGAAACCCAGTGACAAAGCTGGATGTTCCAATTCCTTTGTCATCAAGAGCAAACAGTCTGCAGCAAAAACAAAACAAACTTTCTTTTGATGGAAATTAAACCATCCATGTTCTCAAAACTTTCTCGCCATTTGACAGAGCCTTATGAATTTCCATCCTCCAATCCTTGCTCTCTCTCTCTCATTTGAATCCTCTGTGAAGATGCTTCTTGTATTTGTCCTTCAGATTCACCAGGCTGAATATCTTCAGGACTTTCTCCTATTAACTTGATGTTGAGGGCGTCACATACTTCAAAATTGATCCGGACATTGCCTGAGCCACCTTTTCTCTTGCCCTCTTCATTTTTCTTTGTTGGAATCCACTGGGTCGATTTCGCTTCATGTTGGATGTTTTCTGCAAAATTTTAAAATCAAAAGGTATAAAGCATGAATATGCATAACAAGCATGAACTGTTATGACTTGAAATACATTAACTGAACAAATTGTCTGTGATTATTATTATTATTATTTTTTTTATTTATTACTTTTTTTATTATAACATCACGACGATGCATTTACCGGGTATTATAACATCACGACGATGCATTTATAAACACTTAAACATCACTATGATACCACATTGTCAAAAATTACTGGACACTGGTATAAGTACCATGATATTGTTATAAACACCAGCACTTTATGCTTTATCATAATTATTTAATGGAACATACCTCAATTACCTCATGTATGTGGAGTCACAGTGTCAAGTGAACAAGACTTGGAATGTCAGTTGCAGCCAGCTGGCTATGCTCAACAAACTGATGACTAAAACGTCAACAAACGTTCGCCTTTCGATGTAATTTTTATCAAATATTTAATTTTTCGTTTGTAAATTTTGTATTGCCAATAAAAATAAAAATTTATTTTATAGTGGAAATTAACATTAAGCTGTTGTAATAGTTTGAACATTTTAAAAAAAAATTCTTACTTTGGCGAATTTTTCATTTGGTTTGAAAACTTGTACTGGTATTTGAACTCTCCCGATGGCCCCCCCTCCTGGCTGTCACCCGGGACGGACCGCCCCCTCGCACCCCCTTTAGTACGCCACTGCTCACCGGAAACCAGGATGGGCAAGCGATCAATTCTTTCCCGACCAGATAAGTCGGACATCAGCTTCCCGTCCCAGTGGAGAGTAAGGGAACAGTGGGGGAAAAGCTAAGCCTCAACTCCGCTGCCAAAGCTGTGCGATGAGCAATGCGTTTCCTTCGGATGGTGTTTGGGCTGATGGCCAGCTGCTCCACATCGTGACCAAGATAGGATGCAAAGGGGACCAGGAAATGAACTGCTTTCCGATACGATCGAGAGCTGAAGCCACCTGACTGCTGATGATAGGATGATAGGAAGACCTCGGGGCCGCTTTGGAGGACAACATGGTCCTCGTCCTCGAGTAGGCGAGGACATTGCCGTGTCTCCACTGTCCGACACGGGAGTGGAAGAAGACGACTCAAGTTCCACCGTAGCACTCTGAGCAGCTTCGTCTTCCAGAGATCGCTTCTGCCGTCGTTCGTGCTGAGCCCTCTGCTCCTTCTTCGCTGTCTCCTTCTTCTCCCAAGAATCATCAACTCCAACCATGCTTCCTGGTCACCCAGGCCGACGATGAGCGATAAGGAAATCCTTATCCTCTTTAATCTTCATGAGATTGAGTGCGTCGCGGTGGGCGACGTCGAAGAGTTGCTTCAAACTCTTCTGGAACTTCTCTTTATCTTCGACTTCCTTTCCAGAAGTTCTTGACGAGCTCTTCTTCAAGCTCATGTGCTCTGCGTGGAGCTTCGTGACTTTCGCTAAAAGATAGGAGAAGTCAATTATTGGGATCTTAGTTTTGTCCCAGACTTCTGCCACTTGTTGCGCCGTTAGCTTCACACATTGCTTCAAAGAGGCTTCATGTCCGTGATGGTGAAAGAGGACTCGCAACACTTCACCACGACTGGGTAACTTCACTCCCGAGAATCCGGGCATCGGCTTACCCACCAGCCAGATGGCCGAGGGAGATCGAGTTGTAGCCATTTACAAAGAACCCCTGAGGAAAGAGAAGAAACGGATGAGATCATTTTGCATCAGCAAGGTCTGGAAGTATTCAAGAACATGAAAAAACGCCAAATCAGTCATAAGACACACATACGAGCAGTGGCGGTTCCTCATATGGGCAATATGGGCAGCCGCACAGGGCGGCATTTGTGGAGGGGCGGCATGAGCGCCTGCAAAAAAAATAAAAATAAAAATAAGAATAAATAAATAAAGAAATAAATAAAAATAAAAAATAAAATAAAATAAATAATAAAAGATCAATAAATATATTTTTATTAATAAAAAACCATCTATTGCATTTTCCATAAACCTTCCCATAAAAGACCTAAACAATGCAAAATGCTTCCAGATTAATATTATTGGGAATAAAGGCCCATACTTTAACATATGTAATGTTATTTTTCTGGGTTTGGTTAAATAGTGAAATGTATATTATTTATTACAGAACGAATCTTCACACTAAGCCACTAAGGTCTGTCAAATAACCGCAAATGGATAAGAAGAGGTCAAAGCTATCAGGTGCTCAGTTTAGAAAAAGAGGAAAGAAGAAGAGGAGAAACGAGCAAAAGATAAAGGTATAGAGCTATGTCATCTACTCTTCACTGCTATATTGCACTGCTATTTTGTGATATAGCTTTCTGAGTCATTTGAAGTGTACTATTATGTATATAATTAGCCATTAACCAAGGAGGTTGTATTATTCATTTGTTTCCTATTCTAAAAGTTTAATAAATTGTGCTTAATAACATGTTAAATTAATTGTACTAGCCTATTCATGCATTGGTCTGTTATGTTCTATTTTACTATTTGCAGGGGCACTTTTGAAATATTTTGGAACACCCTCTGCCACTAGCCAGGATGAGAAGCCGTCTACTTCTGCCATTATTGAGGCTGAGGAGCCATCTACCTCCTCAGCCTCACATATGTCTCCACAAATGCAGTCTGATCCTGAGGATGAAGACCCATTTGCTTCTACTTCTCCCCGGCAGGACTCTTCAGGTGAGTTTGTGTGCACATATGTCTGTGAGTGTGTGCGTGTGTGTGTATGTGTATGTGTGTGCATCCCTGCAAAGCATTTTGCAAACAGTTATAAATTATAATGTTATTATCACTGGGTCTGGGTTACTGGGTATGTGTGGTGTTTCACCACCATAATTCCATAACACCACCACCATAACAAAGTGCTGTGAATAATGTGTTATCTAACTTAGGTGTGTATACTAATGAGTAATGCTCTTGTTCTTTCTATTAGAAATGCCTGGAGCAGAATCGCCTCCTGAGGGTGAGTCTCTGTCCACCGACCCTGCTAACTGGCCTTCAGTTCTGACTGAGAGAATTCGGACACAACTGGTTTCCAGGGGACCAAGTCAAGTACCATCTGACTTTGTATTCCCTAGAAACGACAGTGACGGAAGAAGTTTCCACCATCAATACTTCAGGAAGTCACTGGTTAGTGGGGAAAATATAACCAGAAGTTGGTTGGTCTATTCCTTAAAAAACAACAGCCTTTTCTGTTTCTGTTGTACATTATTTTCCAAGAGGAAAATAAATTAAACAAGTTTGGGACTCTCGGACTGGAAGCATGCAAGCTCATTGCTCACATCACATGACAACAGTTCAGAACACCTAAATTCTATGAAAATCTGGAAAGAACTGGCAGTGAGGATGAGAAAGGGGGAGACCATTGACAAGCAGGAGATGGCACTTCTGGAGGCTGAGAAGTTGAGATGGAGAGCGGTGCTGACACGTCTCACTGCTATTGTGCCTTCTCTGGCAGTTAGGAATTTGGCACTAAGGGGACATACAGAAAAATTGTTCTCACCATCAAATGGCAATTTTCTGAAAGAAGTTGAACTGATGGCACAATTTGATCCTATAATGCAAGAGCACATTAACCGTGTCCAAAAAGGGACCTCCAGTCACACCAGCTACCTCGGCCACCACATACAAAACGAACTCATTGATTTGTCGAGCAGCAAGACCATTTCAGCAATGGTGAGCGACATCAAACAATCAAAGTTTTTTTCAATAATTCTAGATTGCACTCCAGATATCAGCCACACTGAACAGTTGTCAGTTGTGATTCGGGTTGTCACTGGAGGGGAAGCCCCATATAAAGGAACATTTCATGGGGTTTTTGGAGGCAGAGGAGTCCACTGGTCAACATTTGGCATCTCTGATTCTGAAGAGACTGGAGGAGCTAAAAGTTCCTTTCATGGACTGTAGAGGACAATCATACGACAACGGGGCCAACATGAGGGGAAAAAACAAGGGTGTTCAATCCAGGCTCCTAGAAATTAATCCCAGAGCTCTGTTTGTTCCATGTGGGGCTCATTCTCTGAATTTGCTTGTGGCCGATGCTGCTAAGGGATCTATTGATGCCACAAGTTACTTTGGCATCTTGCAGAAGCTTTACAACTTGTTTTCAGCCTCCACACAACGATGGGCCATTTTGAAAAACATGTGAACATCACATTGAAGATGTGGTCTGATACAAGGTGGGAAAGCAAGATCAAGAGTGTGGAGCCCCTGAGATATCAGGCAGCTGCAGTGAGAGATGCACTGATCGAGGTGAGGGACCACACCAAAGACTCTGTAATAAAGGTCGAGGCTCAATCTCTGTCAGAGGAGGTTGGGTCATACCGCTTCGCCATTTGTTCAGTGGTGTGGCATGACCTGTTGTGCCAAATTCAGCATGTGAGCAAGCAGATGCAGTCTCCTAGCATGCACGTTGATGTTGCAGTAAATCTCCTAAAAAAAACAGAGAGAGGTCTCCGCAATTACAGGGCAACAGGTTTTGTGGCTGCACAAATGGCAGCCACAGATATCTGTGAACAAATGAATGTGGAGGCTGTGTTAAAACAAAAACGGCTGAGGTCCACAAAGCGGCACTTCTCCTATGAAGCATCTGATGAGCCCTTGATTGATGCTTTGAAGAAGCTGGAGGTGACATTTTTCAATGCAGTGGTTGATGCTGCAACATCAGCCATTCAGGAAAGATTTTCCACGTTGGAAATTGTGGGAGAGAAGTTTGGAGTGCTGACACATTTCCAAAATCTCACATTTGAGGAGCTGACAGAACAATGTGTGAACCTTAGTACTACACTACACTTTAAGGGACAATCTGACTTGGATGGCAGAGAGCTTGCACAGGAGCTGAAGAACTTGCCTGACTTGCCATCAAAGACCATATCCTTGCTTGAACTGCTGACATTTATCCATGAAAGGGAGCTCTCTGAAATATATCCAAATTTGTGGACTGCTCTCAGAATTGGTCTTACTCTTCCAGTCACTGTTGCTGAAGCAGAGAGGAGCTTTTCAAAGCTGAAGCTCATCAAATCCTACCTGAGGTCAACTATGTCACAGGAACGCCTTACCGGTCTGGCCATCATCAGTATAAATCATACAATTGCTGAGCAGATTTCATATGATGATTTAATTCATGACTTTGCATCAAGGAAGGTAAGAAGAGTCAGGCTTTAGATGGCAGTTGTGCTGTGGTGCAATTTATTTTGTTTCTTGTTCAAAGTGTAGCATAATAATTACCCTCTCTTAAGTGTCTTATTCTATTTATGTGATAGAGCATTTGTACAATTTAGAAATTTGATTCTCTAGTTTATTTATGGCAGTTGTGCAATTTAATTTGTATTTTTCCTGTTCATAGTATCATAATTACATTCTCTTAAGTGAGTTATTCTATTTACGTGATGAAGGATTTGTAAAATTCAGAAATTTGAGTCTTTGTTTTGGTTCTGAAGTTCCAACAATTAGTCCAATAAAAAGTTATTTTGTGAAAGAGTTATGTCTGTCCTTTATTTTGGGGGGATTCGAATGTGTGTGTGTTGGCGAACAGGGGGGGGGGGCGCTGAAGGTGAGGTTCGCCCAGGGCGTCATGTAAGCTAGGACCGCCACTGCATACGAGAGACTCTTGAGCTTGGATTTACGGAAAGGGGCTCTCGCATAAGGGAGCCGCTCCATGCAAAAATTGAAGTGCCATGCGCGACTCCTAGACAGTTTTCGATCGACCTGAAATTTTTACCATTACGTTTTCTCATCAAATGAGTAAAAATTGCGGGTTGCGCGAAGATGATAAAAACTTTCGATTTTTTGACGCACCCTAATATATATATGTTAACCCTCCGTCTATGGCAGGCACGTGCACAGGGGGGGGGGGCCTGGGGTGCTTGAGCCCCTGCCCTTTTTCTTCTTCATATCAAAAGTGCCCTTTTAGTCAAAATTCATAAATATATTGATTCGACATAAATTTGAATTAATTAGTTATATTTTTATTTAGTTACTGCTACTTCAACAGATTTTCAAAACTGGAATTACTTTGATCTATGATTTTTTTATTAGAATAATAAACTTAACATATTACTATTATTTTGTCAATCAGGGAGGGCGTCCCTAGTGGTAACACTGACTGCAGCTGTTCACTGTTGATTGCGTCTCTCGGGTATGTGGGTGTATTGTTTACTGTTTGTTTACTGTTTATAATTTTTGCTTTTGTATTTTCCTGATAAGAATCAATATTTTTCTATTGCTACTTAAGAGCTGTGGCCATCATATTAAATAGCCCACAGTATATTTCTATAAATCTTTAATTTATAGTTTCATATTATTCCATATTTAAATGTATATACAGCAGAATACTGTAATTTATATGATGAGCAAGCTAAAAGTAAATATAAGTAAAATTGAATAATAATTCTAAATACACTCCAATATTTCAATATCTTCATATCTTTTGAAAATCTTGCAATAAAAACATGCCTTTTTACAACAAATTTTCATTTATTTTCTTTAATCAGCTTTATATACAAAAATAATGCATTGAATTTAATGGAATTTAAGAATATTTACCACATACAATTTTAAAATTTTTCTTTGTGTGTGTATACATATATATAGCCTATATGGCATTGCGGATTTCATTTTTTAAAATGTTAGGGGAGTGCCCTTTTTTCAACTGAGCCCCTGCCCTTCTGAAAGTCTGTGCACGTCACTGGTCTATGGCCTTGGGTGGTTCGAGGTTGACGGGGGTTCTGGTTACGTGGTAACAACGGATTTTTCACTCTGGGGTAGCTGGTACCATGTAGGGAATTGCAGTAGTTTCTTTAATACTACACTCCGATTTCTTCTTGTAGTGGATCGGAAGATTCTGTGAAAACTTACTAAATTACCTGACGGCTCCCCGATTCTTCTTGTAGCGTATCGGAGAAGTTGGAGAGGCAAAACTGGTCTCCTCAGACTTAAGACTGACTGATTTCTAACTTTACCGCTTCTTGAAAATGTTGTTATTTTAATAACAATACTTTTGGAGAATACGGACTCGAGGGTGAAGTAAAAATATCTTTCACCGACTTTTACTGCTTCTAAATATTACAGGTAATGCTTTCAGCCTCTAGGTCAGATTTTACAAAACAGAATACTGTAGTTTTGAAAAGTTACAGTGGTTTATATGCTATCCAAGCTTGTGACATCATTATTATTTTATTTGGCATTATTATTTTATTTATGATTCTCAATAGGCTGAATTCTTTTGCAAAATATTTGAAGATAAAGGAAAATTTTTGCTGTAACATCATCATATTGACAAATAAGCAAGATATTTGAACATGAAGGCACATTTTTCTTTTAAACAGTATATTGACGGATCTGATGTTATCATGATTTGCTGAGTTAACTAAAAATGGAAATTGAAATACGCATTTTATTATGGATTAAAATTAAACATGCATATGAGCCAAAATTAAATGTTTAAAATTTAAAATTAATTGTTAATTTAGAGTTTCGGCAAGATATGACTTCATCTTTTACAACTAAGAGAGAATGTGTAAAAATGAAAAGAACATTACAGAATTTGACACGATTACATAATTAAGCTTAATCTAAAAAAATTATTAGGTAATTTAAAAAAAGAAATAATTTATCAATTACTTAGCAAAAATAAAATAGAAAGAAAGTTAAAATTTTAACTATTTTTCCAAATTCTGCATGAATATTATGTACAGTAGCATGTCATGCGAGTTTGGACCTTATATGCAAAAATGAATGTTAGAATTATTCAGTTTATATATATATATATATATATATATACAAATTGGCTCTTTATACGGATAGAGTGCGGCTCTAGATGACGTCATAGATTCATAGAAGATAACCTCAGCAGAAGACGGCGTAGAAGACGTCCCGAAAAGATGGAATCTCACAAGTAGGTTCCCCTTTGTTCAGCCACGCTTATTGCTTATCTTAACACTCTGGACTACTTCTTACGCGTTTCGCGTCAAAACTCTATCCTACCTTTGGGTCACTTCTTACGCGAAACGCGTCAAGTTGATCTGTGCCTCAACCCAGCTGACGCACTACATACGTCAAAGCGACAATACTCACAGAAATTTTGCATTTATTCTTGTCCAGATCAACTTGACGCGTTTCGCGTAAGAAGCAGTGGTGTAGTCGTAATTTCTTCAGTGGGGTAACGCAACAACAATTTTTCTTATATAGCGTTTCTATAAAATTCTACAGCGTTTTTACATTTTATGTACATTCCCCAAAACACGTTGAAATTGAAGGGGTTAGGAAAGAAATATAGTTAGAAAGAGTATGTATTACAAAAATATAAAATAAAATAAAACCAGAAGGGTAAGGCTAAAAGTAAAATAAAACAAAGTGGGGTAACGCCGTTACCTTGCGTTACCCCCGGACTACACCACTGGTAAGAAGGGACACAAGGGTAGGATAGAGTTTTGACGCGAAAAGCGTAAGAAGTAGTACAGAGTGTTAAGAAATCCCCGAAGGTTAATTTAAAAAATATCAGTGAGATGATTTACTTGCTCGAATTCAGGTTAGCAATCTCCGAATGAAGGAACTTTATTCTTTTTCTGAGGATAGCGTTTCCCTCACTCCATCACCTTTACCTTTGAAAATTCAACAATAGGACTTGGCAGAGAATGCCTCCTCCTCCGAGGATATTCAACGACAACTTCGAGCTGCAGACTACCAAATATTACCGGGGACGAGGTCGTAAGACGGAAACCTCACAGAAAATATTTTCTTCTTATTACAAGTTGAGACCGTTACATTAAGAAAATTTACGGAAAGATGCTTCCTTGAATGCTGGAATTGGTCGAAAAATTAAGTAGAATAAATTTTAATTAAGCAACGAGCCGTTTCTCTATCAAATAAAAGTCTACACTCTAAAAACTCTTACATAATTATTAATAATTTCACTAATAAGGAAGGAGTATTGGTACTTGTAGGTTATCTCCCCTCCCACCAATTTTGACAGAATATTTTCGTTAAAACTAACGAAAATATCACGACTTGACGTAACCAATTATCAAGGGCGTACAGTTGAGCTATTAGATTGAATGCCCGGTTAAACTGGGCATTCAAAC
Source organism: Bathynomus jamesi (assembly GCA_023014485.1). NCBI lineage: Eukaryota > Metazoa > Arthropoda > Malacostraca > Isopoda > Cirolanidae > Bathynomus > Bathynomus jamesi. Next base: position 562,683 of record JAJOZX010001880.1, on the reverse strand, counting down.
CAATCCTTTGCACAATTTAATTATTGCTTTTTCAGCCAGAATGAATTTACTGCGACTTCATGCTATTTGCTACGATGACAAATCAGGCGTCACATTCCTGCAAGAAAAGGGTATCGTCCGCTAAAAGCGGTTATGTGGAAATGGGCATTTTGGCCTCCAGGGTAACATAAAAAATTTGTTTTAATAAATATATATTTTTATACTTTGTATCTATGCATCATAGTAAATACTATTCCAGAAACAAACAATGTTATAATTAATAATAGATCAACTGTACGCCCTTGATAATTGGTTAGGTTAAGTCGTGATATTTCCGTTAGTTTTAACAAAAATATTCTGTCAAAATTGGTGGGGGGGGGGGGGAGATAACCTACAAGTACCGGAGTATGATCCTTAATTTATTCGTTTACTCTAAAGTTAGATCTTGGTTATTTAATTCATTTTTCTAAATGATGAACACAAATTAAACGCAAAACCACTCCTACCTTTTTCACTAATTCACGCACGGTTAATAATATACTTTGGTGCTGCTCTTAATTCTTTATTACAAATACAGTAGTAGTATAGACATAAGGAATTAAAAAAAAGTAAAGAATACTCCAGTTAAAATACCTAAGTAGACTTTGTTCCTATAGTGCTAAAACCTATAAAAGAGTAAATACATAAAAACAGTACAGACGTTTTTAAACTAATTCTTTGTCTTCGATGAAAATCGAAATACAAGGAATAAGGGACACTATCGACTAGACATCCGCTAATGCAAAACTCAATTAATTAAGAACAAACATTTTCTATAGTGTAATGTCTATTGTGGTAATAAGGGGAACTAAATAAATGAAACCTGCCTTTGATGGGCAAAGAGTTTGACACGTGATATTTTAGAGCAGAGGTGGGGAACCTTTATTGTGTGGCGGGAAAATTTCAACTAAAATATTCTGTACCGGTCACATTGCAGCTTTAAAAATTGTGTGGGACATAATTAAGATGTAAATATTGTATGACTTTAAATAATCAAACTGTCCGCAGCAGGTTAAATTATACTAATTCAATTACACATTATACCCGCGCCGGCGACAGGTTCCCCACTCCTGTTTTACAGGATCAGCCGCATCATATATTAAGTGTACGATGACACGATGTGCGAGTGGAACCTTTAACACTGCTACCCTACATTTTCGTTCACTGACTGTCCAATAGTGTCCATGTCTGACGGTAAACAGGAATTTGACATCATTGGAAAGTTTGAATTCGACACACTACAAATTTCTCACAACAGAAGTTAAAGTTGTTTGCAAATATTTCACTTTTATAATAATGATTTGTGAGGCTACACCATAATTAACAAAACATACTCGTCACTGCATTTTCCTCGTTTGAATAAGATAATATAACCTTTACTAAAAATTAAATATACCTATAGTTTAACACAACTACTGACTGTCATAAACTGTTTGGGTTTATAACTGGTAATTACATCTAAAATTTATACACAGAAATTACATTGTAAATAACAGTTGAAATACAAACTTATGATATTTTTAATGAAAAAACTGTTCTGAATAAAATATATAAAATTTATATTTTATTTGAAAACATAACCAATTCCCTGCAGCTCGAAAAATATCAAATACTCGTTTGCAACTTCTCTCTGCAGAATCACGTAGCGACCGCACATCCCTCCAGGGTGCGTAAGTGTCATTGTCAAGGAAACAGAGTTACCAACCTGCGTAGCAAACACTGGAAGCGTTAACACCTCAGGATTGCCGTAGTGGTCAAAGGTGACATCATTCGCTACGTATACCTGTAAAAATGAATTAAAATTGATTTCTGAGCATCAATACTGTAAGTGTACAGTATATTACAAACTTTTTTAGTGATACCAAGTTACATTGTCACTATGGTTATATTCTGAAAGTGTACTGCAGCGATGTATTGATGTATACATTTGTCGAAGACTAAAATATTCAGTATTTAAAAAAGTTTGGAGCTATTGAAGAATAGGGACCCCAGCCTTCTTTAGTTAGCTTTATAAGGCTAACTACCGAAAATATCATGACCTAACCTAACCAATCGTCAAGGGCGTACAGTTAACCTAACGATTGGTTAGGTTAGGTTGTGATTTTTCGTTAGTTAGCCTTATAAGCCTAACTAAAGAAGGCTGGAGTCCCTATTCTTCAATAGCTCCAAAAGTTTTTTATACCAAAATATTGACAAGACTCAAGTCACAAATAGTAGTCGATTGTCTTCTTTAGAATTGTCATGGAACGTTTCAACATAAATTACGACATATATATATATATATATATATATATATACAAAGGTGGGCAGGACCGAGTTCCAAAGGGACCGAACTCCAGGAACTCGGTCCTTTTTAAGGACCGTGAGCCGGAAAGTCAGTCCTTTTCTCAGTGAGGACCGAAATGAGGAGCGACGGTCCATTTTTAAGCAATTCCGGACGGTCCGGTCCGGACGGTCTTTTTTAGTGATTTTAGTGTGTTTAGTGATTATTTGAAGTTCTAAAGAAGATGGATCGTTTCCTCCAGAAGACTCAGAAAGAGACTGAGACTGAACTGAAACTTGTTTCAACACCTAGAGGAGACGAAGAATCTACTGATGTTAGTGCTTCAACTTCAAGTCAAGGAACTGGAGCTCCTAGCGGAAGAACTGAACCCGACAATCCCTGGCCGTACCTGAACAAATACTTTCTCAGCGAGAGGCCTGTGAAACCCTTCATCTTCAACAAGGACTCGTTCCCCAGCCCGGCGTTGAAGGACTTGTTCATCAAGTTTAACACGCCTATCCCATCCAGTGCCGCCGTGGAGAGGCTCTTCTCTTTGGGGAAGGACGTCCTCAAGCCGAAAAGGTCAGGGCTCAGTGACAGCCATTTTGAAATGCTAGTCTTCTTGAAGGGAAACTCAAGCATTTAACTAAATAATTTTTTTTCATCAGAAAGGACCGTGACCGTGACCGTCGGTCCAGTTTGAGGCAAGGACCAGGACCGGGACCGTCGGTCCTTTTTGAGGCCCGGGTGCCCACCTTTGTGTATATATATATATATATTACACAGTATATTGGACTAAAATATGAATAAAAAACTAAATATGACTAAATAACATACTAAGCGTATGCGTTAGTAAGCGTAGAGTAGGAAAAAGATTTAGGAGTTATAGTCATTGGTGATTTAAAAGAAGCGAAACAAAGTACAGCAGTGGTCAATAAAGCGAACAAAATGCTAGGTTTTGTAGCTCGGAATTTTGAGTACAAATCGCCCGATATTATTGTTCCTCTTTATAAATCATTAGTTAGACCCCATTTGGAGTACGCGATCCAATTTTGGAATCCGCATATGCGCAAAGATATAGACAAACTCGAAAGAGTTCAACGACGAGCAACTACTGTAAGATGATTCTGTCGCTTAGATCGAAGTCGTACGAGGATAGGCTTCGAGTTAAAATTGATTTCACTCGAGACTAGGAGACTAAGGGGTGATCTAATCCAGGTTTTCAAAATTATGAATGGGTTCGATAACGTAGATAGAGGTAGCTTTTTCGAAATTTCTCGGTATAATAGGACTAGAAATAGCGGGTGTAAGTTGACAAGTAGAAAGTTCGAAACAGCATTCGCCAAAGACTTTTTAACGCATAGAATAGTATAGAATAGTATCATAAATAGGTGGAATAGTTTACCGGTAAAAGTAATCAGTAGCACGTCTATAAACATGTTTAAAAATCGATTAGACGCATATGTTGATAGATTGGGTATAGTTTAAGGTAGTAAAATTAAGGCTTTGTGGTTCGGAACCCACGTAAAATTGTCGGTCCTCTCCGCCACCACGGCGGATATGCACAATACACAATTACGAACACAGTTAGGTAGATCAGCCATGAGTGGATCCTACGGTCTTTGTTGGTCTGGAACATTATAACATTATAAAATATGTAATAAATATTTTTCTTCAGGCTGATGTTCCTACCTTCATCGCGGCTCTGCTGCCCTCACGAAGTTTAAGTCTAATTTCCCAAATAAGGTGAGGAACTTCTAAATCCACGAAGAACCACGGGTTGGGTTCAAATTTTGAATGATACAGTGTGGAGAAATCTCCATCGAGTGCGTAAAGAAATACATGATTTGCATTTCTGTGAATAAAATGTCTCGTATTACCATAAAGAAAAGACTGGAAATTCACAATTAGAAATCCACTCAACATTAATAAATGAGTAAGTAAATGAATTAAAGTAAAATATAATAAGAAGAATAAGTAAGTTAAAAGCTTTCAAATGCTCACAAAACAAAAAACTTAAAAAGAGAATTGATGAAATTCTTAAGGGAAAGAAAAAATGCGAAGGATGGATTCGTGTCTTTCTAAATGGTTTGGCTGGTCAAATGTTAGACTAACAGCTCATTAATTGGGTTTATTCCACTCGCTTCTTCCTTACTTTTAATTTCGCACACAAACATAGTATCCTCGATGTGCTCAATATATATTAAGATTTATTTTAGTTTTATCCAAGTCGTCTTTTAGCAGCTTCAGTTGATGATGTTCCCGCATTTTGTAAAAAAATTATCATGATAAAGAGTGTAAAGTGAACGGTGATAAAAATTGTATTAAACCATAATTAAAAACTATGTCTGGTATTCGAGAGTTAAATGAACTTGCATTCAGGATTATCAGAAAATACGGAAGATTTTAGAATAAAAAAAAAAGAATTTCATAAGAGCACAACCACAGTAAGTTCAGTGTGCTATATTCTCTGAAAAGAATAAGTGCGTGATTCATACTTGAATTGTAATTTCATTCATATGAAAAGTTTGTAATTTTTCAACAAAAATTTTGCTTCTTTTCATACTTTAAAACAAAATAAAAATAGTTATCTTCATCGCAAACTTATTTTGCCCTTTAAAAATTGTAATTATTTGAGAAAGCATCTCGATGCGTAAGCGAATTTTTTTTTAGATAATCATAAATGACATTTAAATGTTATACGTTTACTGAAACTTACAGGATGGAAGACGCATTTGATGGTTTCCTGAGAAAGATATTAAAACTGATTCGTTGGAGATAATAAACGAGTGGCTTCCGTCCATAATGTTTGATGTCTGAATCTTCAAAGTTGCAAGTGTTGTCTAAGGAAGGAAGGGGAAAAAGTGTTTTGGTATTAAGTTTTGAAGTTATATGCCTTAAATGTTGAAAGAAAAATAATTTAATGATAGTGGTAAACTGCATAAAAAATAAAATTAACAAAAAATAATTCAATTGTTTTAAGGATTAACTTGCGGCTATAGTAGTATGAGGGCATCAATTAATATTTACTGACTCTGCGTTATCCAAAAACGCGATTTAACGGATAATTATTGGATACAAAATATTTCACATTTATTACAGCGGAACACTGCGTGGATATTATAATTATAGAGTTATTTAACCATTGTCATTGACTGAATCTCATTTTAATAAATGACCGAGAGCTTGGCGAAAATTTTAATAAATAACACTTCCATTAACATAATAATCTTATTAAATGCAAAAACCTTCTTTTTTCTACGTGAAGGTCAAAATATGGCATCTTCCTCGGGTGGATACAGAAAAACGAATCAACCCGAGGAGGATGCCAGTGGGCGTCGAAACTGTTGTGGAAATAAACTCTGTCTGTCTATTAGAGTGGGTTTTTATTTTCATATTTTAATATTTTTATTCTTTTGATTATTTTTATATTAAAATTTTATTAAGGTTAAAAATGAAAAATTTTCAAATTCTATGAATAGAATATTATATGAAATAAGTAACTAATATTTAGTTTCATACAGAGGGTTCACAAAATTAGATAGATACTTTCAGTTAATATATGTCTATCACGTACCTTAATGTACCTTAATTTTCTCAATTCAGAATCATCTATCGACGAACAGTGATTGACTTGACTGTAAAAACTAAAAGCATTCCGATCCTTTGTAAGTCTACGATAATTTTAATAACAATTCCCCCGTTATTAAAATATCGTAATATGGGGTGATTTTGGCTCAGGGGTGACATTGGCATTTCTTTAAAAAATGGTTTTATGCATTTTGTGCAAAAACCCAGTTTCATGGAAAACATTACTCTTATCATTTTTAATCTATGGAATTTTGCTTATCTTTTTGTCTAAGCATTTTTTTCTCTATGTTCCTTAACTTATGAGTTAGGTTGTGACAATTGTCAGCAGAAAAACTAGTTAAAAATAGCATTAGCATTTAGCCCATTCTTACAAACCTTCTTCAGTTTCAACCTCTGAAGGAGCAGGCGCAGGGCTTAATTTCTGAATTCGTTCTTCGAGATTCTTAGTTCTTGATCTCTCTTCAGCAAACGAGTTCTGCAAATTTTCAATTTCTGAACGAAGCTCAGAAATCAAAGCAATCGTGTTTTCTGCGAGAGATTTGCATGATTTAGAAGACGCAACATATTGCGCACACACACACACACACACACACACACCATCGTACCGCTATACACATGCTTTGTATTATATTCACTACCTATTTACATATATATATATATATATATATATATATATATATATATATATATATGTATATATATATATATATATATACAGACCTTAATTCAATTTATAGGAGGAGATTGTACAAACCAATCGACCGGGGAAGTACTGCGGCGGTGGGCTAGGGCGTTAGGCAAGAGACAAGGAGTACTGGAACTCCCATTTCTCCTGTCACTGTCCTCCTTAGTTGATCACTTTACGTATCTCATCTACCCTGTGAGTAGTCCAGCATGCTCTCAAACACACATTTCTTCCTATACTCCTCATACCACATACATGCAGCTTACACACTACATAAATCTTTTCAAAATAAAAAAAAAGGCAACCTTTTTAACAGCCTCAGAGACCTTTATTTCGGTTCTATGCTTTTCCTTCTATGAGAGGGGGCGCGTTTTTGCAGGCATTCGCCCTTGGCCCCTCCTTCCTGCATTAATTTATATATACGAAATTAAGCCTTGAGCTTATATATATATATATATATATATATATATATATATTATATATATATATATATATATATATATATATAAGCTCAAGGCAATATTACAGTTTGAGTATATCATAATTAACAAGCTCTACATAGGACCTAAATGATACAAATCAGCATGTGATTTTTGTAATTAATTACGAGTACAGCGAAAACAGGTCTGAAAAGCTGGTATCCGAATCTGTCTGTGAAGCTGACATTTTACCTAACCCAGAATACATTATAATTAGAACGAACGAAATTTCTATGTACACAGAATTCTTTTAAAATTCATAAGACTAATATTGTATGTATGAGGTAGAAATCATTCCATATACCAATTTTGTGTATATATATATATATATATATATATATATATATATATATATATATATATATAAACTGCAAACAACACGCACTATAATTAATTTGCTCGTTCTCCCTCCTCATCTTGTGCGGAACGCTCTTCTACACAAGCGTCATTTTATATATATATATATATATATATATATAAATGTTTTGACAATTAAAACCACTGTTTAAAAAAATGAGGAAAAAAGATTTCACATCGCACATAATTCTTCAGGAGCAAGGATGCGCCACGAGTGTGTGTTTCTTCCTCAAGGCAGCACAAATCTACCTGTATCAATCACAGTTGCACTCATACTACCTCCCTACCCCCTCCCCCCTAGACTTGCTCTACACAAACCGAACCAAACAGAATAAGCATTTACAATCTCAAAGCTTACGTTTATACCCACCGACCCCAATTTTTTTAATTACTATTCAGTTTAAATTTCGTGTATAAGAGTCTCACACTCTTTTACAGTTTCATATTACATCCCTTCTTCTTTCATTAAATTTCGTCCTCCAAAGATCCCAGCTTTATAATTTATTGCAATTGTCTTATTTAAATTTTAATTCATTTATTTCAAGGTTATCCAAATTGGAGATAATGTTTATTTATATCATTCATATAATTTAAAGTTTTTCTTATGCAGATTTAAACCCGAATAATATATAACCTTTGGTTAGCTTCCGCCCGAATTGTTCATTCTGACGAAGGTCAAGCTTTTCACTCCACCTTAGACCTATAGTTTAACGTGGAATCCGAACCACGACCTACCAGCAGCCCAGCGTCTAGGCCGCCCAGGGTACCCATTTATCTACCAACCACTTTCTTTATTGTGTGGAAAGATGAACAGCTGGGTTTTGCTGCGCGCCGGCTGCAGTCACCGGGTCTCGAACTCGGGGCCGATGGATTCGTAGTCAGCGACGCTAACCATTACACCACCGAGGCGCATTAATTACGAGTATATATATATATATATATATATATATATATATATATATATATATATACAGAGATGGGCATTAACGCGTTACATGTAACGACGTTACGTAACGAACGTTACAAAAGTAACGAGTAACGGTAACGCCTGAAAGATTTTCAAATGTATCAATGTAACGGTAACGCCTTGAAGATTTTTTATCAATGTAACGGATTTTTTCGTTACTCGTTACATGTTTGTTTTTATATAATAAGAGTGTTTGTATTTTAGAATCGAATCGGAAAATGGGATTTCTCATTATCGCCCATTATCATTTTTTTGTCAATTCCAGTTATTTTTATTTGTTTAATTAAGTTTATTGTAGCTATACATTGTCAATAAAGTTTATTGTAGATGCATTCAATATTTCATTTCTGCTATAAACCTATGATCGTAATACATTACTTTAAAACGTTACAGAACTAGCTAGCCTCTAGATAGCAAATTTAGGCATTATTAGTTTGTTATGCCCGTGTGTATGATGTAGTCCACATGATGTGGATTGTGGTCGGTAGGCAGTTGTATCATATGTAGCTACTGAATCGTGTTTACAAACTAACAATAATAAATCGATACTTGAATTTGAATTTGATGACATTGCCATTCCATTCATGAGGACTATTAAATGCAATTCACTATTCCGTGTTAGTGGCAACAACTAAATTTATATTTTCTAGGTCTCTTTATCTTTCCCAAAAATCATTGGGTTGCAAATTATTGTGCAAGATATCGTTCTTAAGAGAACAACATTTATATAGTCAATAAAAGTAGCTATTAGAATTTATGTGGTATGGCTGCCATTGGTAAGTTTATCTGTAGTTTCAAAATACGTGTGAAGGCACATAAACAAATATCAAATGTAACTAGTTACTTGTAACGTCGTTACTTGTATCGAGTAACGGTAACGCTTTAAGGATTTTCAAAAGTAACGATGTAACGGTAACGCCGAGTACATTTTCGACGTGTAACGAGTAACGGGAACGCCGCCCAATTTAGTGTAACGGTGCCCATCACTATATATATATATAATATATATATATATATATATATATATATTAGATGAGGTAACATACTGTAATGTCTGTTTTAGTCTCATACATTAAAAAAAAATACCACTAAAATGTTTAAAACCCAGGAGTTTCCGGAGGCTCCACCCCTTGAGACCTCATCAGCCACGTAATTTTACCTGATCCTGATAACGGATATGTTGGCAACACTGAAGATGAAGATTTCAAAGTATCTATTTCGTTCTCTGTTAAAATATTAAAATAAAGTCATTAAATCGTATTTGAAAAGCTACTTTTATGAGAACCTCCCCTAATCAGCTCGTATATCACTTTTTAAGTAATCTCGTTCGAAATTCGTTATACAAAATACTGGGATATGAATCAGCTTTAAATATAATAAGGTATGTACACTTACCCAGTTGTATCACTCTTGAATTTAGAGAACACATCATATTGTCTGTCGTTGGTGGTTCGAATCTATAGCATTGGTGTCGAGATGAGATCAAAAGAGCGTCTAGTTTAGAACTCAATTCGGTAATCTTGTTGGTCACAGTCGTTTGCAATGAATCTGAATTAAATGGGACGCAACATCAAGTATTTCAAACAAAATAAATATTTTAGGATGCAATGGAAAATGTAGTTTGTAATTTTTTTATAACGAAGTGTAAAATCAGGGTTAAAAGTAATTTTGAAAGTATGCTATTCAGTGTATAGATTGTTTTTTATCTGTACAAAATTAATAAAAATACTTTCACTGTTTTTGAAGTAAAAGTTTCTTATAACAAAAACAGATGGTATTAATAATAATAATAATAATAATAATAATAATAATAATAAGTCAGGAGAGCAAGAAACTACTACAACGCTCAGACCAGACGAACTCGGCCCATTACACTAATTCATGGATAAATATTAGTAATCTGCACTGTTAATGGGAGTCGAACCCCCGACCTCAGTGTTTTCATTTCGCTTATATGGAAATGGGTGTTACCCACTGACCAATGGGAGCTGAAATAGTAACAACTACACTCAATTATGTACGCAATTACCTGTCATTGAATTTCCATTGTTTTCGGCGGTCGTGATGATCAGCGGCAAAAAAATCACTACAGAAGTTACTCGCAATAGAAATGAAAGATCGCTGAATAGCATTTTAAAACTTTAAATAACTACCAGTAAAAGTTTATTAACTATAATTTGACGAAACACTTTTCAATAAGGGACACAATTATTAAATGTACACAAGTATATTCGCCCGAAAACTTCACAACAATGATTTCTTTTCTTTAATGTCAAGAAAAACAAATGCAGACGTTTATAAGTAACCGAAACCTCTTGTGTTTCTTTATCGTAGTCTATATTACACCCCTCCCTACAATTCCTTCCACTAATATATATATGACTGTGTTTGTGTACATTAGAACAGCTGAACCTATAATTCATTTTAGGATCAAGTCGAAGAAGACAACTTGTGTCACTGACCAGAAAAATAAGAAGAAACACACGTCGAATCATTTATTTTAATTTTGATTAATTTAAAGTGACGCCAAAACAAAAACGCTCCAAAATGCGCATGATAATTTTTTAAATATTACAGGATATTAATGGAAAAATCTGTTGAAGTAAAATTTTAACACAGTATATACCGTGGCGACATTATAATTTGTTTAAAGCGTTAGCATATTTATTACAGGATTCGTAAAACAATAATTTTACTGCCAAAAATCAGACAAAGAATATATATATATACAGGGTGTTTCACAACCGGTCTGCCATACTTTGGGGGATGATTCGGGGGGAGGGGTAATATCGAATAAAAAAGTTAATACAACATAGGTGTTATTTCTAACCGTTGTGGAGCTATGCACGTTTTAAGATGTGCAAACAACAAATCCCTACTTGTGTGTAATTCGATAGATGGCAGCACTGGTGGTAGTTTCGGTTAACGAAGTTACCACTACTAATCCTCAGTTTTTTCTTTCAGTTGGTTCTAATCTATAGTACGAGACACTGTGTTGCGCTAAGGTGAACAATCAAAATGAATCAACAATTCACACCCGCTGAATACGCTGATATCCATTTTCATTTATGGAGTCTGTGATGGTAACAGCAGAACGGCAGTTGAGGAATATATAAGACGTTTTCCGAACCGCCGAATACCGAACAGACAAAACTGTTCAGTGACACACCAGAGATTAAAAGAAACAGGGACAATTGTTTCACGTAACCAAAAACATGTAACACGACGGCCCGTTGCTGTGGAGGAGTGCATACTGGACCTAGTACAACGTAGCCCAACTACCAGTGTTCGAAGGATTTCTAGACGAATTGGTGAATCCGCATCGCGTGTATGGCGAACCATACATGATGAGGGTTTGTATTCGTATCATTTGCAACGTGTGCAAGCTCTTCAACCGGATGATTACGATAAACGTGTTCAATTTTGCCAGTGGGTGGTTATGCATCGCCAAATTCTCAATCGCATACTGTTTAGTGATGAAGCACAATTCATTCGGGATGGAATTAACAATAGACGAAATTCCCACTTGTGGTCTGCCGATAATCTCCACGGTATCGTTGAAGGAAACTTTCAACATCGATTCTCGGTAAATGCTTCGTGTGGTGTAATTGAGAGATCAGCTGATTGGACCGGTCGTTTTGGAACACCGATTAATTGCTGATATTTATCTCAACTTCCTGACGAACAAATTGCCGCTTTTGAGGGAGGACGTGCCTTTGGAGACAAGGTGCAGAATGTTCTTTCAGCTTGATGGGATGCCACCATTTTTGGTCGTCATGTTAGGGATTACTTGAATCAGCGGTACGGGAATCGTTGGATTGGTTGTGCTGGCCCAATATCGTAGCCCCTGAGATCTTCGGACCTACCTCCGTTAAATTTCTTTTTATGGAGCTTTATGAAAGAGATGGTCTACAAGACCAAAGTACAAACGAGGGAGGAACTCTTGCGTCGGATTATGTATGCCGCTGCTTACATACGAGAACTCTTGTTTGGAACGAGCAAGGATATGCATTGAAAACCGAGGCGGACATTTTGAACATTTAAAAGGTGTATCTCATAAAATGTAACGATAAATACATCAGATTAATACTCTCGTTTATTTTTTACCGTGCACCTTAAAACGTCCGTAGCTCCGCAACGGTTGGAAATAGCACCGATGTTGTATTAACTTTTTTACTCGAAATCACCCCCCAAAGTATGGCAGACCGGTCCTGAAACACCCTGTGTATATATACACACACACACACACACATATATATATATATATATATATATTATAATTGCAAACACGCAGTATAATTAACGTAAAGAACGACGCTTTGTATAGGAGAATATTCCGCGCAAGATGAGAGCGAAAGAACGAAACAAATGAAAAAATTAGGTAACCACCCGGGAATCGAACCCGGGATCTTCTGATTGCCGGTCAGATATGATAACCATTACACCACGGGCCTCACTCAATCAAATGTAATTCCTCTACATGCGCGCAGAAACCAATGCCCCAAAGGGGCACCTCCCGCATGCCGTAACATTATATACATTATAACTGCAAACACGCAGTATAATTAGCGTAAAGAACGACGCTTTGTATAGGAGAATATTCCGCGCAAGATGAGAGCGAAAGAACGAAACAAATGAAAAAATGAGGTAACCACCCGGGAATCGAACCCGGGATCTTCTGATTGCCGGTCAGATATGATAACCATTACACCACGGGCCTCACTTAATCAAATGTCGTAATTCCTCTACATGCGCGCAGAAACCAATGCCCCAATGCGCGCATGTAGAGGAATTACGACATTTGATTGAGTGAGGCCCGTGGTGTAATGGTTATCATATCTGACCGGCAATCAGAAGATCCCGGGTTCGATTCCCAGGTGGTTACCTCATTTTTTCATGTTTCGTTCTTTCGCTCTCATCTTGCGCGGAATATTCTCCTATACAAAGCGTCGTTCTTTACGATATATATATATATATATATAATATATATATATATATATATATATATATATATATATATATATATTACATTTAAATAAATACTCATGACACAGACTCGACAGATTAAGTCTGACAGATAGAGTAAGGGTTTTATGTGTATATTGTGTAATCTTGTACGGTGATAAGTACTTTGAGCATTTTCTCCCTGGTTTACTCTCAGGAAAACACACACACACACACACACACACACACACACACACACACACACACACACACACGTGCGTATCGCCACATAAGTGCGGTACTGACTTTTTTAAATCCACACATCTAAAAATTAACCTAACCTAACCAAACCTGACCTTAGTGTCATCGAACTGAGAAAGGGCTATAAGTATTTCGGACGTAGTTCAGGGCTTGAAGGGGAGGTTTTCCTTTAAGTCATTAAATAGCAAAGTACTCTTTAACCTAGCCTAACCTAACTCAACTAACCTAATGAGAACTAACATAAAATGTTCCTAGACCTTTTTTGTATAGAAATGGTTTGATGTTCCGAGGTACCAAATGTGTTACCTCTCAAAATTCATTGATTACGTTTATTATACTGTATTTTATAAAGTTATATTGTACAATGTATTTAAAATAAATATAATCGAACAAAAATGATAAGAATTGTGTAAATGTATGTTGCTGATTTTACAGTAAATGAAATTCGTTGTATGTAATATTACGTCACGAATATATGATACCAAATTTGATCTGAAATAAATATTTGTTCAACAATTAATGATGTTTTTAAAGTAAGGAGTGGTGATTTAACATAATGGCTTCGAATTTCAAGTTGAATAAATATATATATATATATATATATAATAGATATATATTATATATATATATGAAAATTATTTCACGAAAGTGACACGTGAAAAATATTTATGATGAATAAAACGACGAAGGAAAAGAAACACAAAGTGGTGCTCAAGCGCTTTCGTCTAATGACATCCTCAGGAACACTGGAGTGAAAGGAGAGTTCAAGACAATATATAGGTTACAAAAATAAACATATATATATATATATATATATATATATATATATATATATAGTAAGTATAGAAAAAATTGTGGGAGGAGCAAACACATTTGTATGGAAAAATTGACAATTTTAGTACTTTGCCCGAAATTCAACATAAATTCAAATGGCTTGTTTCCAGCCAATTTTTTTTTTATAGTTATTGTCGGAATGGTAAACAGGTCACAAAAGAATAAAGAAATAAATATAAATATAAATTGGAAAAATTACAAAATAATGCCTTAGTGATATATACGTCACAGCCGAAATAACCATAAAGAAATAAACCACCAGACAAAAACAAAAATTGTAAGTGGAGTCTACAAATTCAAGCTCAAAATGAAAATTTACAATCAATTTAATAGATGATGCGAAAATGATATATATGTCACAAAGAAATAAAAAAAAAAAAAAAAAAAAAAAAAATTGAAAAATAAATTGTAAGAGGCACACAAATTTATAAGGGAAAAAAAATTACCAAAGGTTTTTTAGTTATTGTCTGAATCATACATACTATGGTCACAAACGAATAAAAAAGTACAAGTAAATATAAATTAGAAAACAAAATGATGCCTAGATGATATATAAAGAACTATAAAAATATATACAACATATATAAGATATATATACGAAATATAAACACAATATATATATATATAATATATATATATATGCATAAGGGGCAAATTACCAACGGTTTTTATAATTATTGTCTGAAAGATCCGTTGGTCACAAAAGAATAAAGAAATAAAAATAAATATAAATTGGAAAAATTACAAATAATACAAGTACACATGTACACCCGCATAACCAAATACTGTATATTATATACATATACATACATATATAAATACATTACTTATTCGGACTATAATGGATTTAATTATCCCAGAAGAGTTCCTTGTTTCATGCACTGTCTGTGTGTATCATAAAAAACTCAGGGGACCATTCTGAGTTTATTCCCATACATACATACACATGCATACATATTAGGGCGGCTCGTTTTTACACTTTTTTCGATATTTGATTGGGGTAGTGCGGAAAAGTTGCGATTTGGAGAGAAAATAAAGTGTGTAAAATTTTTTTGATCTACGTTAATACCTTCCGGTGGCGGCGAGTCCTTAAAAATCGAAAAATAGGCCTAACGAGGGTAGATTGGAAAATGGTTTTAAAGACTTACAAAATAAACAATAAAAATTTCAGCACAATCTGTTAATAACTTCCGGTGGCGTCTTAGCCGTTAAGTAATAGAACCGTTGAGCAATAGCGATCACAATATGGTAGAGTTTGTCCTCTCAGTAAGTCACTCGAAACCAACTAACTCGACTAAAATTCCTAACTTCCAGCACGCAGACTTTAGTAAATTTCGAAATAAATTTTCACACGTCAATTGGGAAAACGTAATGGGGAACTCCAACGCAAAACTAATGTGGGAATCGTTCGTAACGGTATTTAGGACTATAAATGAGGAATGTGTACCGTACAAAATTAAGCTGCGAAAGTAAACAACAAGCCCTTGTGGTTTACTTCTAGAGTACGAGACATTATAAAGAGTAGAGATAGGGCTTATAGGCAACATAAGTGCGATAAAGACAATTTGTTATTACGAAACAACTACATATCTTGAGGCGTGAAGCGAAAAGTGTAATAAAAAAGTCCAAGCGCGAATTTGAAATCTCCATAGCTCGTGACGGTAAAGAAAACCCCAAACGATTCTTCAATACGTCAATAATAGAAATCCAGTAAAAAGTGTCTTAGGTCCATTGAAAAATGTAAATGGAGATCTAGTCTCTGAAAACAAGGAAATGGCTACCTTGCTAAACGAATTTTTACGTCAGTTTTTACTATAGAAGATGTAACGAATATCCCTACGGTCATAGACATAATACCTTTTGATAATGGTAATATTTTGGATAATATTGTCGTTAGTGAAGGGAAGTAATGCGCTATATTGATAAAATGAAAACGCGTAAATCACCGGGTCCGTTCCATATATCCCATACAACTAAAAGAATTAAAAGATAGCATTGTTGTGCCGCTAACAAAGATTTTTAATGCGTCTATTTCTGAGGGTGCGTACCAGATAATTTCAAGTTAGCAAACGTAACACCTATCTTTAAAAGTCGATAAAGGTGCGACGGGAAATTATAGGCCAATCAGTTTAACGTCTGTTGTAGGTAAGCTACTGGAATCAATAATTAGGGATCGTATAGTCGAACACTTAGAAGTGCATAATCTGGTTAGAAATACGCAACACGGTTTTAGGCGAAACAAATCTTGCTTAACTAATCTTTTAGAATTTTTCCAAAGCGTGGTTGACGTTTACGATAGACATCGGGCGGTTGATGTAGTGTATTTAGATTTTCAAAAAGCGTTTGACACCGTGCCGCACAAAAGACTCATTGAAAAAACTAAGGCTCATGGAATCAGGGGTGTAGTAATAAATTGGCTAGAAGAGTGGTTGCGAGGCAGGAAACAGAGGTGGTCGTTGATGGAGCGGAGTCGTGTTGGGCTAATGTAGCGAGTGGCGTTCCTCAGGGTTCTGTATTGGGCCCCTTGCTTTTTCTTATATATATTAACGATTTAGATGTCGGCCTAGTCAGTACAGTTTCAAAGTTTGCGGATGACACGAAGCTGGGTGGTAGGGCGATTAATGACGAAGATAGAGGTAAAATTCAGGAAGATCTGAATAAAATCGTTGATTGGTCAGTCACATGGCAAATGAGATTTAACGTGGATAAGTGCAAAATTTTGCATATAGGTTCGCGTAACGGTAATTTTGCGTATAGTATGTCAGGGAAAGATTTAACAAGCGTAGAGCAGGAAAAAGATTTAGGAGTTATAGTCACTGGTGATTTAAAAGTAGCGAAACAAAGTACAGCAGCGGTCAATAAGGCGAACAAAGTGTTAGGGTTTATAGCTCGAAATTTTGATACAAATCGCGCGATATTATAGTTCCTCTTTATAAATCATTAGTTAGACCCCATTTGGAGTACGCGGTCCAATTTTGGAATCCGCATATGCGCAAAGATATAGACAAAATCGAAAGAGTTCAAAGACGAGCAACTAATGATTCCGTCTCTTAGGTCAAAGTCGTACGAGGATAGGCTTAAGGAGTTAAAATTGACTACTCTCGAGACTAGGAGGTTAAGGGGTGATCTAATCCAGGTTTTCAAAATTATGAATGGGTTTGATAACGTAGATAGAGATAGCTTTTTCGAAATATCTCAATATAATAGGACTAGAAATATCGGGTGTAAGTTGACAAGTAGAAGGTTCGAGACAGCAGTTGCAAAAAAATTTTTACGCATAGAATAGTAAATAGGTGGAATAGTTTGCCGGTAGAAGTAATTAGTAGCATGTCTATAAACATGTTTAAAAATCGATTAGACGCGCATGTTGATAGAAAGGATATAGTTTAAGGTAGTAAAATTAAGGCTTTGTGGGAATAGATCCCACAGCTCAACACAAGTGTTGTGGGATATAGGGAGGCAGCGTCTTGGGTTAGGGGATACTCTCTGTCCTTACACACCCCATTTAAAGAGATTCCTCTGCCGAGCGGTGCCCCCATAGTACTGTGAGGTATTGAAAAACTCATGATCTTCACTTGCCCCACAAACACCTTTAAATGGGAGACCCATAATGGGTGCACACACATTTCTACATTACTGTACAGTCTTTACAGCCACACCTACACTTTTTCTCGTAAGTGTATATATTGTAATGTATATGGTTGTAAATTTTGACTTGGTCCGCAATCGATATGGACCGTGACTTGATGGATACCGTAATGAAATTGACTGGATTCTTTGGATCTGATATATTTGCATGTCCGTTATAAATAGATATAGAGTGTAACATTTGTGGATAGTAGTCTATTATGACTTGATCCTCTGGATCCAGAGATTCTGTCTTTAGTTTTAAATCGATAATTAATTAGTTTTAAATTGATAATTATTTAGTTTCGTAAAAATTGGTCGTTGCCAAATTACCGGCAGTTTTTACATAAATTTCTTATGTTCTTGTGGTTCGGAACCCACGTAAAATTGTAGGTCCCCTCCGCCACCACGGAGGACATACACAATACACGATTACGAACACAGTTAGGTAGACCAGCCATGAGTGGATCCTAGGGTCTTTGTTGGTCTGAAACATTATAACATTATAACATTATTAAATATCCAAAATATTGATTTAAAGCAAGTTTTAACAAGATGTTATACAAATGTTAATTCCGGTATATTTATGTGCAAACAACCCTGAGAACACTATTATAGGCTTGAATAAATTAATAGCAGTCATTGAACAATGAACATTATATAAAAATTATATAAAATTATATAAAATTTTTGTGTTTTTAGGCCTATTTTTCGATTTTTAGGACTCGCCGCCACCGGAAGGTATTGACGTAGATCAAAAAAAATTTACACACTTTATTTTCTCTCCAAATCGCAACTTTTCCGCACTACCCCCAATCAAATATCGAAAAAAGTGTAAAAACGAGCCGCCCTAATACATATACATAAGAAAGACGCATACAACAATAAATTGAAAAATAAAATTGTAAGAAAAAAACAGATTTATAAGGAAAAAGAGAAAAAAAAATTTTACCAAAGATTTAGCAACCTGCCCTTTTTGTTTAAATCCATTCTGAAGGAATTCAGAGCAACGGGATCCAGTTGAAACAGACCTTTACTCATGTTAAAGTTATTTGTAAGTTGAATTATAGCCGACTCAAGAATATTTCTGCTAACAATGTTGCTAGAGTGAAACAAAACTGAAGCATTATTCCAATCAATACAATGGGATAACTCTGACAAATGGACAAAAAAAGCACTGGACAACTGTCCATGCGCCCTATTATTAGCTCGGTGGGCTCTATTACCTATAAACTCTCCAAATGGCTTGTTAATGTTTTGTCCCCCATTCTTGGAACTATCTCTGATTCACACGTAAAAAATTCAATGGATCTTACTGAAAAATTGAATAATGTTCGCATTAATACCAACGATAGATTGATCAGTTTTGACGTTTGTTCATTGTTCACAAAAGTGCCGATTGATGATATGCTTGACTTTCTCGCCCGAGAATTACATAACTATGATCTGCCATTACCTGCACACACTGTTTTGGAACTTATTAAGCTTTGTATCAAGGATTGTAAATTCACTTTCATTGGCGAGCATTATCAACAAGTTTTTGGGATGGTCATGGGCAACCCTTTGTCGCCCCTTCTCTCCAATATTTATATGGAGTTTTTTGAAATTACTTACATTCCGAGAATCCTGGGGGTTGGCATCCCATGGTTGCGGTACGTCGAAGATATTTTGTGTATCTGGCCCATGAATCGTGACCTGGATGACTTCCTCCTTCAGTTAAATGACCAAGTCCCCTCCATTAAGTTTACTTTAGAAGTGGAACAAGACAACTCAATCCCGTTTTTGGATGTGCGTGTACATAGGGATAGCCCAGGTTTTAAGTTTAGTATCTATCAGAAAAAAACAAACAATTTGTCCTACGTACACTTTTCCTCTGGACAAGACACCCCTATTAAGAAGGCCATATTTTCCTCAATGTTTCTCCGCGCTCTTAGGATCGCCAGTCCGGAATACATCGATGCCGAATTGGAAAATATTAACGGTATTGGAAGTGAGCTGTGTTACCCATCTACGTTCATGGAATCTTGTCTTAATAAGGCTAAACGAACCTTCTATCGTGTGAATAATAACACTCGCACCTTGTCAAAAAAGATTTTAGTACTTCCATTTTTCCCGGGCTTCTTAGGCATTGCTAATGTACTTAAACTTTTGGATATCAATGTAGTTTTTTCATATAACAATATTGTGAAAAACATCATAGTAAAAAATAGCCCTACCAATAATTTAGGCATTATCTATAAAATTGGGTGTAAGCAATGTGATTCCTTTTACATAGGTCAGACGGGAAAGGATTTGCAAACGCGTGTAAAATAGCATCAATATTCCGTTAGAACGGGACAGTTGTCCAGTGCTCTTTTTGTCCATTTGTCAGTTATCCCATTGTATTGATTGGAATAATGCTTCAGTTTTGTTTCACTCCAGCAACATTGTTAACAGAAATATTCTTGAGTCGGCTATAATTCAACTTACAAATAACTTTAACATGAGTAAATGTCTGTTTCAACTCGATCCCGTTGCTCTGAATTCCTTCGGAATGGATTTAAACAAAAAAGGCAGGTTGCTAAACCTTTGGTAAAAATTTGTTTTTGTCTCTTTTTCCTTATAAATCTGTTTCTCTTACAATTTTATTTTTCAATTTATTGTTGTATGCGTATTTCTTATATATATGTATTTATATATATGTATATGTATGTATGGTGTAATTGTGTATGTATGTATGTGTATATATATATATATATATATTATACACGGTGAACCAAAAGTAGGTGGACAGTAGGTTGAATACGGTTTGTGTTATATTATATTATAACTATGGTGTTCATTATAACTATGGTGTTTGTGTTATATATTAAATATTATAACTAAATTTATTTAAATTTTATTTTGTATTATAGTATACAAAAAAATTAAATATGTATTCTCAAAATAAACGTTATCATTTACTGTCCACCTACATTTGGTTCACCCTATATATATATTATATATATATATATATATATATATATTTATGTATGTATGTATTTATATATGTATTAACTATGTATATGTGTATATATTTTGGTTATGCGGGTGTACATTAGGGTGGATCGATTTTACATTTTTTTCGATTTCCATATTCTAATAGAGACAAAAACTTGCGCATGCATGACAAAATAGCCTCTGCAAAATTTTAGCTTAAGAGGTAATCATCTTCTGCCCCCCGACAGAGCGATGAAAATCATATTTTAGTAGTAAAAAACGTATTTTTAAACCCTAGCCTAGAGTCATAAAATTTTGCGTGTGTGTTATTTCATGCCTAAGCAACGATATAAATGCTATGGGAAATATATAAATGCATTATTTAAGACAAAGAGCCGATCTGGAAATATGTATATTATACATATTTTCAGATCGGCTCTTTGTCTTAAATAATGCATTATATATTTCCCATAGCATTTATATCGTTGCTTAGGCATGAAATAACACACGCAAAATTTTATGACTCTAGGCTAGGGTTTAAAAATACGTTTTTGACTACTAAAATATGATTTTCATCGCTCTGCCGGGGGCAGAAGATGATTACCTATTAAGCTAAGATTTTGCAGAGGCTATTTTCTCATGCGTGCGCAAGTTTTTGTCTCTATTAGAATATGGAAATCGAAAAAGATGTAAAATCGATCCACCCTAGTGTACATGTGTAGTTGTATTACAGTACACTGGTATGCATATGAAATTTGTTTGTCTGCTGTGAGGGTTTTTTCAACTCATATTATATAATTCGACCATGCTGAATTCGAAAATGACATTGGTTTTCCTCAATCAGGTCAGGTTTTTTCTCTATTGGCCATTTATTATAAGTCCAATTTTATCCCCAAATTTATTGATTTTTTTAGCTTAAACACTGTAGATACGAATAATATTATAAGAACACTCGTGAAAAATGAAAACATTGTGTGAATAAATACTTTTATTCATACAATGAATATGGAAAAAAGTTTATTGAGGAAGGAATGAAGTTTTTTTGGCTTTCCGTCTGTGTTTTTCTTCGGGCACGTCTCGCTTCAAACACCAGCAATAGTCCGCCAGCATATTGATATCCCAGTTTCCCTGGTACCTCTCTTCCATTATTTTGATATCTTGGTGAAATCGTTCACCCTGTTCCTCACTATAGTCCCCGCAATTTTTAGGAAAATAGTCCAAGTGGGACCACAAAAAGTGCATTTTTATGGGACATGCGACCCATGAGCTTTGAAAGCTTCCATCAGTTTTCGACAACGGACTCGTATTCTGGACTTCTACGCTTGCCAAGAAAATCGGTGACAATTGATTTGAATGTCTGCCAGGCATTCTTCTCAGTTGGAGTCATTGCGTTTCGAACTGAGTATCCTTGATCAAAGTTCGAATTTGAGGACATCAAAAACCCCAGCATTTAGTTTAGCATCAGATATATGAGGAAATTTACTCTCGAGATATCGGAATGCTGAACCCTCCTTATTCATTGATTTGATGAATTTTTCATCAAGCCCAGCTTAATATGAAGTGGTGGGAGCAAAATTTTTGTTGGTGGTACAAGGGGCACTGAAACGACATTATGCGACCCAGGTTCAAAATTCTCTCTGGATGCCTATTCACGCTGTGCATAGTGCTTCTCATCCGCTCGGCTATCCCATTTGCAGAGGAAACATGGGTATTTCGTGTATCCCCCTTGCATTCCCAATACAAATGCCACAATCTGAAAAAAAATGAAAATATTTAAAGAATTTAGAGAATTTGTTCTATCAGATAAAAAATCTATGCATTGGACTGTATCACTTCTGTGGGGAAGTTAAGTGTTCTTATACGCTCTCAAATAACCTTTGGAAAAACAACATAGTCAATAGCAATAGTTTACTTATGATATTAGTATTACCTTCAAATCTCCACAGATCCTCCAGTTATGTTGGTCGTATACGAGAGCATCCAGTAAAATTTTCATGTTATCGTAGCTCTCAGTAAGTTGTACGGAATGTGCTACAGGGACTGATGCAACCCTATTCCAATGTTGAGAAGTACTGCTTTCAAACTTCGTTTAGACGAGTCTATAAATAGCCTCCATTCTGATGCGTTATATGGCAGGCCCAAGGATTCGATTAGCCCCTCAACATTGCAGCAGTACACTAAGGACGAGGTATTTTCGTGCACTGCAAAAAACTTGCGGAATTCTTCCTCTCGTTTCCTATACCAGGAGAATGTTGTTCCCGGAGCCAGCAAGTTGTCCTCTCGAAGTCGTGAGCCCAAGATCTCGGCAGCTAATTTGGAAAGTCCTAAATCCCTGGTAAGATCATTAAGTTTGGCCTGGTTGAGAGGCCTCGGCTCATTTGAAGCGGTATTTGTAGGTATATACGACTGGGACTGGTCATTGGCATTGGTCATTGATTCATCATCAGAATCATCGAAGTCCAGGGTTTGAGGTGGGTCGGGTATTGTAATTCCAGGACCATGGGTACAGGTCTCATAGCAGAAGGAATGTCAGGTATACAACAATGTGTTTATTCTTCTTGTTAACTCCTGAAAATAGAAACACAGAAACATGGATATAAAACTTGCATATGAAATAGAAGAAGCATTCAGACAGTGGCGGCTCGTGAGGAAAGGCTGCGGTCTGTAAGATATGAATAGGTCGATGGAGTCTGTATATTTTCTTTCTTTTTCATTCATATTGTCCCTTCGGGACAATATGAATGAAAAAGAAAGAAAATATACAATCATTGTATATGTAAATGTAACTTGTATAACAATATGTATGTGTAAATGTATTTTCTATAACAATATGTATATGTAAATGTATGATTACCATTATGGTGAATATTATGCTATATATGGTGAATATTACATTATGGTGAATATTATGTCAAGTTTCATACGAGGATTTCAAAATATTTAAGAAAAATAAATTTATAAGCCCACCTTGAGGTTTGTCATGCAGAAATAGCAATCTGTCACGTGATCCTTTCCTTCTCTCCAAATTATGGGAATTCCAAAAGGCAAAGATTTCGCTCTGCCTTTGCTCCATCTTCTCAAATTTTCAATGCACGTCTTGCAGCACATATGAGCAGTGGCGGTTCCTCATATGGGCAATATGGGCAGCCGCACAGGGCGGCATTTGTGGAGGGGCGGCATGAGCGCCTGCAAAAAAAATAAAAATAAAAATAAGAATAAATAAATAAAGAAATAAATAAAAAATAAAATAAATAAATAATAAAAGATCAATGACTTTGCATCAAGGAAGGTAAGAAGAGTCAGGCTTTAGATGGCAGTTGTGCTGTGGTGCAATTTATTTTGTTTCTTGTTCAAGTGTAGCATAATAATTACCCTCTCTTAAGTGTCTTATTCTATTTATGTGATAGAGCATTTGTACAATTTAGAAATTTGATTCTCTAGTTTATTTATGGCAGTTGTGCAATTTAATTTGTATTTTTCCTGTTCATAGTATCATAATTACATTCTCTTAAGTGAGTTATTCTATTTACGTGATGAAGATTTGTAAATTCAGAAATTTGAGTCTTTGTTTTGGTTCTGAAGTTCCAACAATTAGTCCAATAAAAGTTATTTTGTGAAAGAGTTATGTCTGTCCTTTATTTTGGGGGGATTCGAATGTGTGTGTGTTGGCGAACAGGGGGGGGGGCGCTGAAGGTGAGGTTCGCCCAGGGCGTCATGTAAGCTAGGACCGCCACTGCATATGAGGGGCGAAATTTTTGTCCTGGTCCCCTAGCTTAATTCCAAAGTATGCTCTATACATTGTCTTCACAAATTTAGTGATTTGGGACTGGTTATTTGGCATGGTAACCGTCCCACATATGTAGCAGAATCTATTGGGATCATTTTTACACGCTCTATTCATTATGAATATTTTATCTATATGCCTGAAAGTAAAAAAGATATTATACAAGTGAAACAAGTGATGATAGATGTTACTGTTCCAATTCCGCTTTGACAAAATCACGAAAAATTCTATTTTACTTGAGGCCATAGCCGGATACCTAACCTGAGCTGATTGAGAAAAACGGATTGCAGATTCGAAATCAGCAGAAACACTCTATCAGAATCACTTACAAAACCCTTGACAGCAAAATTGATGCATACCAGTGTTATTTGTAATTTTTCCAATTCATATTTATTTTTATTTCTTTATCTTTGTGACCAACGGATCTTTCAGACATAATTATAAAAACCGTTGTTATTTGTCCCTTATATAATATATATATATATATATATATATATATTCCTTATATATTGTGTTTATATTTCGTATATATACCTTATATATGTTGTATATATTTTTATAGTTCTTTATATATCATCTAGGCATCATTTTTGTTTTCCATTTATATTTACTTGTACTTTTTATTCGTTTGTGACCATAGTATGTATGATTCAGACAATAACTAAAAAACATTTGCTAATTTTTTTCCCTTATAAATTTGTGTGCCTCTCTTACAATTTATTTTTCAATTTATTTTTTTTTTTTGGTTTATTTCTTTATTTCTTTGTGACATATATATCATTTTGGCATCAGCTATTAAATTGATTGTAAATTTCTTTTGAGCTTGAATTTGTAGACTCCACTTACAATTTTGGTTTTTTATCTGTTGGTTTATTTCTTTATGGTTATTTCGGCTGTGACGTATATATCACTAAGGCATTATTTTGTAATTTTCCAATTTTATATATATTTATTTTTATTTCTTTATTCTTTTGTGACCTGTTTACCATTCCGACAATAACGATAAAAAAAAAAATTGGCTGGAAACAAGCCATTTGAATTTATGTTTGAATTCGGGCAAAGTGCTAAAATTGTCAATTTTTCCATACAAATGTGTTTGTTCCTCCCACAATTTTTTCTATACTTCTATATATATATAATATATATATATATATATATATATATAATATATATATATATATATTATATATATATATATTATATTATATTCAACTTGAAATTCGAAGCCATTATGTTAAATGACCACTCCTTACTTTAAAAACAATCATTAATCGTTGAACAAATATTTATTTCAGATCAAATTTGGTATCATATATTCGTGACGTAATATTATAAACGAATTTCATATACTGTAAGATCAGCAACATACATTTACACAATTCTTATCAATTTTGTTTGATTATATTTATTTTAAATACATTGTACAATATAACTTTACAAAATATAATGAACGTAATCAATGAATTTTGAGAGGTAACACATTTGGTACCTCGGAACATCAAACCATTTCTATACAAAAAAGGTCTAGGAACATTTTATGTTAGTTCTCATTAGGTTAGGTTAGGCTAGGTTAAAGAGTACTTTGCTATTTAATGACTTAACGGAAAACCTCCCCTTCGAGCCCTGAACTACGTCCGAAATACTTATAGCCCTTTCTCAGTTCGATGACACTAAGGTCAGGTTAGGTTAATTAATTTTTAGATGTGTGGATTTAAAAAGTCAGTACCGCGCTTATGTGGCGATACGCACGTGTGTGTGTGTGTGTGTGTGTGTTTTCCTGAGAGTAAACCAGGGAGAAAATGCTCAAAGTACTTATCACCGTACAAGATTACACAATATACACATAAAACCCTTACTCTATCTGTCGGACTTAATCTGTCGACAGTCTGTGTCATGGTATTTATTTAAATGTAATATCTATATATACAGTATATATATATATATATATATATATATATTATATATATATATATATATATATATATATCTATATATATATATATATGAAAATTATTTCACGAAGTAACACGTGAAAAATATTTATGATGAATAAAACCACGAAGGAAGGAAACAGAGAATGGTGCTCAAGCGCTTTCGTCTAATGACATCCTCAGGAACAGTGAAGTACATAAAGAGTTACGCCTATATATAGGTTACAGAAAAAAAAAAATATATATATATATATATATATATATAGTATATGCAATAAACTTAGAAGTAAAAACTAAAAATTAAAGGATATCAGAGAGGCATACAAATTTGTAAGGAAAAAATAATCGATTTTTTAGCACAAGATCAAATGAATTATTTCAACCAATTTATAAAAAAATAAAAATAAAAAAATAAAAAAAATACAAATTTATACTGGAAATCTGCCCGGGTTTTAACACACTGCCTTTTTTGGTTAAAGTTCGATGTAAGAAAAATAAAATGAAAATTAAAAAGTTAATAGAGTAGCATAGAAGTTACCAAAGATTTAGCGTTCTACGCTTCTTATCTAATCTGTTCTGAAGGAATTCAAAACAACAGGATCGAGTTGAAAAAGACCTTTGCTTATGTTGAAGTTATTTGTAAGTTGGATAATGGCAGACTCAAGAATATTTCTATTAACAATGTTGCTAAGTGAAATAAAACTGAAGCATTATTCCAATCATACGGTGGATAACTGACAAATGGACAAAAAGGGCACTGGACGACTGTCCTGTCTAACGGAATATTGATGCTGTTTTATACGTGTGTGCAAATCCTTTCCCGTCTGACCTATGTAAAAGGAATCACATTGTTTACAACCAATTTTATAGATAATGCCTGAATTATGGTAGGGCTATTTTTTACTATGATATTTTTCACAATATTGTTTATTGAAAATACTACATTATATCGAAAAGTTTAAGTACATTAGCATGCCTAAAAGCCCGGGAAAAATGGAAGTACTAAAATATTTTTTGACAAAGTACGAGTGTTATTATTCACACGACAGAAAGTTCGTTTTGCCTTGTTGAGACAGGATTCCATAAACGCAGATGGATAACACAGATCACTTCCAATACCGTTGATTTTTTCCAATTCGGCATCGATGTATTCCGGACTGGCGATCCTAAGGGCGGGAGAAACATTGAAGAAAAAATGGCCTTCTTAGTGGGGTGTCATGTCCCGAGTAAAAGTGTACGTAGGACAAATTGTTTGTTTTTTTCCGATAGATACTAAACTTAAAACCTGTGCTTTCCCTATGTACACGCACATCCAAAAACGGGATTGAGTTGTCTTCTTCCACTTCTAAAGTAAACTTAATGGAGGGGACTTGATCATTTAACTGAAGGAGGAAGTTATCCAGGTCACGATTCATGGGCCAGATACACAAAATATCGTCAACGTACCGCAACCAAGGGATGCCAACCCCCAGGATTCTCGGAATGGAAGTAATCTCGAAAAACTCCATATAAATATTGGAGAGGAGGGGCGACAAGGGGTTGCCCATGGCCATCCCAAAGACTTGTTGATAATACTCGTTATTGAAAGTGAATTTACAATCTTTGATGAAAAGCTTAATAAGTTCCAAAACAATGTGTGAAGGTAGTGGCAGGTCATACTTATGTAATTCTTAGGAGAGAAAGTCAAGCATATCGTCAATCGGCACTTTTGTAAACAATGAACAAACGTCAAAACTGATCAATCTATCGTTAGTTTCAGTCCGTGCATTATTCAATTTTTTTTTCAGTTCCATGGAATTTTTTACATGTGAATCAGAGATAGTTCCGAGAATGGG
The DNA here is from genome assembly GCA_023014485.1 of Bathynomus jamesi. NCBI lineage: Eukaryota > Metazoa > Arthropoda > Malacostraca > Isopoda > Cirolanidae > Bathynomus > Bathynomus jamesi. The sequence goes on along the minus strand of JAJOZX010001880.1, from coordinate 534,149 downwards.
GGACAAGACTTTGAGAAGCCATTTGGAGAGTTTATAAGTAATAGAGCCCACCGAGCTAATAATAGGGCGCATAGGGTTGCCAGGTTTGTGGGTTTTAATAAGACCGTAAAGGTAGGGCAGAGAAGGTGAAGTGGACATGAAAAGCGGAATTAAGTCCTTATGATCTTTGAGAATGCGTTTCAAGCCACTATTAAATGATTTGATGACGTCATTCTGCGGGTTCTTCCTAAGTTTGCTGTATGTGGCTGGGTCCTGGAGAAGCTCGTTCATCTTTCTGATGTAGTCCACTTTGTCCATAATAACTATGGTGTTAGCCTTGTCTGCTTTAGTAATATGAAGCTCCCCATCTTTTTTTAATTGCGAGAGGCTATTGCGAAAACGTTTAGGAAAGTTATCTTCGTAACTACTATTCGCCGCACTATAAACAAGGCCTTTAACTATGTTAAACAAATACTGAGGGAGATTACACTGTTAAAACCCGGGCAGATTTACAGTATAAATTTTTTTTTTTTTTTTTTTTTTTTTTTTTATAACATTGGTTGGAAATAATTCATTTGATCTTGTGCTAAAAATCGATATTTTTTCCTTACAAATTTGTATGCCTCTCTGATAATCCTTTAATTTTTAATTTTTATTTTTACTTCTCCGTTTATTGCATATATATATATATATATATATAATTTTTTTTTTTCTGTAACCTATATATAGGCTGTAACTCTTTATGTACTTCAGTGTTCCTGAGGATGTCATTAGACGAAAGCGCTTGAGCACCATTCTGTGTTTCCTTTCCTTCGTTTTATTCATATATATATATATATATATATATATATATATATGTGTGTGTGTGTGTGTGTATACAAGGTGTTTCAGAACCGGTCTGCCATACTTTGGTGGGTGATATCGAGTAAAAAAGTTAATACAACATCGGTGCTATTTCCAACCGTTGCGGAGCTACGGACGTTTTAAGGTGCACGGAAAAAAATAAACAAGAGTATTAATCTGATGTATTTATTGTTACATTTTATGAGATACACCTTTTAAATGTTCAAAATGTCCGCCTCGGTTTTCAATGCATATCCTTGCTCGTTCCAAACAAGAGTTCTCGTATGTAAGCAGCGGCATACATAATCCGACGCAAGAGTTCCTCCCTCGTTTGTACTTTGGTCTTGTAGACCATCTCTTTCATAAAGCTCCATGAAAAGAAATTTAACGGAGGTAGGTCCGAAGATCTCAGGGGCTACGATATTGGGCCAGCACAACCAATCCAACGATTCCCGTACCGCTGATTCAAGTAATCCCTAACATGACGACCAAAAATGGTGGCATCCCATCAAGCTGAAAGAACATTCTGCACCTTGTCTCCAAAGGCACGTCCTCCCTCAAAAGCGGCAATTCGTTCGTCAGGAAGTTGAGATAAATATCAGCAATTAATCGGTGCTCCAAAACGACCGGTCCAATCAGCTGATCTCTCAATTACACCACACGAAGCATTTACCGAGAATCGATGTTGAAAGTTTCCTTCAACGATACCGTGGAGATTATCGGCAGACCACAAGTGGGAATTTCGTCTATTGTTAATTCCATCCCGAATGAATTGTGCTTCATCACTAAACAGTATGCGTTTGAGAATTTGGCGATGCATAACCACCCACTGGCAAAATTGAACACGTTTATCGTAATCATCCGGTTGAAGAGCTTGCACACGTTGCAAATGATACGAATACAAACCCTCATCATGTATGGTTCGCCATACACGCGATGCGGATTCACCAATTCGTCTAGAAATCCTTCGAACACTGGTAGTTGGGCTACGTTGTACTAGGTCCAGTATGCGCTCCTCCACAGCAACGGGCCGTCGGGCTACATGTTCTTGGTTACGTGGAACAATTGTCCCTGTTTCCCTTAATCTCTGGTGTGTGTCACTAAACACTTGCCTGTTCGGTATTCGGCGGTTCGGAAAACGTCTTCGATATTCCTCAACTGCCGTTCTGCTGTTACCATCACAGACTCCATAAATGAAAATGGATATCAGCGTATTCAGCGGGTGTGAACTGTTGATTCATTTTGATTGTTCACCTTAGCGCAACACAGTGTCTCGTACCATAGATTAGAACCAACTGAAAGAAAAAACTGAGGATTAGTATTTAGTTGGTAACTTCGTTAACCGAAACTACCACCAGTGCTGCCATCTATCGAATTACACACAAGTAGGGATTTGTTGTTTGCACATCTTAAAACGTGCATAGCTCCACAACGGTTAGAAATAACACCTATGTTGTATTAACTTTTTTATTCGATATTACCCCTCCCCCCGAATCATCCCCCAAAGTATGGCAGACCTGTTGTGAAACACCCTGTGTATATATATATATATATATATAATATATTCTCTGTCTGATTTTCGGCAGTAAAATTATTGTTTTACGAATCCTGTAATAAATATGCTAACGCTTTAAACAAATTATGTCGCCACGGTATATACTGTGTTAAAATTTTACTTCAACAGATTTTTCCATTAATATCCTGTAATATTTAGAAAATTATCGATGCGCATTTTGGAACGTTTTAGTTTTGGCGTCACATTAAATTAATGAAAATTAAAATAAATGATTCGACGTGTGTTTCTTCTTATTTTTCTGGTCAGTGGCACAAGTTGTCTTCTTCGACTTGATCCTAAAATGAATTATAGGTTCAGCTGTTCTAATGTACACAACACAGTCATATATATTAGTGGAGGAATTGTAGGGAGGGGTGTAATATAGACTACGATAAAGAAACACAAAGGTTTGTTACTTATAAACGTTTGCATTTGTTTTTCTTGACATTACAGAAAAGAAATCATTGTTGTGAAGTTTTCGGGCGAATATACTTGTGCACATTTAATAATTGTGTCCCTTATTGAAAAGTGTTTCGTCAAATTATAGTTAATAAACTTTTACTGGTAGTTATTTAAAGTTTTAAAATGCTATTCAGCGATCTTTCATTTCTATTGCGAGTAACTTCTGTAGTGATTTTTTTACCGCTGATCATCACGACCGCCGAAAACAATGGAAATTCAATGACAGGTAATTGCGTACATAATTGAGTGTAGTTGTTACTATTCAGCTCCCATTGGTCAGTGGGTAACACCCATTTCCATATAAGCGAAATGAAAACACTGAGGTCGGGGGTTCGACTCCCATTAACAGTGCAGATTACTAATATTTATCCATGAATTAGTGTATGGGCCGATTCGTCGGTCTGAGCATTGTAGTAGTTTCTTGCTCTCCTGACTTATTATTATTATTATTATTATTATTATTATTATTATTAATACCATCTGTTTTTGTTATAAGAAACTTTTACTTCAAAAACAGTGAAAGTATTTCCATTAATTTCGTACAGATTAAAACAATCTATACACTGAATAGCATACTTTCAAAATTACTTTTAACCCTGGTTTTACACTTTGTTATAAAAAAATTACAAACTACATTTTCCATTGCATCCTTAAATATTTATTCATCGAGTTCTTTATATTTATTTTGTTTGAAATACTTGATGTTGCGTCCCATTTAATTCAGATTCATCGCAAACGACTTTGACCAACAAGATTACCGAACTGAGTTCTAAACTAGACGCTCTTTCGATCTCATCTCGACACCAATGCTATAGATTCGAACCACCAACGACAGACAATATGATGTGTTCTCTAAATTCAAGAGTGATACAACTGGGTAAGTGTACATAGCTTATTATATTTAAAGCTTATTCATATCCCAGTATTTTGTATAACGAATTTCGAACGAGATTGCTTAAAAAGTGATATACGAGCTGGTTAGGGGAGGTTCTCATAAAAGTAGCTTTTCAAATACGATTTAATGACTTTATTTTAATATTTTAACAGAGAACGAAATAGATACTTTGAAATCTTCATCTTCAGTGTTGCCAACAAATCCGTTATCAGGATCAGGTAAAATTACGTGGCTGATGAGGTCTCAAGGGGTGGAGCCTCCGGAAACTCCTAAGATTTAAACATTTTAGTGGTATTTTTTTTTTAATGTATGAGACTAAAAACAGACATTACAGTATGTTACCTCATCTAATATATATACACACGCAATTAATGCGCCTCGGTGTAGTGGTTAGCATCGCTGACTACGAATCCATCATATGGCCCCGGGTTCGAGACCCGGTGACTGCAGCCGGCGCGCAGCAAACCCAGCTGTTCATCCTTCTACACAAAGAAAGTGGTTGGTAGATAAATGGGTACCCTGGGCGGCCTAGACGGGCTGCTGATGGGTCGTGGTTCGGATTCCACGTTAAACTGTAGGTCTAAGGTGGAGTGAAAAGCTTGACCTTCGTCAGAATGAACAATTCGGGAGGAGCTAACCAAAGGTTATATATTATTCGGGTTTAAATCTGCATATGAAAAACTTTAAATTATATGAATAATATAAATAAACATTATCTCCAATTTGGATAACCTTGAAATAAATGAATTAAAATTTAAATAAGACAATTGCAATAAATTATAAAGCTGGGATCTTTGAGGACGAAATTTAATAAAGAAAGAAGGATGTGATATGAAACTCCAAACAGTGAGAGACTCTTATACACAAAACTTAAAGGGAATAGTAATTAAAAAAATTGGGGTAGGGGGGTATAAACGTAAGCCTTGAGATTGTAAATGCTTATTCTGTTTGGTTCGGTTTGTGTAGAGCAAGTCTAGGGGGGGAGGGGGTAGGGAGGTAGTATGAGTGCAACTGTGATTGATACAGGTAGATTTGTGCTGCCTTGAGGAAGAAATACACACTCGTGACGCATCCTTGCTCCTGAAGAATTATGTGCGATGTGAAATCTTTTTTCCTCATTTTTTTAAACAGTGGTTTGAATTGTCAAAACATTGATATATATATATATATATATATATATATATATATATATATATATATATATATATATATAAGTAGTATGTAGCATGATTTCCACCTTATACATACAATATTAGTCTTTGAATTCTAAAAGAATTCTGTGTACATAGAAATTTAGTTCGTTCTAATTATAATGTATTCTGGGTTAGATAAAATGTCAACTTCACAGACAGATTCGGATACCTGTTTTCGCTGTACTCGTAATTAATTGCAAAAATCACATGCAGATCTGTATCATTTGGGTCCTATGTAGAGCTTGTTAATTATGATATACTCAAACTGTAATATTGCCTTCAGCTTATATATATATATATATATATATATATGCAGGAAGGAGGGGCCAAGGGCGAATGCCTGCAAAAACGCGCCCCCTCTCCCATAGAAGGAAACGCATAGAACCGAAATAAAGGTCTCTGAGGCTGTTAAAAAGGTTGCCTTTTTTTATTTTCAAAAGATTTATGTAGTGTGTAAGCTGCATGTGTGTGCTATGAGGAGTATAGGGAGAAATGTGTGTTTGAGAGCATGCTGGACTACGCACGTGGTAGATGAGTCACGTAAAGTGATCAACTAAGGAGGACAGTGACAGGAGAAAAGGGAGTTCCAGCACTCCTTGTCTCTTGCCTAACGCCCTAGCCCACCGCCGCAGTACTTCCCCAGTCGATTGGTTTGTACAATCTCCTCCTATAAATTGAATTAAGGTGTGTGTGTGTGTGTGTGTGTGTGTATATATATATATATATATAAATAGGTAGTGAATATAATACAAAGCATGTGTATAGCCGTACGATGGTGTGTGTGTGTGTGTTGCGTCTTCTAAATCATGCAAATCTCTCGCAGGAAACACGATTGCTTTGATTTCTGAGCTTCGTTCAGAAATTGAAAATTTGCAGAACTCGTTTGCTGAAGAGAGATCAAGAACTAAGAATCTCGAAGAACGAATTCAGAAATTAAGCCCTGCGCCTGCTCCTTCAGAGGTTGAAACTGAAGAAGGTTTGTAAGAATGGCTAAATGCTAATGCTATTTTTAACTAGTTTTTCCGCTGACAATTATCACAACCTAACTCATAAGTTAAGGAACAGAGGAAAAAGTGCTTAGACAAAAAGATAAGCAAAATTCCATAGATTTAAAATAAGAGTGCCGTTTTCCATGAAACTGGGGTTTTTTTCCGCACAAAATGCATAAATCCATTTTTTAAAGAAGTGCCAAAATCACCCCATGTTGCGATATTTTAATGACGGGGGAATTGTTATTAAAATTATCGCAGACTTACAAAAAAATTATTCTGAATTAAGAAAATTAAGGTACATTAAGATACGTGATAGACATATATTAACTGAAAGTATCTATCTAATTTTGTGAACCCTCTGTATGAAACTAAATATTAGTTACTTATTTCATATAATATTCTATTCATAGAATTTGAAAAATTTTCATTTTTAACCTTAATAAAATTTTAATATTAAAATAATCAAAAGAATAAGATTATTTTAATGGAAGTATTATTTATTAAAATTTTCGCCAAGCTCTCAGTCATTTATTAAAATAAGATTCAGCAATGTCAGTGGTTAAATAACTCTATAATTATAATATCCACGCAGTGTTCCGCTGTAATAAATGTGAAATATTTTGTATCCAATAATTATCCGTAAAATCGCGTTTTTGGATAACGCAGATTCAGTAAATATTAATTGACGCACTCATACTACTATTACCGCAAGTTAATCCTTTTAAGAAGTGAATGATTTTTTATTAATTTTATTTTATTTTAGTTTTCCTTCAGTATATATTAATTGGTGAACTCATACTACTAGAGCCGCAAGTTAATCCTTAAAACAAGTTAATTATTTTTTGTTAATTTTATTTTTTATGCAGTTTACCAGTCATTAAATTATTTTTCTTTCAACATTTAAGGCGTATAACTTCAAAACTGAATACCAACACTCTTTTTCCCCTTCCTTCCTTAGACAACACTTGCAACCTTGGAGATTCAGACATCAAAAATTATGGACGGAAGCCACTCGTTTATTATCTCCAACGAATCAGTTTTAATATCTTTCTCAGGAAACCATCAAATGCGTCTTCCTTCGCGTAAGTTTCAGTAAACGTATAACATTTAAATGTCATTTATGATTATCTAAAAAAACACATTGTTCGCTTACGCATCGAGATGCTTTCTCATATAATTACGATTTTTAAAGGGCAAAATAAGTTTACGATAAAGATAACTATTTTTACTTTGTTTTAAAGTATGAAAAGAAGCAAAATTTTTGTTGAAAAATGACAAACTTTTCATATGAATGAAATTACAATTCAAGTATGAGTCACGCACTTATTCTTTTCAGAGAATATAGCACACTGAACTTACTGTGGTTGTGCTCTTATGAAATTCTTTTTTTTTTATTCTAAAATCTTCCGTATTTTCTGATAATCCTGAATGCAAGTTCATTTAACTCTAGAATACCAGACATAGTTTTTAATTATGGTTTAATACCATTTTTATCACCGTTCACTTTACTCTTTATCATGATAATTTTTTTACAAAATGCGGGAACAACATCAACTGAAGCTGCTATAAGACGACTCGGATAAAACTAAAATAAATTTTATATTGAGCACATCGAGGATGCTATGTTTGTGTGCGAAATTAAAAGTAAGGAAGAAGCGAGTGGAATAAACCCAATTAATGAGCTGTTAGTCTAACATTTGACCAGCCAAACCATTTAGAAAGACACGAATCCATCCTTCGCATTTTTTCTTTCCCTTAAGAATTTCATCAATTCTGTTTTAGTAAGCTTTTTGTTTTGTGAGCATTTGGAAGCTTTTAACTTACCTACTTATTCTTCTTATTATATTTTACTTTAATTCATTTACTTCCTCATTTATTAATGTTGAGTGGATTTCTAATTGTGAATTTCCAGTCTTTTCTTTATGGTAATACGAGACATTTTATTCACAGAAATGAAAATCATGTATTTCTTTACGCACTCGATGGAGATTTCTCCACACTGTATCATTCAAAACATGAACCCAACCCGTGGTTCTTCGTGGATTTAGAAGTTTCTCACCTTATTTGGGAAATTAGACTTACTCTTCGTGAGGTCAGCAGAGCCGCGATGAAGGTAGGAACATCAGCCTGAAGAAAAATATTTATTACATATTTTATAATGTTATAATGTTCCAGACCAACAAAGACCGTAGGATCCACTCATGGATGGTCTACCTAACTGTGTTCGTAATTGTGTATTGTGCATATCCGCCGTGGTGGCGGAGAGGACCGACAATTTTACGCGGGTTCCGAACCACAAAGCCTTAATTTTACTACCTTAAACTATACCCAATCTATCAACATATGCGTCTAATCGATTTTTAAACATGTTTATAGACGTGCTACTGATTACTTTTACCGGTAAACTATTCCACCTATTTATGATACTATTCTATGCGTAAAAAAGTTTTTGGCGATTGCTGTTTCGAACTTTCTACTTGTCAACTTACACCCGCTATTTCTAGTCCTATTATACTGAGATATTTCGAAAGAGCTATCTCTATCTACGTTATCGAACCCATTCATAATTTTGAAAACCTGGATTAGATCACCCCTTAGCCTCCTAGTCTCGAGTGAAGTCAATTTTAACTCCTTAAGCCTATCCTCGTACGACTTCGACCTAAGCGACAGAATCATCTTACAGTAGTTGCTCGTCGTTGAACTCTTTCGATTTTGTCTATATCTTTTCGCAAATCTGGATTCCATAATTGGATCGCGAACTCCAAATGGGGTCTAACTAATTATTTATAAAGAGGAACAATAATATCGGGCGATTTGTACTCAAAATTCCGAGCTATAAAACCTAGCATTTTGTTCGCTTTATTGACGGCTGCTGTACTTTGTTTCGCTTCTTTTAACCCTCTATGGACAGAATTTTCTGTAGGGTTAAGTTATAAATGCGTGTATATGAAAGGTTAGAAATTTGTAACAGTTGTCCATATAGGGTTAAATCACCAATGACTATAACTCCTAAATCTTTTTCCAACTCTACGCTTACTAACGCATACGCTTAGTATGTTATTTAGTCATATTTAGTTTTTTATTCATATTTTAGTCCAATATACTGTGTGTGTGTGTGTGTGTGTGGTGTGTATACCATATGTCCCACAAAAAAGTACACCCAACTTTAGATGTTACTAACTCCTCCAAAAATTGAGATATTTTGGATCTGTTTGTTTGATTTAATATAGCAAATTATTCTTTGTTAACGTTCAAATTTATTCATGTTTAAACGATTTAGTGTTTAAGCATCTGCTTTTAACTGAAGGGTACAGCAAAATGGGTTGCGCGGAATGATCATTTCTCCCAGCCAGATAGCTCCTCTTGCTTTAACCAATGTGCTGCTTTTTACGTCGAAGGACATTGCAAATATTTTTTTTAAATAATTCGAACTTTTGTATCTAAGATGCGAGTCATACATATAAATGAAGAATCTGAAGTACTAAATTTATAAATAACTTTGAAACCCTTATCAAACAGTTTACACGAAGGCAGCGCGTTCTCATGGTCACAACTTATCTGCAAACTAAAAGCTTAAAACAAGTTCAGAATACCTTCGAACTGCAATTTCCCGATAGAGCTTCTCCAACTAAACATACAATTTTGAAGAATGTTCGGAAATACAAAGAAGGAGGAACGGTCCTCAATTTGAACAAAGGACGTTCAGGCCATCCGAAGACGGCAAGAACAGACGAGAACATTCAGCATGTTCGGCATTTATTAGAGAGAGATCCAAAAGTGTCCACCAGGCGAAATGGTACAGAACTCTCACGCATGTCATTTCATCGAATAGTTCGTGAGGATTTGAATTTGTACCCATACAGAATGGAAATTCGACATCAACTCATTGAAGGAGATCTACCTCGCCGCCTAAGATTTGCCCAGTGGTTTCTTGAAAAACCAGAAAGATTCACGGAACAATTAGTGGTTGGAAATGAGGCGGCCTTTTTTATGAATGGTCTAGTGAACAGACAAATCTGCCGTCAGTATGCACCAAAAAATCACCCACCTGACAATCATATCTACGAAAAGAATAACTCTAGACAAAAACTGTCTCTCTGGGTAGGACTGTGCGGTAATGGAGCGGTAATTGGCCCGGTCTTTTACGATGGTAATCTAAATGGTGAAGCTTACCTAGAAATGATAGACCGAGAAATCCTTCCACAAATACGTATTACTTATGGAAACCGATTTAATCGTATTTGGTGGGTGCAAGACGGAGCTCCTGCTCATAGGAGTTATTGTGAAGGAACGCTTGCAGGAAGTCTTCCACCAAAGAGTAATTGAATGGCCTCCCATTACTTTTTATGGGGTCATTTGAAAAATAGAGTATTTGCATCACAACCTATCAATTTAGATGATTTGAGGACTCGCATCACAGCTGAAATCAACTTGTTAAAAGACAATCCAGATCTTATCAAAAGAGTGATGGGGAAGATGAGAGCTCGACTCCAGATTTGTATCGATAGGAATGGCGGTCATGTTGAAAGAAAACGAAACTAAGCATAACTTTTGCAATAAGGAATAAAGAAAAATCTGCTTTGTATTTTATTAAAATTATGTTAAAGTATCTATTATTATGTATTTGTCTTTTCATTACATCGATAGCACACACATTATTTTTTTCATTGACCAATTTTGCGCAATCCATTTTGTTGTACCCTTCAGTTAAAAGCAGATGCTTAAACATGAATAAATTGGAACGTTAACAAAGAATAATTTGCTATATTAAATCAAACAAACAGATCCAAAATATCTCAATTTTTGGAGGAGTTAGTACAATCTAAAGTTGGGTGTACTTTTTCGTGGGACATATATATATATAAAATATATATATTATATATGTCGTAATTTATGATGAAACGTTCCATGACAATTCTAAAGAAGACAATCGACTATTATTTGTGACTTGAGTCTTGTCAATATTTTGGTATAAAAAACTTTTGGAGCTATTGAAGAATAGGGACCCCAGCCTTCTTTAGTTAGGCTTATAAGGCTAACTAACGAAAAATCACAACCTAACCTAACCAATCGTTAGGTTAACTGTACGCCCTTGACGATTGGTTAGATTAGGTCATGATATTTTCGTTAGTTAGCCTTATAAAGCTAACTAAAGAAGGCTGGGGTCCCTATTCTTCAATAGCTCCAAACTTTTTTAAATACTGAATATTTTAGTCTTCGACAAATGTATACATCAATACATCGCTGCAGTACACTTTTAGAATATAACCATAGTGACAATGTAACTGGGTATCACTAAAAAAGCTTGTAATATGCACTTACGGTATTGATGCTCAGAAATCAGTTTTGATTCATTTTTACAGGTATACGTAGCGAATGATGTCACCTTTGACTACTACGGCAATCCTGAGGTGTCAACGCTTCCAGTGTTTGCTACGCAGGTTGGTAACTCTGCTTCCTTGACAATGACACTTACGCACCCTGGAGGGATGTGCGGTCGCTACGTGATTCTGCAGAGAGAAGTTGCAAAAGAGTTTTTGATATTTTTCGAGCTGCAGGGAATTGGTTATGTTTTCAAATAAAATACAAATTTTATATATTTTATTCAGAACAGTTTTTTTTCATTAAAAATATCATGTGTGTATTTCAACTGTTATTTACAATGTAATTTCTGTGTCTAAATTTTAGATATAATTACTAGTTATAAACCAAAACAGTTTATGACAGTCAGTAGTTGTTAAACTATTACGTTATATTTAATTTTTAGTAAAGGTTATAATGAGGCGTTGCGTGGAAGAAGGGCGACCTAGCCAAAATCAAATCTTTGAGAAAAATGCATTTTAAGTTGGAGAGGTATTTATCGACAATTAGGTAGAAGAAGGGCGACCTAGCCATTTTTGGCGAAAATGAATTATTGCTGTTTTCAGTAGCTTAATATATTATATTAAGCTACTGAAAATCAGCAATAATTCATTTTCGCCAAAAATGGCTAGGTCGCCCTTCCACGCAACGCCTCAATATTATCTTATTCCAACGAGGAAAATGCAGTGACGAGTATGTTTTGTTAATTATGGTGTAGCCTCACAAATCATTATTATAAAAGTGAAATATTTGCAAACACTAACTTCTGTTGTGAAAATTTGTGGTGTGTTGAAATGAAACTTTCCAATGATGTCAAATTCCTGTTTACCATCAGACATGGACACTATTGGACAGTGAACGAAAATGTAGGGTAGTAGTATTAAAGGTTCCACTCGCACATCGTGTCGTCGTACACTTAATATGTGATGCGTCTGATTCTGTAAAACAAAGGTGGGGAACTTGTCGCCGCGCGGGTATAATGTAACTCTGCGGACAGTTTGATTATTTAAAGTCATACAATATTTACATCTTAATTATGTCCCACACTATTTTTAAAGCTGCAATGTGACCGGTACAGAATATTTTAGTTGAAATTTTCCCGCCACACAATAAAGGTTCCCCACCTCTGCTCTAAAATATCACGTGTCAAACTGTTTGCCCATCAAAGGCAGGCTTCATTTTTTGTTTCCCTTATTACCACAGTAGACATTACACTATAGGAAATGTTTTGTTCTTAATTGAATTTTGCATTAGCGGATGTCTAGTCGATAGTGTCCCTTATTCCTTGTTTTTCGATTTTCATCGAAGACAAAGAATGTTTAAAAACGCCTGTACTGTTTTTATGTATTTACTCTTTTATAGGTTTTAGCACTATAGGAACAAAGTCTACTTAGGTATTTTAACTGGAGTATTCTTTACTTTTTTTAATTCCTTATGTCTATACTACTACTATATTTGTAATAAAGAATTAAGAGCAGCAGCAAAGTATATTATTAACCGTGCGTGAATTAGTGAAAAAGGTAGGAAAGGTTTTGCGTTTAATTTGTGTTCACCATTTAGAAAACTGAATTAAATAACCAAGTTCTAACTACAGAGTAAACGAATAAATTACGGATCAATACTCCTTCACTATTAGTGAAATTATTAATAATTATGTAAGAGTTTTTAAGAGTGTAGACTTTTATTTGATAGAGAAACGGCTCGTTGTTTATTTTAAACTTATTCTACTTAATTTTTCGACCAATTCCAGCAGTCAAGGAAGCATCTTTCCGTAAATTTTCTTACTATAACGGTCTCAACTTCTAATAAGGAGAAAATATTTTCTGCGAGGTTTCCGTCTTACGACCTCGTCCCCTGGTAATATTTGGTAGTCTGCAGCTCGAAGTTGTCGTTGAATATTATCGGAGGAGGAGGCATTCTCTGCCAAGTCCTATTGTTGAATTTTCAAAGGTAAAGGTGATGGAGTGAGGGAAACGCTATCCTCAGAAAAAGAATAAAGTTCCTTCATTCGAGCAAGTAAATCATCTCACTGATATTTTTTAAATTAATCTTTGGGGGATTTCTTAACACACTGGACTACTACTTACGCGTTTCGCGTCAAAATTCTATCCTACCCTTGTGTCCCTTCTTACGCGAAACGCGTCAAGTTGATCTGGACAAGAGTAAATGCAAAATTTCTGAGTATTGTCGCCTTGACGCATGTAGTGTGTCAGCTGTGACGAGGCACAGGTCAACTTGACGCATTTCGCATAAGTGACCCAAGGGTAGTATACTAGCATAGAGTTTTGACGCGAAACGCGTAAGTAGTAGTTGTGGTGCTACTTTAGTATGCCGTCTACCTACGATTGGTTAGGTTTAGTCATGATATTTTCGTTAAAACTAACGAAAATATCATGACTAAACCTAACCAATCGTCAAGGGCGATTGACATCGGGATGTAAACAAAAAATTAGTAAACAGATAATAGATATGTTAAAAGTAGACCGCCGAATACGTAGGGCCGCATACTAAAGTAGCCCGGTAGTTTTTATAATATGCGAACGTAAAATTTACCCGAAATTATAAAAAATTTGTTCGAAATGCCTTCCTTCCATTTCAATAACATTTCTTTCTTGGCTGGAATATGGGAGAACTTAGCAGCGAGTCTCAGGACTAGGATAAAAGATCGCTCATTTACGCGAGATCATCACTCAAAAATGGGAAGAACTTCCATAGGACAAGTAAATCGAGCCATAGATAATTCCAGCAAGAATAAAAAACTTATTGAAATGGAGGGAAAGCATTTCGAACATTTTTTTAATAAGTTCAGATAAATTTTACGTTAAAAATTATTTTTATAAAAAATATTAAAAAGGTTAATAAATCTGCATGTGTAAAGTAGAAAAATCATACTTTTCGTTAAATGTTGATAGAATTTGAATTATTTGATATTTTAGTCTGGAAACTTGTTGGCATATACGTAGGTGCTCTTCCAATACGTGCTCTACCGTAAATGTACATTCCAATATGTGCTAACTAAAAATATCACGACCTAACCTAACCAACGTTAGGTCAATTGTAACGCCTTGACGATTGGTTAGGTTAGGTCGTGATATTTTCGTTAGTTAGCACATATTGGAATGTAAATTTTACGGTAGAGCACGTATTGGAAGAGCACCTATACGTATATAAATATATATGTTTTACTGAGTAGAAGTTTTATTAAAATTAAATAAATGTTGATTTTAGCCTTTTTAAAATGTACCCTTTTTTATGGCACACCCGTTTTACAGAAATAAACATGAATTACTGCAAAATTAAAAATTTGGATTTCATGTGAAGCTAGCTTAATTGAAAAAAGCATAGACATTTATTAGATATCAAAGATATTAGTACACTATGCTAACTGACAGAATCGCCACTTACTTATCGGACGACCTATATATATATATATATATATGGACCTTTTCCAGTTTGTGTACCGTTTTTCATATAATTTATTTTTGATTGGTCATACAACCGCCGTCGATTATAACTTTTTAAGAGAGGTAAGTTCTTGATAACCTAACCTAACCTAACCTAACGTAACCAAACCTTTGTTTTACTCTATGCTGTGCCTAACAGAAGCAAAGAAACACTAGAAAGTTGCATAACTGTAGAAAACGGTACATAAACTGGAAAACGTCCATATATATATATACTATATGATCAAAAGTATTCGGACACCGCATGGTTTTGGGAAAAATGGTTTTATTATGGCATTTAGTAACCAGTAGGTCCACCCTTTGCTTTTATTACAGCGTCAACACGTCGAGGCATACTTTCCACCAGTTTTCGGTAAGTCTGTGTAGGAATGGCTCGCCATTCCTCTTGCAGAGCTGATGCAAGAGATGCAAGTGAAGCCAGGCGTGGTATGCGGTTCGTATCCGTCGCTCCAGTTCGTCCCACATGTGCTCGATTGGGCCAGTCTAACAAATCCACCTTATTTTCACGAAACCAGTCCTGCACACGCCTTGCAGTATGGCAGGGAGCTCGATCCTGTTGAAACAAACAATGGCCATCTCTGTAGTATTGCCACAGTGTAGGGAGGGCCGAATTGTCCAGAACGTCGAGATAAACGTCAGCGTTCATGGTAGTGGGTATAACAACCAACGGGCCGAGCCCTAGCCAGGAAAAACAACCCCATACCATGATGGACCCTCCACCGAACTTCACCGTTGGACGTACACAGTCAGGAAGAAGCCGTTCTCCGGGCTGTCGCCACACCCAAACACGCCCATCAGACTGGAAGAGTGAATACCGCGACTCGTCGCTCCAAAGAACAGTTTTCCAGTCCTCCACGGTCCAGGAACGACGGGAGACACACCAGGCCAAACGACGGGTGGCATTAACTTTTGTAATCAGTGGCTTGTGTACAGCTGCTCTACCATAATAACCGAGTCTGTGCATATCTCTGCGGATAGTTACAGTACTAACGGAGGTACCGGATGCTCTTCCTACTCCTCAGCGATGGAAGCGGCAGAGGACGTGCGGGACTTCTTGACATGTCGTACCAGACTTCTTCTATCACGTTCCGTCAGTTTTGCGTGGTCGTCCGGAACGTTTTTTCGCGTTAGTTGCACCGTCGTGCTTCCATCTCATGATAACATCCGCTACAGTCGACTTTGGTATATCCTGTTTGGCTGCAATGTTTCGTATAGAAACGTTACTTAAATAACATCCGATGACGAGTCCACGTTGGAACTCGGAGAGTTCACGTCCACGCGGCATGGCTTCACAACAGTTACTGATAACTTAACAGAACACCTCAGCATTATAGTTTCGCCACGCTTTTTTCCAGCATACCTTTCGGCGAAGGTGATATTTGCAGAAATGCGGATTTTCAGGGGTGTCCGAATACTTTTGATCATATAGTGTATATATATATATATATGTGGAAAATTAAGCAGCCTAAAAAGGGGATTATCTTTACTGCTACCCGCGGCCACCCTTACCTCAGGTTCGAAAAAGTATTAAATGTTTAAGCATATTCACTTAAAGGAAAATAATTCTTAAGGGAAGCGTAAACTCTTTATGTGATAGATTTAACTCTTGTTTAATTTAGACTGAAGTTGGATACATTTAAATCAGTTTAGTTTAGACTGAAGTCGAGTAGATTTAAATCGGGTTAATTTAGACTGGTAAATAAGTTAGTCTTTACAAGCCGAACTATAAGATATTGATTTAGGTTGCAACGTTATGCAATTGGTTGTTCCACAATATATACCGCTAGTCAGATTAAGCTCGTGAAACGCAATTAACTCGTTTCAAGCTGATAACCCCAGTCAACCTGTCGAAGGTTCAACTTGACGAACGTTAATGAAATCCCAAGGTCAATCTAAATAGCTACCCCTGGAGGGTTCTCCGCGTGTAAGACAATCCACAATGGCGTTCTCAAACACTTGGGTCAACGATTAACACCCGGGTATAAAATATATATATACGTCCAACAACGAATGAATAAAGAGCTCAAAAGGAATTCCAAATCTTAAAAGAATTCGGCTTATTAGAATCATCAGTGAACAATGTTAAATCTTGGTATCCTATTATAAACCGAAGTTAATTGAAATAACAACCGGCCAAAACTACGGAGTCAAACCGAACACGTATCACTCGTATGAGAGCCTAAACGAACTAAGATGGCGACTGACACAGCGACGCTCC
Organism: Bathynomus jamesi; assembly: GCA_023014485.1. NCBI lineage: Eukaryota > Metazoa > Arthropoda > Malacostraca > Isopoda > Cirolanidae > Bathynomus > Bathynomus jamesi. Next base: position 517,187 of record JAJOZX010001880.1, on the reverse strand, counting down.
AGATGGCGATTGGCGACTGACGCTCCTTTCGACGGCAGCAAGATGCGTCACAGCGCGCCAAAAGAGAAGTATCACATTATCACGCAAAATTTCCAGAAGCTGGAGTGAATTGAGACTCAGTTCTCTGGCGGGCGTACGATTTTGGTTCTATTTTTAGCGATTGGTTGATATCTGTAAACGTTTTATATGCAGCCGATCAACGCTGTTTTTATGAAATAATACAATATATATTATGGATATATTATATGTACATACTTTTAATTGAATACATAATTACCATGATCGAACATGAATCAATTATTCATTCTCGTCGATTTTGGTTGATTTTGTAGTTACCTTCCAATAGTTTTTAATTGATTCCTTATATACTTCGATCACTTATGCCGTATATTTCAAGAATCCCTGAACCCACTGTCTAAATATTTTAGACAATATATATATATATGCAAAGGTGGGCACCCGGGCCTCAAAAAGGACCGACGGTCCCGGTCCTTGCCTCAAACTGGACCGACGGTCCCGGTCACGGTCCTTTCTGAAGATAGGACTTAGGAACGACTCGGTCCTCGGTCCTTATATATAATATAAGTGAAAAATTTGATTAAAATGAAAAATGAAATTAAATACACCGGAAATCTTTAATTTTATTAACGTAAATTATAATTAATACAATACATAAATGATGAAAAAAAGTTATTAAGTTAAATGCTTGAGTTTCCCTTCAAGAAGACTAGCATTTCAAAATGGCTGTCACTGAGCCCTGACTTTTTCGGCTTCAGGACGTCCTTCCCCAAAGAGAAGAGCCTCTCCACGGCGGCACTGGATGGGATAGGCGTGTTAAACTTGATGAACAAGTCCTTCAACGCCGGGCTGGGGAACGAGTCCTTGTTGAAGATGAGGGGTTTCACAGGCCTCTCGCTGAGAAATGTCTCCACCAACTTGGTCCCGGTCTCCTTCGTCTTCTCCCCGCCCTCGTAGAGAGCCTCAAAGAAGTCGTCATTGTCCTGGTCATTCTCACCCTCGCTGCTGCTGGTGTCCTTGCCTGAGTCCGCTCTTACCAGAATCCTCTCCACCATAGACATCATCTGCTTCTTCACCTTGGCCTTGATCTCCTCGACGTCATACATGACGTCGTCCTCCACCAGCCTCACCCAGCCCAATTTGAACTTGGGGTGTAGCGCAGCTGCCAAGAGGAAGTCCATATACGGCCAGAGATTGCCGGGTTCAGTTCTTCCGCTAGGAGCTCCAGTTGCTTGACTTGAAGTTGAAGCACTAACATCAGTAGATTCTTCGTCTCCTCCAGGTGTTGAAACAAGTTTCAGTTCAGTCTCAGTCTCTTTCTGAGTCTTCTGGAGGAAACGATCCATCTTCTTTAGAACTTCAAATAATCACTAAACACACTAAAATCACTAAAAAAGACCGTCCGGACCGGACCGTCCGGAATTGCTTAAAAATGGACCGTCGCTCCTCATTGCGGTCCTCACTGAGAAAAGGACAGACTTTCCCGCTCACGGTCCTTAAAAAGGACCGAGTTCCTGGAATTCGGTCCTTTTGGAACTCGGTCCTGCCCACCTCTGTATATATGATGAATAAAACCACAAAGGGAAAAGAAATAGAAAGTGGTGCTCAAGCGCTTTCGTCTAATGACATCCTCAGGAACAGTGGAGTGAAAGGAGAGTTCAAGACAATATATAGGTTACAAAAATAAACAATATATATATATATATATATATATATATATATATATATATATATATAGTAAGTATAGAAAAAAATTGTGGGAGGAGCAAACACATTTGTATGGAAAATTGACAATTTTAGCACTTTGCCCGAAATTCAACATAAATTCAAATGGCTTGTTTCCAGCCAATTTTTTTTTATAGTTATTGTCGGAATGGTAAACAGGTCACAAAAGAATAAAGAAATAAAAATAAATATAAATATAAATTGGAAAAATTACAAAATAGAGCCTTAGTGACATATACGTCACAGCCGAAATAACCATAAAGAAATAAACCACCAGATAAAAAAACAAAAATTGTAAGTGGAGTCTACAAATTCAAGCTCAAAAGGAAAATTTACAATCAATTTAATAGATGATGCGAAAATGATATATATGTCACAAAGAAATAAAGAAATAAACCAAAAAAAAAAAAAAATTGAAAAATAAATTGTAAGAGAGGCACACAAATTTATAAGGGAAAAAATTACCAAAGGTTTTTTAGTTATTGTCTCAATCATACATACTATGGTCACAAACGAATAAAAAAGTACAAGTAAATATAAATTGGAAAACAAAATGATGCCTAGATGATATATAAAGAACTATAAAAATATATACAACTAATATAAGGTATATATACGAAATATAAACACAATATAAGGAATATATATATTATATATATATATATATATTATATATATATATATATATATATATATATTATATATATACACGGTGAACCAAAAGTAGGTGGACAGTAGGTTGAATACGGTTTGTGTTATATTATATTATAACTATGGTGTTCATTATAACTATGGTGTTTGTGTTTTATTATATTAAATATTATAACTAAATTTATTTAAATTTTATTTTGTATTATAGTATACAAAAAAATTAAATATGTATTCTCAAAATAAACGTTATCATTTACTGTCCACCTACATTTGGTTCACCCTATAATATATATATATATATATATATATATTATATATATAATATATATATATACCGGGTGGCCCAATAAAATGGCACCAATTTTGAGAAGTGATATCTCAATAACCATTGCAGCTAGGGACTAAAAAAACACCAATGAAAGATAATTCTTTTCTCTTTAAATACTTATTCTATGGCTTGATGGTTATAAGCCCATATAATGCCCAAAATTGGCTTCCAAAAAAATATACAAAAAAAAGTTGCGCATTTATATTTATTCCTTGATCCTAATTTTAAATGAAATTTTTCTATTCCAGACCCCTCAAGATGGGATTGAGAGAATCTGATAAGAACATTATACAAGCACTACGTGAAGAAAAGGATATTCATTAAACAGAATCCTTTACGAATTTCCAAATAGAAATTGGAAAAAAAGAACTGTGGCACATTTTTACAAAAACTTAAAGAAACCGGCAGCAGTCAACGGCGTCCGGGAAGTGGTCGACCAAGAAGTATTAGAACGCCAGAAAACATTGAAAAAGTAAATGAAATGGTTTTAAGTCAAGAGGAACAACCGGGAACAAGTAAAAGTGAACGTGAAGTTGCGAAAGAAACCGGGATTTCACGTTCATCAGTACAGCGAATAATTCGCTGTACTGATGAACGTGAAATCCCGGTTTCTTTCGCAACTTCACGTTCACTTTTACTTGTTCCGGTTGTTCCTCTTGACTTAAAACCATTTCATTTACTTTTTCAATGTTTTCTGGCGTTCTAATAGTTTCTGGTCGACCACTTCCCAGACGCCGTTGACTGCTGCCGGTTTCTTTAAGTTTTTGTAAAAAATGCGCCACAGTTCTTTTTTTCCAATTTCTATTTGGAAATTCGTAAAGGATTCTGTTTAATGAATATCCTTTTTCTTCACGTAGTGTTTGTATAATGTTCTTATCAGATTCTCTCAATCCCATCTTGAGGGGTCTGGAATAGAAAAATTTCATTTAAAATTAGGATCAAGGAATAAATATAAATGCGCAACTTTTTTTTTTATATATTTTTTTGTGGAAGCCAATTTCGGGCATTATATAGGCTTATAACCATCAAGCCATAGAATAAGTATTTAAAGAGAAAAGAATTATCTTTCATTTGGTTGTTTTTTTAAGTCCCTAGCTGCAATGGTTATTGAGATATCACTTCTCAAAATTGGTGCCATTTTTTTGGGCCACCCGATATATATATATGAAAAATTATTTCACGAAAGTGACACGTGAAAAGTATTTATGATGAATAAAACCACGAAGGAAAAAGAAACACAAAGGGGTGCTCAAGCGCTTTCGTCTAGTGTTCCTGAGGATGTCATTAGACGAAAGCGCTTGAGCACCCCTTTGTGTTTCTTTTTCCTTCGTGGTTTTATTCATCATATATATATATATATATATATATATATATATATATATATATAAGGGACAAATTACCAACGGGTTTTATAATTATTGTCTGAAAGATCCGTTGTCATAAAAGAATAAAGAATAAAAATAAAATAAATTGGAAAAATTACAAATAATACAACTACACATGTACAGTGTACACCCGCATAACCAAATATATATACGTATACATACATATATAAATACATACATACATACATATATAATATATATATATATAATATATATATATATATATATACATTTCAACTGCAAAGAACACGCAGTATAAATAACGTAAAGAACGACGCTTGTATAGGAGAACATTCCGCGCAAGATGAAGAGAGAACGAACAAATGAAAAATGAGGTAACCACCCGGGAATCGAACCCGGGATCTTCCGATTGCGGTCAGATATGATAACCATTACACCACGGGCCTCACTCGAACAAATGCCGTAATTCCTCTACATACGCGCAGAAACCAATGCCCCAAGGGGGCAGTTGAAATGTATATATAGATACGGCATGCGGGAGGTGCCCCCTTGGGGCATTGGTTTCTGCGCGTATGTAGAGGAATTACGGCATTTGTTCGAGTGAGGCCCGTGGTGTAATGGTTATCATATTTGACCGGCAATCGGAAGATCCCGGGTTCGATTCCCGGGTGGTTACCTCATTTTTTTCATTTGTTCGTTCTCTCTTCTCATCTTGCGCGGAATGTTCTCCTATACAAGCGTCGTTCTTTACGATATATATAATATATATATATATATATATTATATATATATATATATATATATATTTTTTTAAGTTCGGGAAGAACCGATTCGCCTCTATTTAAAGGGCAATATCTCAGCGGAAAAACAAAGAAAAAGTGAGAGGAAAGACAGAGGAAAAAGAAAGGGTGGAGGGGACAGTCGAAGTGGAAAAAGACCAAGGATGACAAGGACTGCAGGGTCGAGCCCCATCATCCTTGGGTGCTAGGGCCGGGAGGGCGCACGTGAAACCTCCAGGAACAAGCACGTACAAACGAGCACAAAGAGCACTCAAGAGCACGAGCTTAGAACCCCCTTGCGGGGATATATATATATATATATAATATATATATAATATATATATATATACAGCCTTGGTCAGAATTATTAGGCACCCCTTCTTTTTTGGTTTTAAACTACATATTAATTCGTTTAATAATTTCAAATGTGTTGTTTTAGTGATTAATTGAAACTTTAATGCTTTTGACAAGATATCAAGAATAAATAACGAACATAACATACATTTATTTATTTTTCAGGAAATTTGTGAGATGTAAAACGAAGATAATACAAATGTAAACAAGTTAAGAAGAAGAAACGACCTAATATCACACGTTCTATTTGTTTACAAAAGTAGTTGCTACAATAATGGCGAGGGGTAAGCTACTTTCAGAAGGTGAACGGGCCCAAATAGTCTTATTACATTCGCAAGGACTATCCCATGTTAAGATTGCAAAACAAATAAAATGCTCAAGATTTGCAGTACGGACAACGTTAAAAAGGTACAAGGAAACCAAGTCTTACAAGAATAGGGCAGGGCAAGGTAGGAAAAGGTCAACAACGGCCCGAGAAGACCGGCTGCTGAAAAGAATTAGCCTGACAGATCGTAAGAAATCATCCTCGGACGTCGCTGCAGCCTTTCAGTCAACAACTGGGAAGTCCATCTCCAGTCGTACCGCTGGAAGGAGGCTTGCAGAAAAAGGCCTCAAAGGACGGAAGGCCAGGAAAAAGCCGTTTCTGTCTGAGGTCAACCGAAAGAAGCGTCTAATGTGGGCCAAACAACACCAAAATTGGACCCTTGAGGACTGGGCTAAAGTGATCTGGTCCGATGAAAGTAACTTCGAGGTGAGACACACATTCAGAGTAGTTACTTATTTATATTGTTACACTGTATAGAAATGCATTTAAATGCGTTACAACTGTTATGGTAAAACAATTCATTTGTCCTACTTTTTTGTCAGATTTTCGGGACCCCTGACGCCGTTCATGTTCGCCGAAGAGCAGGTGAAGCATGCCATGCTGAATGCGTGGTACCTACTGTGAAGTTCGGAGGGGGTAGCATCATGGTTTGGGGTTGCATGGCTCTGGCAGTGACCGGAATGTTGAAAATCTGTGACGGCAGGATGAACTCTATCGAGTACACCACCGTGCTGGATCAAGTATATGAGCGCTCAGTAGGCAAAATCTTCAACAATAATATCCCTGAAGGTGTCATCTTCCAACAAGACAACGCTCCGTGCCACACTTCTCGTCACAGCAAAAACTAGTTCGAGCAGAATAATATCAGAGTCATGGATTGGCCCCCTCAATCACCAGACCTAAATCCCATCGAACACCTGTGGGCCCATCTCGGGAAGAGTATCAGGAAGCACAAATGCACCTCTAAAAGTGAACTGAAGAACATTATACAGCAGGAATGGAATAAACTGCCACGCTCATTATGCAACAACTTAGTGAGCAATATGGCAAACAGAATAAAGGCGGTAATTAAGGCCAAAGGCAGATATACCAGGTATTAAAATTCATGTAAATAATTAAAAGTAACAGGTATATCATTGTTTTTATATCCTTTATTGCACTAACATATATTTTTACTTAGAATTTTAAAGATGCCTAATAATTCTGACCAAGGCTGTATATATATACCCATACATATATATACATACATACACATACATATATATTAGAAATACGCATACAACAATAAATTGAAAAATAAAATTGTAAGAGAAACACAAATTTATAAGGAAAAAGAGACAAAAACAAATTTTTACCAAAGGTTTAGCAACCTGCCCTTTTTGTTTAAATCCATTCTGAAGGAATTCAGAGCAACGGGATCGAGTTGAAACAGACCTTTACTCATGTTAAAGTTATTTGTAAGTTGAATTATAGCCGACTCAAGAATATTTCTATTAACAATGTTGCTAGAGTGAAACAAAACTGAAGCATTATTCCAATCAATACAATGGGATAACTCTGACAAATGGACAAAAAGAGCGCTGGACAACTGTCCCGTTCTAACGGAATATTGATGCTGTTTTACACGCGTTTGCAAATCCTTTCCCGTCTGACCTATGTAAAAGGAATCACATTGCTTACACCCAATTATATAGATAATGCCTAAATTATTGGTAGGGCTATTTTTTACTCTGATGTTTTTCACAACATTGTTATATGAAAAAACTACATTGATATCTTAAATTAAGTACATTAGCAATGCCTAAGAAGCCCGGGAAAAATGGAAGTACTAAAATCTTGTTTGACAAGGTACGAGTGTTACTATTCACACGATAGAAGGTTCGTTTAGCCTTATTAAGACAAGATTCCATGAACGCAGATGGGTAACACAGCTCACCTCCAATACCGTTGATATTTTCCAATTCGGCATCGATGTATTCCGGACTGGCGATCCTAAGAGCGCGGAGAAACATTGAGGAAAATATGGCCTTCTTAATAGGGGTGTCTTGTGCAGAGTAAAAGTGTACGTAGGACAAATTGTTTGTTTTTTTCCGATAGATACTAAACTTAAAACCTGGGCTATCCCTATGTACACGCACATCCAAAAACGGGATTGAGTTGTCTTGTTCCACTTCTAAAGTAAACTTAATGGAGGGGACTTGGTCATTTAACTGAAGGAGGAAGTCATCCAGGTCACGATTCATGGGCCAGATACACAAAATATCGTCGACGTACCGCAACCATGGAATGCCAACCCCCAGGATTCTCGGAATGTAAGTAATTTCAAAAAACTCCATACAAATATTGGAGAGAAGGGGCGACAAAGGGTTGCCCATGACCATCCCAAAAACTTGTTGATAATGCTCGCCAATGAAAGTGAATTTACAATCCTTGATACAAAACTTAATAAGTTCCAAAACAGTGTGTGCAGGTAATGACAGATCATAGTTATGTAATTCTCGGGCGAGAAAGTCAAGCATATCATTAATCGGCACTTTTGTGAACAATGAACAAACGTCAAAACTGATCAATCTATCGTTGGTATTAATGGAACATTATTCAATTTTTCAGTAAGATCCATGAAATTTTTTACGTGTGAATCAGAGATAGTTCCAAGAATGGGGGACAAAACATTAACAAGCCATTTGGAGAGTTTATAGGTAATAGAGCCCACCGAGCTAATAATAGGGCGCATGGACAGTTGTTCAGTGCTCTTTTTGTCCATTTGTCAGAGTTATCCCATTGTATTGATTGGAATAATGCTTCAGTTTTGTTTCACTCTAGCAACATTGTTAACAGAAATATTCTTGAGTCGGCTATAATTCAACTTACAAATAACTTTAACATGAGTAAAGGTCTGTTTCAACTCGATCCCGTTGCTCTGAATTCTTTCAGAATGGATTTAAACAAAAAGGGCAGGTTGATAAACCTTTGGTAAAAATTTGTTTTTGTCTCTTTTTCCTTATAAATCTGTGTTTCTCTTACAATTTTATTTTTCAATTCTTTGTTGTATGCTATTTCTTATATATATGTATATGTATGTATGTGTATGTATGTATGTATATATATGTATGGGTGTATGTATATATATATATATATATGTATGTATGTATTTATATATGTATGTATTTATATATGTATGAATATGTATATATATTTGGTTATGCGGGTGTACATGTGTAGTTGTATTATTTGTAATTTTTCCAATTTATTTTTATTTCTTTATTCTTTTCTGACCAACGGATCTTTCAGACAATAATTATAAAAACCGTTGGTAATTTGTCCCTTTTATATATATATATATATTTTTTTTTTTCCTTATATATTGTGTTTATATTTCGTATATATACCTTATATATGTTGTATATATTTTTATAGTTCTTTATATATCATCTAGGCATCATTTTGTTTTCCAATTTATATTTACTTGTACTTTTTTATTCGTTTGTGACCATAGTATGTATGATTCAGACAATAACTAAAAAACCTTTGGTAATTTTTTTCCCTTATAAATTTGTGTGCCTCTCTTACAATTTATTTTTCAATTTTTTTTTTTTTTTGGGTTTATTTCTTCATTTCTTTGTGACATATATATCATTTTAGCATCATCTATTAAATTGATTGTAAATTTTCCTTTTGAGCTTGAATTTGTAGACTCCACTTACAATTTTTGGTTTTTTATCTGGTGGTTTATTTCTTTATGGTTATTTCGGCTGTGACGTATACTGTATATCACTAAGGCATTATTTTGTAATTTTTCCAATTTATATTTATATTTATTTTTATTTCTTTATTCTTTTGTGACCTGTTTACCATTCCGACAATAACTATATAAAAAAAATTGGCTGGAAACAAGCCATTTGAATTTATGTTGAATTTCGGGCAAAGTGCTAAAATTGTCAATTTTTCCATACAAATGTTATAATGTTATAATGTTTCAGACCAACAAAGACCCTAGGATCCACTCATGGCTGGTCTACCTAACTGTGTTCGTAATCGTGTATTGTGTATGTCCTCCGTGGTGGCGGAGGGGACCTACAATTTTACGTGGGTTCCGAACCACAAGAACATAAGAAATTTATGTAAAAACTGCCGGTAAATTGGCAACGACCAATTTTTACGAAACTAAATAATTATCAATTTAAAACTAATTAATTATCGATTTAAAACTAAAGATAGAATCTCTGGATCCAGAGGATCAAGTCATAATAGACTACTATCCACAAATGTTACACTCTATATCTATTTATAACGGACATGCAAATATATCAGATCCAAAGAATCCAGTCAATTTCATTACGGTATCCATCAAGTCACGGTCCATATCGATTGCGGACCAAGTCAAAATTTACAACCATATACATTACAATATATACACTTACGAGGAAAAGTGTAGGTGTGGCTGTAAAGACTGTACAGTAATGTAGAAATGTGTGTGCACCCATTATGGGTCTCCCATTTAAAGGTGTTTGTGGGGCAAGTGAAGATCATGAGTTTTTCAATACCTCACAGTACTATGGGGGGCACCGCTCGGCAGAGGAATCTCTTTAAATGGGGTGTGTAAGGACAGAGAGTATCCCTAACCCAAGACGCTGCCTCCCTATATCCCACAACACTTGTGTTGAGCTGTGGGATCTATCCCCACAAGGCCTTAATTTTACTACCTTAAACTATACCCTTTCTATCGACATGCGCGTCTAATCGATTTTTAAACATGTTTATAGACGTGCTACTAATTACTTCTACCGGCAAACTATTCCAGCTATTTACTATTCTATGCGTAAAAAAGTTTTTCGCAACTGCTGTCTCGAACCTTCTACTTGTCAACTTACACCCGTTATTTCTAGTCCTATTATATTGAGATATTTCGAAAAAGCTATCTCTATCTACGTTATCGAACCCATTCATAATTTTGAAAACCTGGATTAGATCACCCCTTAACCTCCTACTCTCGAGAGTAGTCAATTTTAACTCCTTAAGCCTATCCTCGTACGACTTTGACCTAAGCGACGGAATCATCTTAGTTGCTCGTCTTTGAACTCTTTCGATTTTGTCTATATCTTTGCGCATATGCGGATTCCAAAATTGGACCGCGTACTCCAAATGGGGTCTAACTAATGATTTATAAAGAGGAACTATAATATCGCGCGATTTGTACTCAAAATTTCGAGCTATAAAACCTAACACTTTGTTCGCCTTATTGACCGCTGCTGTACTTTGTTTCGCTACTTTTAAATCACCAGTGACTATAACTCCTAAATTTTTCCTGCTCTACGCTTGTTAAATCTTTCCCTGACATACTATACGCAAAATTACCGTTACGCGAACCTATATGCAAAATTTGGCACTTATCCACGTTAAATCTCATTTGCTATGTGACTGACCAATCAACGATTTTATTCAGATCTTCCTGAATTTTACCTCTATCTTCGTCATTAATCGCCCTACCACCCAGCTTTGTGTCATCCGCAAACTTTGAAACTGTACTGACTAGGCCGACATCTAAATTGTTAATATATATAAGAAAAAGCAAGGGGCCCAATACAGAACCCTGAGGAACGCCACTCGCTACATTAGCCCAACACGACTCCGCTCCATCAACGACCACCATCTGTTTCCTGCCTCGCAACCACTCTTCTAGCCAATTTATTACTACACCCCTGATTCCATGAGCCTTAGTTTTTTCAATGAGTCTTTTGTGCGGCACGGTGTCAAACGCTTTTTGAAAATCTAAATACACTACATCAACCGCCCGATGTCTATCGTAAACGTCAACCACGCTTTGAAAAAAATCTAAAAGATTAGTTAAGCAAGATTTGTTTCGCCTAAAACCGTGCTACGTATTTCTAACCAGATTATACACTTCTAAGTGTTCGACTATACGATCCCTAATTATTGATTCCAGTAGTTTACCTACAACAGACGTTAAACTGATTGGCCTATAATTTCCCGCCGCACCTTTATCGCCTTTCTTAAAGATAGGTGTTACGTTTGCTAACTTGAAATTATCTGGTACGCACCCTGAGAAATAGACGCATTAAAAATCTTTGTTAGCGGCACAACAATGCTATCTTTTAATTCTTTTAGTTGTATGGGATATATGGAATCCGGACCCGGTGATTTACGCGTTTTCATTTTATCAATATAGCGCATTACTTCCCCTTCACTAACGACAATATTATCCAAAATATTACCATTATCAAAAGGTATTATGTCTATGACCGTAGGGATATTCGTTACATCTTCTATAGTAAAAACTGACGTAAAAAATTCGTTTAGCAAGGTAGCCATTTCCTTGTTTTCAGAGACTAGATCTCCATTTACATTTTCAATGGACCTAAGACACTTTTTACTGGATTTCTATTATTGACGTATTGAAAGAATCGCTTGGGGTTTTCTTTACCGTCACGAGCTATGGAGATTTCAAATTCGCGCTTGGACTTTTTTATTACACTTTTCGCTTCACGCCTCAGAGATATGTAGTTGTTTCGTAACAACAAATTGTCTTTATCGCACTTATGTTGCCTATAAGCCCTATCTCTACTCTTTATAATGTCTCGTACTCTAGAAGTAAACCACAAGGGCTTGTTGTTTACTTTCGCACGCTTAATTTTGTACGGTACACATTCCTCATTTATAGTCCTAAATACCGTTACGAACGATTCCCACATTAGGTTTGCGTTGGAGTTCCCCATTACGTTTTCCCAATTGACGTGTGAAAATTTATTTCGAAATTTACTAAAGTCTGCGTGCTGGAAGTTAGGAATTTTAGTCGACTTAGTTGGTTTCGAGTGACTTACTGAGAGGACAAACTCTACCATATTGTGATCGCTATTGCTCAACGGTTCTATTACTTGAAGATCAGTAATTAGCCTATCATCCGTAGTTATTACTAAATCTAAAATACTGTCCAACCTCGTAGGTTCCCCAACCTTTTGAGTAAGAAAGCTATCCTCGAGAAAATTAACTAAACGATTACCTTCCGGGTCTCCCTGCATTGTATCGTAATTCACGTTGGCGCAATTAAAGTCACCCCGCACTAAAGCCTGCTCACTACCGATTATTCTCTTTAGTTCACGATATAACGCTTCGTCCGTATCAGCTGTTTGATTTGGGGGCCTATATATAACCGCAACAAGAAGTTTGAAATCGTTCAATTTAAGTTCTGCTATAGTCGAATCTATCGGTTCTGGAATTGAGTGCTTTACTTCTATAACGTTCGCAATATTATCTTTGATATACAACATAACACCGCCTCCTCGCCTACCTATTCTGTTTTTAACAAAAAGTCTATAACCTTTAATTTGATATTCCCCTACAAAGTCACGTGTTTCAGTGCTAAGCCACGATTCATTTATCGCAATTAAATCATAGTCATTACAAGCAATTAAGGAAAAAAATTCGTTTATTTTATTTCGTAGGCTACGAGCATTTAAGGATAGAACCTTCAAATTGTTTGTAATTGCGACACCTTCGCGAGCGCGGGGGAAATTTGTGGGATTTACGCTGGGACCGTTCGAGTTACGGCAGCCTGAAAAGAAGAGACAGTATTATGAAATAGTCTTCCTAAACGCGCAGCTCCAACTTCATTAAGATGAAGTCCATCTTCGAGGAACACGTCCCTCCTGCTCCTCCCACAATTTTTCTATACTTGCTATATATATATATATATATATATATATATGAAAATTATTTCACGAAGGTAACACGTGAAAAATATTTATGATGAATAAAACCACGAAGGAAAGGAAACACAAAATGGTGCTCAAGCGCTTTCGTCTGATGACATCCTGAGGATGTCATTAGACGAAAGCGCTTGAGCACCATTTTGTGTTTCCTTTCCTTCGTGGTTTTATTCATCATATATATATATATATATATATATATATGTATGTTTATTTTTGTAACGTATATATTGTCTTGAACTCTCCTTTCACTCCAGTGTTCCTGAGGATGTCATTAGACGAAAGCGCTTGAGCACCACTTTGTGTTTTTTTTTCCCTTCATGGTTTTATTCATCATATATATATTATATTGTCTAAAATATTTAGACAGTGGGTTCAGGGATTCTTGAAATATACTCCTGACGGCATAAGTGATCGAAGTATATAAGGAATCAATTAAAAACTATTGGAACGTAACCACAAAATCAACCAAAATCGACGAGAATGAATAATTTATTCATGTTCGATCATGGTAATTATGTATTCATATAAAACGTTTACAGATATCGACCAATCGCTAAAAATAGAACCAAAATCGTACGCCCGCCAGAGAACTGAGTCTCAATTCATTCCAGCTTCTGGAAATTTTGGGCGATAATGTGATACTTCTCTTTTGGTGCGCTCTGACGCATCTTGATGCTGTCGAAAGGAGCGTCTGTCACCATTTTAGTTCGTTTAGGCTCTCATACGAGTGATACGTGTTCGGTTTGACTCCTTAGTTTTGGCCGGTTGTTATTTCAATTAATTTGGGTTTATAACTTTATAATAGGATACCAAGATTTAACATTGTTCACTGATGATTCTAATAAGCCGAATTCTTTTAAGATTTGGAATTCCTTTTGAGCTCTTTATTCATTCGTTGTTGGACGTATATATATATTTTATACCCGGGTGTTAATCGTTGACCCAAGTGTTTGAGAACGCCATTGTGGATTGTCTTACACGCGGAGAACCATCCAGGGGTAGCTATTTAGATTGACTTGGGATTTCATTAACGTTCGTCAAGTTGAACCTTCGACAGGTTGACTGGGGTTATCAGCTTGAAACGAGTTAATTGCGATTCACGAGCTTAATCTGACTAGCGGTATATATTGTGGAACAACCAATTGCATAACGTTGCAACCTAAATCAATACCTTATAGTTCGGCTTGTAAAGACTAACTTATTTACCAGTCTAAATTAGCCCGATTTAAATCTACTCAACTTCAGTCTACACTAAACTGACTTAAATGTATCTAACTTCAGTCTAAATTAAAGAAGAGCTAAATCTATCACATAAAGAGTTTAAGCTTCCCTTAAGAATTATTTTCCTTTAAGTGAATATGCTTAAACATTTAACAGCGTCCAAGTTTTGTGAGCCTAAGTTTAATTTAAACAATAGCTTTTCGAAACTGAGGTAAGGGTGGACGCGGGTAGCAGTAAAGATAACCACCTCTTTTTAGGCTGCTTAATTTTCCACATATATATATATATATAGGGCGTCCCAAAAAAATGTATACACACTTTAACAGCTGATAGCTCAATTGATGTTTCTTTCTTTCCAAGTAAGTTAAACCCATTAGAATTAATAATGGCAGTCAGACTAAGCTTTGAACAAAGGAAATTCATTCTAAAATGCTACTGGAAGTGTGAAAACGCAGTTGAAGTGCAAAGACAGTTTAGGAGGGAGTTTCAAACAGATCCACGAACGCGACTTACCATCACTCGAATTAGAGATAAGTTTGAAGCCGATGGAACTGTTCAGAATGTCCACAAGAAGCGTTCCGGAAGACCACGGACATCGACAAGCCCCACAAAGCAAGAAAGAGTACTGGAAACGTATCACCAAAGTCCAAGAAAATCTGTGCGGCAAGCGAGTCGTGAGGTAGGAATTTCAGAATCGTCTGTCCAACGCATTTTGAAGCGCTGTCAATGGAAAAGCTACGTTCCAAGATTATTCCATGCTATTAATGAAGATGATCCGGACCGAAGAGTGGAGTATTGCGAGTGGTACTTGGCACGATGTGGATGTGGATTGGACGAAGGGGTTTCGTAGAATACCCTCCGCGTTCACCAGACCTCACACCACTAGACTTTTTATGGGGATACTTAAAAGACAAAGTCTACGCTATAAAACCTGCAACAGTCGCTGAATTGAGAGCAGCCATTGAACGAGAATGCACACAAATACAAAACGAAATGTTTCGTGATGTTTGCGATTCCATTGCTTCGCGTTATCAGCAGTGCCTGGACCAGAACGGACGTCAGTTTGAAAACAGGCGTTGACAAAACAATTAAATAATGTCTGTAGATTCTATTACATTTTGAAAATGAAATGTATTTTAATAAACTGCCTTTATAAGTATTTAAAGTGTGTGTACATTTTTTTGGGACGCCCTGTATATATATAAAACTGGTGTGCCATAAAAAAGGGTACATTTTAAAAAGGCTAAAATCAACATTTATTTAATTTTAATAAAACTTCTACTCGGTAAAACATATATTTATATACGTATATGCAAACAAGTTTCGACTAAAATATCAAATAATTCAAATTCTATCAACATTTAACGAAAAGTATGATTTTTCTACTTTACATGCAGAATTATTAAAGTTTTTTAATATTTTTTTATAAAAATAATTTTTAACGTAAAATTTATCTGAAATTATTAAAAAAATTGTTCGAAATGCTTTCCCTCCATTTCAATAAGTTTTTTTATTCTTGGCTGGAATTCATCTATGGCTCGATTTACTTGTTCCTATGGAAGTTCTTCCCATTTTTGAGTGATGATCTCGCGTAAATGAGCGACATCTTTTATCCTAGTCCTGTAGACTCGCTCTGCTAAGTTCTCCCATATTCCGGCCAAGAATAAAAAATGTTGAAATGGAAGGAAGGCATTTCCAACAAATTTTTTAATAATATCAGGTAAATTTTACGTTAAAAATTATTTTTATAGAAAACTACTAGTTACGCGTTTCGCGTCAAAACTCCCTCCTAGTATACTACCCTTGGGTCACTTATACGAAATGCGTCAAGTTGACCTGTGCCTCGTCACAGCTGACACACTACATGCGTCAAGGCGACAATACTCTCAGAAATTTTGCATTTAGTCTTGTCCAGATCAACTTGACGCGTTTCGCGTAAGAAGGGACACGAGGGTAGGATAGAATTTTGACGCGAAACGCGTAAGTAGTAGTCCACTGTGTGAAGAAATCCCCCGAAGGTTAATTTAAAAAATATCAGCGAGATGATTTACTTGCTCGAATTCAGGTTAGCAATCTCCGAATGAAGGAATTTTATTCTTTTTCTGAGGATAGCGTTTCCCTCACTCCATCACCTTTACCTTTGAAAATTCAACAATAGGACTTGGCAGAGAATGCCGCCTCCTCGGAGGATATTCAACGACAACTTCGAGCAGCAGACTACGAAATATTACCGGGGGACGAGGTCGTAAGACGGAAACCTCTCGGAAGATATTTTCTTCTTATTACAAGTTGAGACCGTTACATTAAGAAAATTTACGGAAAGATGCTTCCTTGACTGCTGGAATTGGTCGAAAAATTAAGTAGAATAAATTTTAATATAAGCAACGAGCCGTTTCTCTATCAAATAAAAGTCTACACTCTTAAAAACTCTTACATAATTATTAATAATTTCACTAATAGTGAAGGAGTATTCATCCGTAATTTATTCGTTTACTCTATAGTTAGAACTTGGTTATTTAATTCATTTTTCTAAATGGTGAACACAAATTAAACGCAAAACCTTTAATACCTTTTTCACTAATTCACGCACGGTTAATAATATACTTTGGCGCTGCTCTTAATTCTTTGTTACAAATATAGTAGTAGTATAGACATAAGGAATTAAAAAAAAGTAAAGGACCTTTTCCAGTTTGTGTACCGTTTTTCATATAATTTATTTTTGAGAATATTTTTGTTAAAACTAACGAAAATATCACGACTTAACCTAACCAATTATCAAGAGCGTACAGTTGATCTATTAGTAAATAGTAAATACTATTCCCGAAACAATGTTATAATTAATAATAGATCAACTGTACGCCCTTGATAATTGGTTAGGTTAAGTCGTGATATTTTCGTTAGTTTTAACATAAATATTCTCAAATAAATTACATGAAAAACGGTACACAAACTGGAAAAGGTCCAAAGTAAAGAATACTCCAGTTAAAATGCCTAAGTAGACTTTGTTCCTATAGTGCTAAAACCTATAAAAGAGTAAATACATAAAAACAGTACAGGCGTTTTTAAACATTCTTTGTCTTCGATGAAAATCGAAAAACAAGGAATAAGGGACACTATCGACTAGACATCCGCTAATGCAAAACTCAGTTAATTAAGAACAAACATTTCCTATAGTATAATGTCTACTGTGGTAATAAGGGAAACTAAATAAATGAAGCCTGCCTTTGATGGGCAAACAGTTTGACACGTGATATTTTAGAGCAGAGGTGGGGAACCTTTATTGTTTGGCGGGAAAATTTCAACTAAAATATTCTGTACCGGTCACATTGCAGCTTTAAAAATTGTGTGGGACATAATTAAGATGTAAATATTGTATGACTTTAAATAATCAAACTGTCTGCAGACAGTTACATTATACCGCGCGGCGACAAGTTCCCCACTTTTGTTTTACAGAATCAGACGCATCACATTAAGTGTACGACGACACGATGTGCGAGTGGAACCTTTAACACTACTACCCTACATTTCCGTTCACTATCCAATAGTGTCCATGTCTGACGGTAAACGAAAATTTGACATTAGAAAGTTTCATTTCGACACACCACAAATTTTCACAAGAAGTTAAAGTTGTTTGCAAATATTTCACTTTTATAATAATGATTTGTGAGGCTACACCATAATTAACAAAACATACTCGTCACTGCATTTTCCTCGTTGGAATAAGATAATATAACCTTTACTAAAAATAAATATAACCTATAGTTTAACACAACTACTGACTGTCATAAACTGTTTGGGTTTATAACTGGTAATTACATCTAAAATTTAGACACAGAAATTACATTGTAAAAACAGTTGAAATACAAACTTATGATATTTTTAATGAAAAAACTGTTCTGAATAAAATATATAAAATTTATATTTTATTTGAAAACATAACCAATTCCCTGCAGCTCGAAAAATATCAAATACTCGTTTGCAACTTCTCTCTGCAGAATCACGTAGCGACCGCACATCCCTCCAGGGTGCGTAAGTGTCATTGTCAAGGAAGCAGAGTTACCAACCTGCGTAGCAAACACTGGAAGCGTTGACACCTCGGGATTGCCGTAGTAGTCAAAGGTGACATCATTCGCTACATATACCTGTAAAAATGAATTAAAACTGATTTCTGAGCATCAATACTGTAAGTGCATATTACGAATTACAAACTTTTTTAGTGTTACCAAGTTACATTGTCACTATGGTTATATTCTAAAAGTGTACTACAGCGATGTATTGATGTATACATTTGTCGAAGGCTTTAAAATATTCAGTATTTAAAAAAGTTTTTTTTACCAAAATTTTGACAGAAGACTCAAGTCACAAATAATAGTCGATTGTCTTCTTCTTTAGAATTGTCATGGAACGTTTCAACAAATTACGACATACATAATATATAGATTTTATACATATATATATATGTATATATATATGTCCGGAGCGATAGGGCGCGTCCCTCTGTGGCGAATGTGGGAATACACCTTTCTTCGGTGTAAGGGCTTTCTCTGCCCTCGTGGACCATTGGGCCCGTTTGGGGACCCGGCTGATCTCCTGCTTTTTCTTTCTTTCTCCTTTAACCCATTCTTTCTGGCTTCTCTCTGTCTTTTGGCGTCGTTCTTTGGACCTTGATTTTGACCCCTTCCTTGGCGCTTGGGTGTGGGAGGTGGTTGCCCTGCACCCTTGTCGCTTTCCAACCAAACCCTGTCCCTGCCACTTCACAGCGCGTTGGATGAGAGTGGCCGCCTTTCAGGCACAGGGACTGGGTACGGGTGTATCTCCCATGCGTGACATCTATCGGCGGTGGGACCAAGTGTGCCCACGATTCGCCTTTCCCTTGTTGGAGTCGGTGGTAGCTGGATGCGCGCGGGGGATGAAGTTCTTTTGTTTCGCTATGGATACTTCTCCCCCTCGGCTTACGAATACTACTACTCTCAACATTCGGGTGGTGGGCAACCAGGCCCTCGAGTCCTTTACCACTGGAAGACCGCAACCTAATGGGGTTGATCCCCCTGTGGAAGCGGAACGCTTGCACTCCTTTTCCGTTGCCGACCCCAGTCCGTCCCTCGACTATGCCCTTGGAGCAGGGGTCTCACCCCAGCCCACTTCAGCCACCTTCGGGCAAGTCAAGTTCCACCGAGGACTTGCCCCCACAACCCGGCTTCTTGCTCTCCCCATATGCCCCCCTCACCCGCCGTCAGCCCACCTCCCCACGGAGAGAGCCTCGCGGCGGACGGGGGAGCCGGCATTCACGGCCGTCCTATCGACCGTTGAATATCCCAGTCCATTTCGACTCTACAGCCTCCCTCTCCCTTCCAAGTATCCACAAATTCCTGGTGATTCGGCCTACATCTGGGTCCCTCCCGACCAACTCTGAACGGACGTTCCAGGCGATCCGAACCCACAGCAACTCCAGCCGCTATGACGTACGCCCACAGAGGGATGGCTCCCTCCTCGTAAAATCACGCTCAGCCGCAGAGACAAAAGCCCTACTCTCCGTCACTGAGGTCCTTGGATGCTCGGTGTCCGTTTCCCCACACCCTCGCCTGAACCAGAGTCAGGGCACTATTTACGCCACCCGCCTATTGTCGATCGCAGTGAACGAGCTCCTGGAGGACCTCGCACCCCAAGGAGTCACTAAGATTTATCGCTTCACATCCCGACAGGGAGGCACCCCCTCCCCCACCCCACGTCTGCTCCTTACTTTCAATACACTAATTCCCCCCGGCCGCATTGTATGGGGTATGGGAGACCGCGCGTCATGCGAGTTTTCTATCCGCCCATACATCCCAGACCCGACCCGTTGCTTTAAATGCAATAAGTTTGGACACGTTAGCTCCGTTTGTCGGCAGCCGCATCAACTGTGTGTTCACTGTGGACGACTCGCTCACCCTGACACGTGCCCCAACACACCCAAATGCTCCAACTGTGAAGGCGAATGCCTTTTCTTCAAGTTCGAGGAGGAGGTCTGAGGCCTACAAGTGACGGACTTCCTTAGCCCCCTTGAGGCACGAGACAGGGTGCGGAGTCGGGAGGTGAGGCCGGGGGTGTCCTATGCCGCTGCTCTCGGCTCTATCATCTCGGCACGCCGCCCTGGCCTGCCGCCGACCCCCCCCCCCAGCCACTGCTCCCTGCCCCCCCCCCCCCCAGCCACTGCTCCCTGTTCCCCCCAAAGAAAATCCTCGCAGGACCCGACGGTCTCCTGTCCCCCCAACATTCCTCCTCTTCCCGCACCTCACCTGCCACGAATCCCGTAGGAGTCTGGGATCAGGACACCCAGGTCCCATCCACCTCAAACCCTGCCTTCCCAGTACTCTGCACACGCCCGAACCTGCCGCCCGGAGCGTTTCGCCAGACCCTCCGGCCTTCCAACGTCTCTCCCTCTTCCCCTAGGACCAAGAAGACGGCTCGGACCTTTACACCGCCCACCACGTCTACTAGGTCCATCTCTCCCCATCGCAGAAGTCCCACCACTCTACCCCCACAGACTGACAATAGTGGCTGAAATCCACGACCCGCCCTGTACGACGAGACCCAGTCCGAACAATATCCTCTCCCCCGAGGATCCAGTGGATGCGGCTCTGGCGCAGCTGCATGGTGTGACCGAGGGAAGCTCGGCCGCGCCCACGAGTCTCATGGATCTGCCCTTGCCTCCTGGTGCCATTTTCTCCACCCCTCCACGAGACCACTGGTTCACCACCTTCCACCCCCATAGTACCTACCCCCCCAACATCCCCGGCCCCCTCCTTGTCAGCTACCCTGAGTACGCTCTCCCGCTCGCCCGGTCCTTTTGGTACCCCATGTCACCACCTAGGCTCCGCCGTGAGACCCCGGACAGGCGGGGTAGCGCCACTTTTGGGGTTAACGTGCCCCCTCCTGGCCCGACCATAGAAGCCCGTCAAAGCACTTCTGACCCGCTCAGCCCACGATGTTCCTCTGCCTGCCGTGATCCACGCCTCCGGTCTCGCTCGGCCGACTCGACCCCGCAACCTCCGCGGGGTTCGACAGGCCGACCGATTCCTTCCCTGGTGAACGGTAGATAGCCAGCCATGCTCCCGACCCAGCCTTCAATTTCGCGAACTCCAGATCTCCCTTCACACTCCAACCTCCTACACACCTTTACCCATCCCCCTTCATCAACTAATGGATCCCCCGAAAACCACAATAGTCCACTGGAACTGTCGAGGAATATTTGCGAACTATGAAGGCCTTAACTCCTTGATTGCCACTTCCCGTCCGGTGTGTGTCTGTCTCCAGGAGCTAATCCTGGGGACCAGGCCCATGCCCTGCCCTACTGGTTATTTTTGCATCGCCACCCCGCCTCCTACCTGCACTCGAAGGGGAGCTGCCATCCTCGTACACCACGCAGTCCCCTTCTACAATCTCTCCATCCGGTCCCCGCTACAGGTGACTGCCGTCCGGCTCTCCCTGGATAGACAGTACACCGTTGCTCAATCTACCCCCCCCCACGCTCAAGTCTCCCGCGACGACCTGGTGGAAGTCGTGGAACAACTCCCCAGGCCCTTCCTACTACTGGGCGATTTCAATAGTCGCCACCCCTTGTGGGGCGACACACTCCACCTATATGGCCCCAACCCTGATATGTCATGACCGAGCTCTCCTTCGAGTGCCTCAACGATGGCTCTCCTACATTCTACCATGCCACCACCTGCACTCCATCCTGTATAGACCTGTCCCTCGTTTCAACTGATGCCCTCCTAGACTTCACGTGGCAAGTCCTCCGAGAGGACCATGGAAGTGACCATCTCCCCATTCAACTCACCCTCAATCGACCCGACCAGACTGTTCGGGTACCGGTAAGGTGGGTTACTACCAACGCGAATTGGGCCCGCTTCCGCGACAACACTATACCACCCTTACAACTGCCCACTTCCCATCCATCGACGAGTGCATCGCATACTTCGAGTCCGTCGTTCTAGCGGCCGCAAGCAAGCGTACCACAATCCTCCGCCTACCCCGCGCCCGACGGGTGCCTTGGTGGACCCCGGAGTGCGCGGAGGCCGTGCGCGCCAAGAAGAAGGCAACTCGGCGCTTCTACCGGACGCGACTCCCCATCCATCGCACGGAGATGCAGCGGGTCAGGGCCATCGCCCGCCGCACAATGAAGACAGCGCGCCGAGCCTCTTGGCGTGCCTTTGTGTCCGGCATCACCGCCAACACACCTTCGGCTACCATCTGGAAGAAGGTGCGGGGTGTCGAGAGGCGACATGTCCCCTCCCGACCCCCGGTCCTCCGGACTAACGACGGACTCCTATGTGAGCCCAAGTCGGTGGCAGACCACCTTGCTTCTACCTTCGCCGCCGTTTCTTCCTCTGCAGCCAATTCCGTACCCGCCCCTGACGATAGCCCCTCTCCACCGTCCATAGACAGCACCTACAACCGATTGTTTACCATGCGTGAACTACAGGCGGCACTGGCCTCTCGACGATCCCCTTGTCCCGGTCCGGACGGTATTCCGTACGGCATGATCCAACACATCCACTCTACCTTACAAATTTTCCTGCTAGACCTATACAATCGCATATGGATAGAGGGCGCCTTCCCCTCTAGGTGGAAGGAGGCCCACGTCATCCCTATCCCCAAACCCGGCAAAGATTCCCTGGACCCCACAAACTACAGACCAATCGCCCTGACGTGTTGTGCCTGCAAGATCCTCGAAAAAATGGTCGCTACGCGATTATCGTTCGTCCTTGAACATACAATTCCTTCCCGTCTACCCAGTCCGGCTTCAGACAATTCCGCTCCACCACTGATCCCCTCCTGCTTCTCAGCCGAGACATACAGGATGCCTTCGACAATGGACAGTTCGTACTGTCAATTTTTTTGACATCCAGAAGGCCTATGACACCACCCGTCGAGCAATGATCCTCGGTCAGCTCCGACATCTGGGCCTCGTCGGAGCCATGCCGACCTTCATCAGGGGCTTCCTTCTTCCCGGACCTTTAAAGTCCGGGTGGGCTCAGTCCTCTCTGACACCTTTGTGCAGGAGGACGGGGTCCCACAGGGAAGCATCCTCAGTGTTCTCTGCTTCTCCGTCGTGATGAACACGGTCTCACAATGCCTTCCACCCACCATCCGCTCTTCAATTTACGCGGATGACCTTGCAATCTACTTCGCAGGGCGAGAACCGTCTGTCGTTCAACGCAAATGCAGCTCGCCATCTACCGGGTGGAAAGGTGGGCGACGTCGGTGGGTTTCTGCCTCTCCATCCCTAAGTCCAAGTGTATGGTCTTCAGTAGAAGAAGACCCACAACCCTTCCTCTACCCTCTGTCACATTATACGGCAGTCCTCTTGAGGTGGTACCCTCCACGTGTTTTCTGGGCATGACCCTAGACCGACGGCTCAATTGGGTTCCCTATCTCAAGCACCTAAAGCAATCCCTTCGACGCCCCCTCGCTCTCCTGGATCACCTGTCTCACACCACATGGGGTGCAGATCGACGCTCTCTTCTTCGCCTTTACACTTCCATAGTACAGTCGAAGCTGGACTATGGTAGCGCAGTTTACGGTTCAGCCTCCAACGCCCGCCTCCGTATCCTGAACCCGGTACTTAATAGAGGCCTCCAGCTCCCCAGCCTCCATGTGGAATGCGATCATCTCCCTCTCGCCCTCCGACGGGGTCTACTTCTCATGAGGACATACCTCCGTGCACAGAGGCTACCTTCTTCGCTTCTGGGCACGGCGGTTTCAGAACTACCACCTCAGGGACGGAGCTGGCACTTCACTGAAGCGGTCCGCTCTTTCCTTGATCTTTTCAACATGCCCGCCCCCTCAGTTATCCCCATTTCATTCAGCATCTACCCCCCTGGATCCTCACCCCTATCAAGTTTTGCAAAGATCTGTGCCCTACCGAAGACTACCACGAGCGCCATGATATACAGGTCACACTTCCGCGAACACGCAACCCAACACCCGGACGCAGTCGCCATTTACACGGATGGTTCCCGCTCGGAAGCTGGTGTGGCCTCCTCAGCGGTGATTCTGTCCCAGCCGCTTTCCCGGGGCGTCGGCCTGCCCCGCGAGGCCTCCGTTTTTTCGGCGGAACTTTTCGCCATTACGGAGGCCCTCGATATTGTGCGCACCCACTCTGCCAGCTCTTTCGTCATTTATTCGGATTCCCAAAGTGCACTTCTCTCCCTAGAAAGATTTAACTCCCCTCACCCGCTCGTCTGTACCATCCAGCAAACCTTCCACTTTTTAACGACCTTCCAACACAAGACAATCGCATTCTGCTGGGTCCCGGCTCATGTCGGCATCCAGGGTAACGAGGCGGCGGACCGCACAGCAAAGACGGCCTGCTCACTGCCGGCCTCCTCCCGACCCCTCCCCTTCTCCGACTTCTTCCCTTTCCGCTCCCACTTCCGCTCCATATGGCAGCGGGAATGGGACCAGGCCACACAAAATAAACTCCACACGATCAAGCCAAATAGGATACTGGGCCTCCTCATTCCACCGGTCCCGCCATAAAGAAGTAATCCTAGCCCGTCTCCGCCTAGGCCACACCCGCATCACCCACGGACACCTTATGGCGAAATCGCCAGCCCCGCTTTGCCCTACCTGCCATACCCCTATCACTGTCATACACCTGGTGGAATGCCCAAAGTTGTCCGCTCTTCGTCGCAGGTGTTTCCCTCTCGGCCGGAAATCCCATACCCGACCGCCTACGATCCATACTCGCCGACGGCCCCCACTTTTCAACGGAAGCGATTCTCTTTCTTACTCACTCCCATCTGCTCCATCGCATCTAAAACCGTACCCCTCCTACCCACTATCCAGCGACTGACCCTTACTCACTCCCCTAGTCTACCACCCCCAGCACAGTAACATCACCCACTCACTGCCTCGCCGAGATATGTACCGCTCTCTTTAGGTACGAATCGGCGGTAAATCAGAAAAGAAAAAAAAACATATATATATATATATATATATATATATATATATATATATACACAGTACATTGGACTAAAATATGACTAAAAAACTAAATATGACTAAATAACATACTAAGCGTATGCGTTAGCAAGTGTAGAGCAGGAAAAAGATTTAGGAGTTAGTCACAGGTGATTTAAAAGTAGCGAAACAAAGTACAGCAGCCGTCAATAAGGCGAACAAAGTGCTAGGTTTTATAGTTCGAAATTTTGAGTACAAATCGCGCGATATTATTGTTCCTCTTTATAAATCATTAGTTAGACCCCATTTGGAGTACGCGATCCAATTTTGGAATCTGCATATGCGAAAAAATATAAACAAAATCGAAAGAGTTCAACGACTAGCAACTAAGATGATTCCGTCGGTTAGGTCTAAGTCGTATGAGGATAGGCTTAAGGAGTTAAAATTGACTACACTCGAGACTAGGAGGCTAAGGGGTGATCTAATCCAGGCTTTCAAAATTATGAATGGGTTCGATAACATAGATAGAGAGAGCTTTTTCGAAATATCTCAATATAACAGGACTAGAAATAGCGGGTTAAGTTGACAAGTAGAAAGTTCGAGACAGCAGTTGCCACAAAACTTTTTTTACGCATAGAATAGTAAATAGATGGAATAGTTTGCCGGTAGAAGCAATTAGTAGCACGTCTATAAAACATGTTTAAAAATCGATTAGGCGCATATGTTGATAGATTGGGTATAGTTTAAGTTAGTAAAATTAAGGCTTTGTGGTTCGGAACGCATGTAAAATTGTCGGTCCTCTCCGCCACCACGGCGGATATGCACAATACACAATTACGAACACAGTTAGGTAGACCAGCCATGAGTGGATCCTACGGTCTTTGTTGGTCTGGAACATTATAACATTATAAAATATGTAATAAATATTTTTTTTCAGGCTGATGTTCCTACCTTCATCGCGGCTCTGCCGACCTCACGAAGTGTAAGTCTAATTTCCCAAATAAGGTGAGGAACTTCTAAATCCACGAAGAACCACGGGTTGGGTTCATGTTTTGAATGATACAGTGTGGAGAAATCTCCATCGAGTGCGTAAAGAAATACATGATTTGCATTTCTGTGAATAAAATGTCTCGTATTACCATAAACAAAAGACTGGAAATCAACTCAACATTAATAAATGAGTAAGTAAATGAATTAAAGTAAAATATAATAAGAAGAATAAGTAAGTAAGTTAAAAGCTTCCAAATGCTCACAAAACAAAAAACTTACTAAAAGAGAATTGATGAAATTCTTAAGGGAAAGAAAAAATGCGAAGGATGGATTCGTGTCTTTCTAAATGGTTTGGCTGGTCAAATGTTAGACTAACAGCTCATTAATTGGGTTTATTCCACTCGCTTCTTCCTTACTTTTAATTTCGCACACAAACATAGTATCCTCGATGTGCTCAATATAAGATTTATTTTAGTTTTATCCGAGTCGTCTTATAGCAGCTTCAGTTGATGTTGTTCCCGCATTTTGTAAAAAAATTATCATGATAAAGAGTAAAAGTGAACGGTGATAAAAATGGTATTAAACCATAATTAAAAACTATGTCTGGTATTCGAGAGTTAAATGAACTTGCATTCAGGATTATCAGAAAATAGGAAGATTTTAGAATAAAAAAAAAAGAATTTCATAAGAGCACAACCACAGTAAGTTCAGTGTGCTATATTCTCTGAAAAGAATAAGTGCGTGATTCATACTTGAATTGTAATTTCATTCATATGAAAAGTTTGTCATTTTTCAACAAAAATTTTGCTTCTTTTCATACTTTAAAACAAAGTAAAAATAGTTATCTTTATCGTAAACTTATTTTGCCCTTTAAAAATCGTAATTATATGAGAAAGCATCTCGATGCGTAAGCGAACAATGTGTTTTTTTAGATAATCATAAATGACATTTAAATGTTATACGTTTAATGAAACTTACGCGAAGGAAGACGCATTTGATGGTTTCCTGAGAAAGATATTAAAACTGATTCGTTGGAGATAATAAACGAGTGGCTTCCGTCCATAATTTTTGATGTCTGAATCTCCAAGGTTGCAAGTGTTGTCTAAGGAAGGAAGGAAGGGGAAAAAGTGTTTTGGTATTCAGTTTTGAAGTTATACGCCTTAAATGTTGAAAGAAAAATAATTTAATGACTCGTAAACTGCATAAAAAATAAAATTAACAAAAAATAATTCACTTGTTTTAAGGATTAACTTGCGGCTATAGTAGTATGAGAGCATCAATTAATATTTACTGAATCTGCGTTATCCAAAAACGCGATTTAACGGATAATTATTGGATACAAAATATTTCAGATTTATTACAGCGGAACACTGCGTGGATATTATAATTATAGAGTTATTTAACCACTGACATTGACTGAATCTTATTTTAATAAATGACTGAGAGCTTGGCGAAAATTTTAATAAATGGCACTTCTTTAAAAAATGGTTTTATGCATTTTGTGCAAAAAAAAAACCAGTTTCATGGAAAACATTACTCTTATCATTTTTAATCTATGGAATTTTGCTTATCTTTTTGTCTAAGCACTTTTTTCTCTATGTTCCTTAACTTATGAGTTAGGTTGTGACAATTGTCAGCAGAAAAACTAGTTAAAAATAGCATTAGCATTTAGCCATTCTTACAAACCTTCTTCAATTTCAACCTCTGAAGGAACAGATGCAGGGCTTAATTTCTGATTTCGTTCTTCGAGATTCTTAGTTCTTGATCTCTCTTCAGCAAACGAGTTCTGCAAATTTTCAATTTCTGAACGAAGCTCAGAAATCAAAGCAATCGTGTTTCCTGCGAGAGATTTGCATGAATTAGAAGACGCAACACACACACACACACACACACACACACAATCGTACCGCTATACACATGCTTTGTATTATATTCACTACCTATTTATATATATACACACACACACACACCTTAATTCAATTTATAGAAGAAGATTGTACAAACCAATCGACCGGGGAAGTACTGCGGCTGTGGGCTGGGGCGTTAGGCAAGAGACAAAGAGTGCTGGAACTCCCATTTCTCCTGTCACTGCCCTCCTTAGTTGATCAATTTACGTGTCTCATCTACCACGTGCGTAGTCCAGCATGCTCTCAAACACACATTTCTCCCTATACTCCTCATAACACACACATGCAGCTTACACACTACATAAATCTTTTCAAAATAAAAAAGACAACCTTTTTAACAGCCTCAGAGACCTTTATTTCGGTTCTATGCTTTTCCTTCTATGGGAGAGGGGGCGCGTTTTTGCAGGCATTCGCCCTTGGCCCCTCCTTCCTGCACATATATATATATATATATATATATATATATAGATATATATATACTGTGTATATATATATATATATATATATATATATATATATATATACTGTGTATATATATATATATATATATATATATATATATATATATATATATATATATATATATATATACTATATATATATATATATCTATATATATATATATATATATATATATATATATATATATATATATATATATAATATATATATATATATATATAAGCTCAAGGCAATATTACAGTTTGAGTATATCATAATTAACAAGCTCGACATAGGACCCAAATGATACAGATCTGCATGTGATTTTTGTAATTAATTACGAGTACAGCGAAAACAGGTCTGAAAAACTGGTATCCGAATCTGTCTGTGAAGTTGACATTTTATCTAACCCAGAATACATTATAATTAGAACGAACTAAATATCTATGTACACAGAATTCTTTTAGAATTCATAAGACTAATATTGTATGTATAAGGTGGAAATCATGCTACATACTACTTGTGTGTATGTGTATATATATATATATATATATATATATATACACAGGGCGTCCCAAAAAAATGTATACACACTTTAACAGCTGATAGCTCAATTGATGTTTCTTTCTTTCCAAGTTAAACCCATTAGAATTAATAATGGCAGTCAGACTAAGCTTTGAACAAAGGAAATTCATTCTGAAATGCTACTGAAAGTGTGAAAACGCAGTTGAAGTGCAAGACAGTTTAGGAGGGAGTTTCAAACAGATCCACCAACGCGACTTACCATCACTCGAATTAGAGATAAGTTTGAAGCCGATGGAACTGTTCAGAATGTCCACAAGAAGCGTTCCGGAAGACCACGGACATCGACAAGCCCCACAAAGCAAGAAAGAGTACTGGAAACGTATCACCAAAGTCCAAGAAAATCTGTGCGGCAAGCGAGTCGTGAGGTAGGAATTTCAGAATCGTCTGTCCAACGCATTTTGAAGCGCTGTCAATGGAAAAGTTACATTCCAAGATTAGTCCATGCTATTAATGAAGATGATCCGGACCGAAGAGTGGAGTATTGCGAGTGGTACTTGGCACGATGTGGATGTGGATTGGACGAAGGGGTTTCGTAGAATACCCTCCGCGTTCACCAGACCTCACACCACTAGACTTTTTTTTATGGGGATACTTAAAAGACAAAGTCTACTCTATAAAACCTGCAACAGTCGCTGAATTGAGAGCAGCCATTGAACGAGAATGCACACAAATACCAAACGAAATGTTTCGTGATGTTTGCGATTCCATTGCTTCGCGTTATCAGCAGTGCCTGGACCAGAACGGACGTCAGTTTGAAAACAGGCGTTGACAAAACAATTAAATAATGTCTGTAGATTCTATTACATTTTGAAAATGAAATGTATTTTAATAAACACTGCCTTTATAATTATTTAAAGTGTGTATACATTTTTTTGGGACGCCCTGTATATATATAATTATATATATAATTTTTTTTTTTTTTTTTTTGACAATTCAAACCACTGTTTAAAAAAATTAGGAAAAAAGATTTCACATCGCACATAATTCTTCAGGAGCAAGGATGCGTCACGAGTGTGTATTTCTTTCTCAAGGCAGCACAAATCTACCTGTATCAATCACAGTTGCATTCATACTACCTCCCTACCCCCTCCCCCCCTAGACTTGCTCTACACAAACCGAACCAAACAGAATAAGCATTTACAATCTCAAGGCTTACGTTTATACCCCCTACCCCAATTTTTTTAATTACTATTCCCTTTAAGTTTTGTGTATAAGAGTCTCTCACTGTTTGGAGTTTCATATCACATCCTTCTTTCTTTAATTAAATTTCGTCCTCCAAAGATCCCAGCTTTATAATTTATTGCAATTGTCTTATTTAAATTTTAATTCATTTATTTCAAGGTTATCCAAATTGGAGATAATGTTTATTTATATATTCATATAATTTAAAGTTTTTCATATGCAGATTTAAACCCGAATAATATATAACCTTTGGTTAGCTCCCGCCCGAATTGTTCATTATGACGAAGGTCAAGCTTTTCACTCCACCTTAGACCTACAGTTTAACGTGGAATCCGAACCACGACCCACCAGCAGCCCAGCGTCTAGGCCGCCCAGGGTACCCATTCATCTACCAACCACTTTCTTTATTGTGTAGAAGGATGAACAGCTGGGTTTGCTGCGCGCCGGCTGCAGTCGCCGGGTCTCGAACCCGGGGTCATATGATGGATTCGTAGTCAGCGATGCTAACCACTACACCACCGAGGCGCATTAATTGCGAGTATATATATATATATATATATATATATATATATTATATAATATATTATATTAGATGAGGTAACATACTGTAATGTCTGTTTTTAGTCTCATACATTAAATAAAAATACCACTAAAATGTTTAAAACCCAGGAGTTTCCGGAGGCTCCACCCCTTGAGACCTCATCAGCCACGTAATTTTACCTGATGCTGATAACGGCTTTGTTGGCAACACTGAAGATGAAGATTTCAAAGTATCTATTTCGTTCTCTGTTAAAATATTAAAATAGTCATTAAATCGTATTTGAAAAGCTACTTTTATGAGAACCTCCCCTAACCAGCTCGTATATCACTTTTTAAGCAATCTCTTTCGAAATTCGTTATACAAAATTGGGATATGAATCAGCTTTAAATATAATAAGGTATGTACACTTACCCAGTTGTATCACTCTTGAATTTAGAGAACACATCATATTGTCTGTCGTTGGTGGTTCGAATCTATAGCATTGGTGTCGAGATGAGATCAAAAGAGCGTCTAGTTTAGAACTCAGTTCGGTAATCTTGTTGGTCACAGTCGTTTGCGATGAATCTGAATTAAATGGGACGCAACATTAAGTATTTCAAACAAAATAAATATAAAGAACTCGATGAATAAATATTTAAGGATGCAATGGAAAATGTAGTTTGTAATTTTTTTATAACAAAGTGTAAAATCAGGGTTAAAAGTAATTTTGAAAGTATGATATTCAGTGTATAGATTGTTTTTTATCTGTACAAAATTAATAAAAATACTTTCACTGTTTTTGAAGTAAAAGTTTCTTATAACAAAAACAGATGGTATTAATAACAATAATAATAAGTCAGGAGAGCAAGAAACTACTACAATGCTCAGACCAGACGAACTCGGCCCACTACACTAATTCATGGATAAATATTAGTAATCTGCACTGTTAATGGGAGTCGAACCCCCGACCTCAGTGTTTTCATTTCGCTTATATGGAAATGGGTGTTACCCACTGACCAATGGGAGCTGAAATAGTAACAACTACACTCAATTATGTACGCAATTACCTGTCATTGAATTTCCATTGTTTTCGGCGGTCGTGATGATCAGCGGCAAAAAAATCACTACAGAAGTTACTCGCAATAGAAATGAAAGATCGCTGAATAGCATTTTAAAACTTTAAATAACTACAATTAAAAGTTTATTAACTATAATTTGACGAAACACTTTTCAATAAGGGACAGAATTATTAAATGTGCACAAGTATATTCGCCCGAAAACTTCACAACAGTGCTTTCTTTTCTTTAATGTCAAGGAAAAACAAATGCAGACGTTTATAAGTAACAGAAACCTCTTGTATTTATTTATCATAGTCTACATTACACCCCTCCCCACAATTCCCTCCACTAATAATCCACTGATATATATATATATATATATATATATATATATATATATATATATATATATATATATGCAATAAACGGAGAAGTAAAAATTAAAAATTAAAGGATTATCAGAGAGGCATACAGATTTGTAAGGAAAAAATATCGATTTTTAGCACAAGATCAAATGAATTATAAAAATACAAATTTATACTGGAAATCTGCCCGGGTTTTAACACTGCCTTTTATGGTTAAGTTTCGATGTATGTAAAAATAAAATGAAAATTAAAAGTTAATAAAGTAGCATACAAGTTTACCAAAGATTTAGCGTTCTACGCTTCTTATCTAAATCTGTTTTGAAGGAATTCAAAACAACAGGATCGAGTTGAAAAAGACCTTTGCTTATGTTGAAGTTATTTGAAAGTTGGATAATGGCAGACTCAAGATATTTCTATTAACAATGTTGCTAGAGTGGAATAAAACTGAAGCATTATTCCAATCAATACAGTGGGATAACTCTGACAAATGGACAAAAAGAGCACTGGACAACTGTCCTGTTCCAACGGAATATTGATGCTGTTTTATACGTGTGTGCAAATCCTTTCCGTCTGACCTATGTAAAAGGAATCACATTGTTTACAACCAATTTTATAGATAATGCCTGAATTATTGGTAGGGCTATTTTTTACTATGATATTTTTCACAATATTGTTATATGAAAATACTACATTAATATCGAAAAGTTTAAGTACATTAGCAATGCCTAAAAAGCCCGGGAAAAATGGAAGTACTAAAATATTTTTTGACAAAGTACGAGTGTTATTATTGACACGATAGAAAGTTCGTTTTGCCTTGTTGAGACAAGATTCCATAAACGCAGATGGATAACACAGATCACTTCCAATACCGTTGATTTTTTCCAATTCGGCATCGATGTATTCCGGACTGGCGATCCTAAGGGTGCGGAGAAACATTGATGAAAAAATGGCCTTCTTAGTGAGGGTGTCATGTCCCGAGTAAAAGTGTACGTAGGACAAATTGTTTTAAATTTTAAGTTTAGTATCTAT
Source organism: Bathynomus jamesi (assembly GCA_023014485.1). Classification (NCBI taxonomy): domain Eukaryota; kingdom Metazoa; phylum Arthropoda; class Malacostraca; order Isopoda; family Cirolanidae; genus Bathynomus; species Bathynomus jamesi. The sequence continues at coordinate 483,689 of JAJOZX010001880.1, read as the reverse complement.
CGAAAAACAACAAACAATTTGTCCTACGTACACTTTTACTCGGGACATGACACCCTCACTAAGAAGGCCATTTTTTCATCAATGTTTCTCCGCGCCCTTAGGATCGCCAGTCCGGAATACATCGATGCCGAATTGGAAAAAATCAACAGTATTGCAAGTGATCTGTGTTATCCATCTGCGTTTATGGAATCTTGTCTCAACAAGGCAAAACGAACTTTCTATCGTGTCAATAATAACACACGTACTTTGTCAAAAAATATTTTAGTACTTCCATTTTTCCCGGGCTTTTAGGCATTGCTAATGTACTTAAACTTTTCGATATTAATGTAGTATTTTCATATAACAATATTGTGAAAAATATCATAGTAAAAAATAGCCCTACCAATAATTCAGGCATTATCTATAAAATTGGTTGTAAACAATGTGATTCCTTTTACATAGGTCAGACGGGAAAGGATTTGCACACGTATAAAAACAGCATCAATATTCCGTTAGAACAGGACAGTTGGTCCAGTGCCCTTTTTGTCCATTTGTCAGAGTTATCCCACTGTATTGATTGGAATAATGCTTCAGTTTTATTCCACTCTAGCAACATTGTTAATAGAAATATTCTTGAGTCTGCCATTATCCAACTTTCAAATAACTTCAACATAAGCAAAGGTCTTTTTCAACTCGATCCTGTTGTTTTGAATTCTTTCAAAACAGATTTAGATAAGAAGGGTAGAACGCTAAATCTTTGGTAAACTTGTATGCTACTTTATTAACTTTTAATTTTCATTTTATTTTTACATACATCGAAACTTAACCATAAAAGGCAGTGTTAAAACCCAGGCAGATTTCCAGTATAAATTTGTGTTTTTATAATTCATTTGATCTTGTGCTAAAAAACGATATTTTTTCCTTACAAATCTGTATGCCTCTCTGATAATCCTTTAATTTTTAATTTTACTTCTCCGTTTATTGTATGTATATATATATATATATATTTTTTTTTTTTTTCTGTAACCTATATATAGGCTGAAACCCTTTTATGTACTTCAGTGTTCCTGAGGATGTCATTAGACGAAAGCGCTTGAGCACCATCTTGTGTTTCCTTTCCTCGTGGTTTTATTCATCATAAATATTTTTCACGTGTTACTTTCGTGAAATAATTTTCATATATATATATATATATATATATATATATATATATATATATATATATATATATATATTAGAACAGCTGAACCTATAATTCATTTTAGGATCAAGTCGAAGAAGACAACTTGTGCCACTGACCAGAAAAATAAGAAGAAACACACGTCGAATAATTTATTTCATTTGATTAATTTAATGTGACGCCAAAACAAAAGCTTTCCAAAATGCGCATCGATAATTTTCTAAATGTTACAGGATATTAATGGAAAAATCTGTTGAAGTAAAATTTTAACACAGTACATTATAATTTGTTTAAAGCGTTAGCATATTTATTACAGGATTCGTAAAACAATAATTTTACTGCCAAAAATCAGACAGAATATATATATACAGGGTGTTTCACAACCGGTCTGCCATACTTTGGGGGATGATTGGGGAGAGGGGTAATATCGAATAAAAAAGTTAATACAACATAGGTGTTATTTCTAACCGTTGTGGAGCTATGCACGTTTTAAGATGTGCAAACAAAAAATCCCTACGAGTGTAATTCGATAGATGGCAGCACTGGTGGTAGTTCGGTTAACGAAGTTACCAACTACCAATCCTCAGTTTTTTCTTTTCAGTTGGTTTTAATCTATGGTACGAGACACTGTGTTGCGCTAAGGTGAACAATCAAAATGAATCAACAGTTCACACACGCTGAATACGCAGTTGAGGAATATCGAAGACGTTTTCAGAACCGCCGAATATCGAACACCGAACAGGTAAGTGTTCAGTGACACACCAGAGATTAAGAGAAACAAGAACAATTGTTTCACGTAACCAAAAATATGTAACACGACGGCCCGTTGCTGTGGAGGAGTGCATAATGGACCTAGTACAACGTAGCCCAACTACCAGTTTTCGAAGGATTTCTAGACGAATTGGTGAATCCGCATCGCGTGTATGGCGAACCATACATGATGAGGATTTGTATTCGTATCATTTGCAACGTGTGCAAGCTCTTCAACCGGATGATTACGACAAACGTGTTCAATTTTGCCAGTGGGTGGTTATGCGTCGCCAAATTCTCAATCGCATACTATTTAGTGATGAAGCACAATTCATTCGGGATGGAATTAACAATAGACGAAATTCCCACTTGTGGTCTGCCGATAATCCCCACGGTATCGTTGAAGGAAACTTTCAACATCGATTCTCGGCGAATGCTTTGTGTGGTGTAATTGAGAGATCAGCTGATTGGACCGGTCGTTTTGGAACACCGATTAATTGCTGATATTTATCTGAACTTCCTGACAAACGAATTGCCGCTTTTGAGGGAGGACGTGCCTTTGGAGACAAGGCGCAGATTGTTCTTTCAGCCTGATGGGATGCCACCACTTTTGGTCGTCATGTTAGGGATTACTTGAATCAGCGGTACGGGAATCGTTGGATTGGTCGTGCTGGTCCAATATCGTAGCCCCCGAGATCTCCGGACCCAATCCCGTTAAATTTCTTTTTATGGAGCTTTATGAAAGAGATGGTCTACAAGACCAAAGTACAAACGAGGGAGGAACTCTTGCGTCGGATTATGGATGCCGCTGCTTACATACGAGAACACCCGAAATGATTCAATGGGCAGTGAACTCTTGTTTGGAACGGTATTAAAGTTGAATCTCGACACAATTAAATTCGACTAGTAACATTCCTAGCCATATATGAACAGTACATAACCATTAATATTAACAAGAAGTATCAGGATTATAATTGAATTAAGAAAATTAATAATACAAATTAAAAATAGAAATCAATTATAAATTATAATGAAGTGAACATGGGGTTATAGGTTCCATATAATACTCTTAAAAATAAAAACACAAAAACTAAATTTAGGGTATGTGCGGTCATACGGGTAAATTTCACGAACATACAGAGCAGGATAAATTAGGTGCATGGTTACAAATAATAAAATACATAATTTTACCTATATATTTATATACTCAAATACTGCATGCAAAAAGAGAGACAGAAGGTTGAATTAAAGATACAAACCTGCCAATTCAGGATGAATTAAATTTTCTTAAATCAAATTTTCTTAAATTCCCTTAAGTTAAATTCTCTTAAATTCAGGTTAAATTAAATTTCTCTTTTACAAAAAAAATAAAAAATGTTGAATTAAATTGACTGAACTGAACTTGACTTGACTTGAACTTGACTACAACTGATTTGGAACTGACTACAACTGATTTGGAACTGACTACAACTGATTTGGAACTGACTACAACTGATTTGGAACTGACTACAACTGATTTGGAACTGAAACTGACTACAACTGACTTGAAACTGAAACTGACTACAACTGACTTGAAACTGACTGACTAACTTGAAACTGACTGACTAACTTGAAACTAACTAACTGACTGACTTGAAACTAACTAACTGACTGACTTGAAACTAACTAACTGACTGACTTGAAACTAACTAACTGACTGACTTGAAACTAACTAACTGACTGACTTGAAACTAACTAACTGACTGACTTGAAACTAACTGACTGACTGACTTGAAACTAACTGACTGACTGACTTGAAACTAACTGACTGACTGACTGACAATTGTACAATAATTGGAAGTCAATTCAATAATTTGAAAAAATTGTAAACAAAAATAAAAAATGTAAACAATATTTCACTCAAATGTACGCGAAGGTATGGTAATATGTTTGGTACATAAAATAAAATTATTCTATACTAACTATAATAGTGAAAATAATTCAGTTTCAATAAAAAGAAATGTATCACTGGTGTAGTGAATGTTCACTGTGTTTCTTGTTAACTCTGGCTTGATACTCTTTACTAACTGTTAATAATACTGACTTCTCAAATGTTTAGAGATTACTTTAAAAAAAAGAGCCTGGTACTTAACAAGATTCCTAAGGCGAAATCCTTGGAAACGTGTCCTGAAGACGTGTCTTGCTGGCCACTTGTTCTTGGATGAAAACTAGGCGTGGAGAACTTGGAGTCGTGACACACCGGTTCAAGGGTGGATGTGACGAACTGGAAGTCGTGACACGCCGGTCAACTGGATGTTGGTTCTAGTTCCAGGGTCTGGAAGACGAAGAATCCTGGATGCAGAAGTCGCCAGTTGTTCTATTTCCAGGGTCTGGAAGACTGAGAGAATCCTGATTGCAGAGTTGTCAGTTCTATTTCAAGGGTCTGGAAGACTGGAAGAATCCTGATTGCAGAGGTCGTCAGTTTTTTATCCTGGCAGGTTCGCCACTTGTTAACCCCTCCGTCTATGGCCTGGGTTGGTTCGAAGTCGACGGGGGTTCTGGTTAGGAGGCAGCAACGGATTTGTTACTTGCAGTAGTTTCTTCTATACCACTCTCCGAGTTCTTCTATAGTGGCTCGGAGGATTCTGGGAAAACTTACTAAATTATCTGACGGTTTCCCGATTCTTCTTATACGTATCGAGAAATTAGTTTTCTCTATTTAAGATTAAATTCTCTGAAGAGAGTAAGGCTCGAAGGAGAAGATAAAAAAACTCTTTTACTGTAATTTACTGCTAAAATGTACAGGTAATGCTCAGTATCTAAGTTAGATTAGACTTTTACAGGGGGAGAGGTTCGACCTCTTTCGACCATGGCTCAGGCCGTAATTTAAAAGTGAGGAGGCCCTCGGCCTCCTCGAGGAGGGGTCCGTCCTCCTCGCTGAAGGGCTGCTAAGACAGGAGTGATTGAATTTACAACACGAATTAAATAAATCTAATTTTTGGGGGAGTGCAGTTGAAGGTTAAGTTCCCACTTTAACTGGAGATCTAAACAATTGGACGTTAAGCATAATTTAAACACATCAGAATTTTGAAAGATTCAAAAATAAATAACAAAAAAATAATAATAATATCGCCGAGTATATATTCCTAAATGGCGACAATGTCGGAGTTAGTACATTGCGTACAACCCAAGCACATTATTAAGTACATTGTAATTTGGTTTATTATGACTATGATTATAATTACCAATTAATTCACATTCGCTTATTATCGTTAATTACAGTTTCATTAAACTACATTAATTAAATCATATTTAATTGTTACAGTTAATTACAATTAAACACGGTTAACTATAGTTTTACAGTGTTTCATATTTATAGACAATTAGGATATTAGGAGTATAACAAAGTACATGGGCACTTACGGTATATATCTGCTATTGATTGATGGCGTAGAAAACGCAGTTTAAAAATAAACAGGAACATCAGATAAAAAATAAACATCCTTCAAGGTTTAATCAGTACCAACGTTTCGGAATACTGTACACTAATTCCATCTTCAGGGCTAAAACAATAAAATGCCAAATCACATACAAAATACAAATTGCTTAATAACAATTTAAAATAGTTAAAAATTATAAAAAGTAGCTAAGAAAATTTTCTTAGCTACTTTTTATAATTTTTGACCCTACTCCCACTGTTAAGAATGTTAGAGTAGTGGTTTTTCCACAGCTTTGCAATTTCATCCTCTCTCGACACCCCATCGATTGTCGGAGGGAGGATATTTTTGACACTTGTTTGATTCTTAACAAATTTCCAAAATTTATTATCATTATTATTTATGCGAGCTTCACAGGCTTTTGATGCTCGAATAGACTTCTTTCTGTTTACATCGCCTTATATTGACCCCTACTTCTACACATATTCATGTATACTGGTCCTAATCTGGGTCTACCATGAAAGCACCACAAATCATGGGCGTATTTCGATTCCCTCTTCAGGGGTCAATAAAATCATTCCATCCAGGAATAATCTCAGTATGATAGTTGTAATATATAATCAGGGCCTCAGGGGGCTTCCAGCTTCTCTTAACAGGGATACTAATCATACTATCTTACTATAATACCTATCTATGAATTTACAGTGAGAATCATTTGAGCAAGGATTACTACAGGCAAGATGCAAAATTTCTAAATTATTAAAGAGGTGACTTGTTCTGTCTTTGTATTCTATTCTCTGTTGCATATTAACATTAGACCAATATATATATTTATATACAGGGCCGGATCTAGAAGTTGCGAGGCCCTAGGCCTATATATATGAAAATATGGACTTAATTATCGGTACTATACCAGCAATATTAGAATCCCGCATAGACAGAACTATGCCAGCACTTAAAAATTAAACCAAACCAAAATAATTAGGCATGGAAATTGTATAAGAAATATAAATAAACCATACAAATAAGTATAAATTATAATATGAATCAAGATTTGTATCGAAAATATAAGACAATGATTTCTAAGATTTATATAATATTATAGGTAATGACTTTCCATAGTATACAAACGTTTTTCATATGTGATGTATAAGAGATGTTGACATTTCATTTTTTATAATAGTTAGCGATCGACTTATCAGGCTAAATATTAATGCTTTAATATTTGGTTCAGATGCTCCTTGAATATTACAGCAATGCTTTTCTACTTTTCTTCGAGCTAACTCTTCAATTAATTGAGAATAATCTAATGAATTTGTTATATCGTTTTCTATTGATAACATAGCTAATGATTGCAATCTCGCTTGAGACATGGTGGAACAAATATGTTTTTAATAAGTTTGAGACGCGAGAAACTTCTTTCAGCCGAAGCAACAGTTCGGATCAAGAAATATCAGGACAGAACGCGCAAAACGGCTTGAGCGAGGCCCCCTTTGGCGCGAGGCCCTAGGCGATCGCCTAGTTCGCCTATAGCTAAATCCGGGCCTATATATATATATATATACTGTGTGTGCGTGTGTGTGTGTATATATATATATGTCACAACCATGCGATTTACCATTTCTATGGTTGAACAGTATCCATTTTTGTGCCATTAGAAGTTCGCTGTAAACAGCGAATGTCCCTTAACTGTGCCTCTTTAATCCGTCTCCTTTAATTTCTCCCCAAATAATGACATACGGTACGTACAGAGTAAATCACTCTGACGTCATAAAGTACTTAGTTTCCTTCACGTTTCGATCACGTGCTTAGTATGAGGCTATCCTTAGTATTCAATGTATGGTACGTTCTTTAATACTAATAAAAACTTTACTATCTATAAGTCATTATTTATATGTTGTGTCCTGTCTGGTGTTATGCAATATAAATATTATTCATACATCCATGTTCCTTTTTGATCGTTATCCTTTATTAATTTTATCACCTATTACCTACTTATGCTCTATCAACTTATAAATCTATGCTTACTCGTGTCTAGATTACGCGCACAACTTATTGTGTGACGACTGTGTACACTACTTTGTGCAGTCGTACATGTCCCTTGACGATCATGATTACGTATATGTAAACACGTCCACATGTATTCTTTATACTTTTTCTTTTAATTATTTCACCTCTCGCAAGATACTCGTTAATGCTGACTGAGTGTTCGAATTCCGATGTTGTCGCCAAAAGCAAGCATCTAAATTCGAAAATCTCCTTTCTTGCTTCTGCTACAAATTTATAACATTAAGATGTTGTTATATTATTGTAATATACTGTATTGTTTCCATACCAGATCACTGGTTCGTTATCTGCTTACGTCACATAGTCATCCACGTTCTTATTACTTGTACTTACTATTTTTACCTAATTGTCATTCAAATTCTATATTACTTCTGTAATTACGTTATCATAAATGTCCGTGTACTTCCAATGGAAAGTACACTATATTTTCATCAGTTTTCATCATCGCTGGCTTTTAGGTTTTCAAACTATAATAACCAACCATTCTTCTAATAATATTTGACATAATTTGGCGTAATTATTGTTAACTATAAATATATAACATTGTTGTTAATCCCCGTTAAATTATAGAACAACGAAGAACTTTCCTTCATTATCTAAATTGTATTACCTATTCAGATTACTTCAGTGTCAATTAACAAATTGCTAAAATTGTAATTAACGGTAATTAATGTACTTAATATAATGTAAATTATGTACTTAATGTACTCGGTACATGTCGGCACCCCGACATTAGGTCGCCATCCGAAAGTGTATATCGTACAAAAATTAGTATTTTTTTGTTAATCTTTTTATCTTTCTAAATTTCGTTGTATGCTTAATTTATGCTTGACGTCAGAATTCTTTAGCTCTCCAGTTAAAGTGGGAGCTTAACCTTCAACTGCATTCTCCCAAAATTTAGACTTATTTATTTCTTGTATTGTAAATTAGATCATTCCTGCCTGGCCCCTTGTTACCAGAGGTTGCACCTCCCTCATTTAAATTCCTGCCTGAGCCATTGATACCGGAGGTTGCACCTCTCCCCCTTTAAATTCCTGCCTGAGCCGTTGTTACCAGAGGTGGCTCCTCTCTCATTTTAAATTCCTGCCTTACCCCTACTCGCGGAGAACGACCTTCCTCCCTCTAAATTCCTGCCGTAACCCATACTCGAGGAGGACAAGCCTCCTCGCCTTCAATTCCTACCTTAACTATTGTCAAACGGGGTCGAACCTCTACCCCTGTAAATTCCTGCTTGAGCACTTGCAGAGGAGGTAGGGTCTTATCGCTTTTAGATTTGCACAGTAGTATGGTATGACATTCTTCATGTAGTTAACCATGTGAGCAAACTTCTGCAGTCTCCTACAATGCAGTTTGATGTGGCAGTCAACCTCCTCACAAAAACAAAAGACTCACCAGCTACAGAAACACAGGTTTTGTTGCAGCACAAGTCGTAGCTAGAGACATATGTGAGGAAATGAATGTGGAGGCTGTGCTGAAGGAGAAGAGGCTCAGATCCACAAAAAAGCACTTTGCTTACGAAGCTCCTGACGAACCATTTACAGAAGCCTTAAAGAGGCTGGAAGTCAAATTTTTCAATGTGGTGGTGGATTGTGCCATCGGGTCAATAAATGAGAGATTCAAAACATTAGATGATGTGAGGGACATATTTGGGGTTCTCCTAAACTTCACAATGAACAAGGAAGACTTGTCCTGCAAGTGTGAAAAGCTCTCTAAGATGCTGACTCTGACATTGATGGAAGAGAACTGGCCCTCGAAATTAAGAACTTGCCGACTTTGCCTTCACACAACATGACTGCATTGGAGCTTCTCTCCTTCATTCATCAGAAGCAACTGGAGAACTATACCCCAATCTCTGGGTTACACTAAGAATTGCCTGCACTCTACCTGTGACAGTAACGTCAGCCGAGAGGAGCTTCTCTAAGATGAAGCTAATCAAGAACGACCTCAGATCATCAATGGGGCAGGATCGCCTCAGTGGCCTTGGCATCATAAGCATCAACCAGGACGTTGGCAGGGAGATTTCATATGATGATGTTATTGATGATTTTGCCCAGAAAAAATCTAGGAGGCAAAAATTTTGAAGATACAAACTGTTCTGTATAACTGTTAGCTATTAAACGATTGTATCGTAGAGTTAGTAATTGTTTGGTAGTTGATGACTGCATTATTTTTTTATACATAGTTCTGTGTCATTTATTCTAAATAATGTATAAGCTAATTTTCAGGAATTTCATGGAGTATTTTTTCTGTTTGTCTTCTGAAAGTGCATATTTGTTGTTTTGGACATAAATGTTTCATTAAAATTGTTTCTTATTAAATAACAGCCATTTTTTGTATGTGTGTGCTGAGGTGATGTAGTAAGGCGTGAGTTAGTGGACGGAGGGGTGTGACCTCAAATGGGTATACTGCTTAGGGCCCCATAATGGCTAGAAACGGCCCTGGGGGGGGGCAATGAAGGGGGTTCTGCAATATCAATGTTGCAAGGTTTATGCAACATCGATGCTGCAAAGGGGGTAGTGTTATGCAACAACTCAATGCTGCCAAGGAGGAGAGGGGAGGGAGCTTTGGGGGGAGAAGGGAGGATGACCTCCCCCCAAAGGGGTAGCCTTAACCTAAGAGAGGAAGAGAAGGAGGAGGAGGAGGTCTTTAGGGGAGGTGGGATGTCCTCACCCCCCAAAGGGAAACCTAACCTAAGCCTTCACCTAAGAATAAGGTGGTGTTCGCCTGGCTGGAGCCAGACGCATTATGAGCGTCCAGGGGCCAAGCAGCTGTTATATAAAGGGTCGTGAGTTGCCAGATACCACTTATTTATTATATATATATATATATATATATATATATATATATATGGAGGGGATTGCTAGATACCACCATTTATTTTAATTTTATTTACATGAGTTGCCAAATAGTGTTTTTGATTGTTCAGGTATACCTTATTAGGTTGAGTTGCCAAATAATGTTTTTATTTATATATGGAGAGGTTACCAGATACCGCCACTTAATTTAACTACTTATTTATTAAAGGCAAGATTGAATTTCTCCTTAATTTTGTTCAGCAAGAGAACTAATTATTTAAACGATACCAAAACCCATTAACGCCCAATTTTATTTTTTAATTGTTTTTCATATTTTGGCTTTTATTTTGCCATTAGATATATATATTAAACCCGTCAATAGTGAAGTATAATCGAAATGACATACAAGGCAACGAAAATTCAGGTGTCCTTTTAAAAGGACAATGGGCAGATGTGAGTAAAGAAAACATAATTAAGGATGCTTTAAATTTTATTGAAAAAATGTATCATAAAAGTAGAAATAATGCTGCACTTTCATAAAATAAACTTTTATAACAAACAAAAGCTATATCTGAGAACCTGACATATAAACAGCTTGAACTAGGGCTAAAAAATGTATCTTAAAAAATCCTTATACAATGCCAATAAAAGTGTGAAAAAATAAAAAGATAAAGAATCCTTTTACAATGAAAATACCGAAAAAAAATGGAGAAACTAATAACAGAATCCTTTCACAGTGATTTATTTTGAATGGTATGGCTCAAAGCATGGGACACAAAGTGTTACATTACATTTGGTACAAAAGCTTTTTGGTTTACCAGTACATGGCTTATTTTGACATCGTCTTTGCTGATCCCTCCGTGCAATAACGTGGTTCAGTCCATCATATCTACTGTTTGTTACCCACACTGCGAGTTAATGGCCGTCCAATATTTTTTCTACCTGTGTTGATTTTTAGATAAGATATTGCAATGCTTCTTTTGAATGTCAGAAGATCAACAGCATTTTCTCCAAAAAGATGCTTGTGAAGGAGCTAAGCATTTACTAAAGACATATCCACAACTCTGGTGAACAATGGCCAGTACCACTTCTTTCCCCTGATGTCAATAGAATATTTTCCTATAAGCCAATCGTGATGGTCTACACCACCCATATAATTGTAGTTTTTCAGATCATTTTTAGTCCATTAGCCTACTTTGCTTTTATTTTTTATCCATCTAGCTACTTTATTCATAAGTTCAATAGTATCAAAATTTGTTCCTACAGTTACACATTTGTTGTCATGCCATTTCACAAACAAGATTTCGCCATTTACATCATAAAAGAAATCATGGCTACCACGCTTAGTCTTTTTCATGTCACTTGTAGATTTTAGAGGACAGTTTCCAATTCTGTTGTCCCTTATGGTTCCTGTCGCTCGCAAATTCATAGTTTGTAAATGAATTAGGAGATCCCTGCTTGTAAAGAAGTTATCAAAGTATATTGCCGTTGAGGAAGGAATTGCTGTGTTCTCAATCATGTTCACTACTACTCTGGATCCTAAATTGAGATCTGTCATTGATGTATCATTTGTTTTTCCACAGTACAAATCAAAATTGTAGCAAAAACCTGAAGAACCACATACAGCTCATAATTTGTAATCAAATCTTATAGGCTTTCCACGAATGAACTGTTTCAGAGAATTGTGGCCAGAGTACTTTACAATCATTTCATCTACAGACATATTTTCTTCGAATACACCAAATTGCCTGAAGTTTTCTCTTATCATATCTAGAAGAGGTCTTACTTTGAAACGTTTATCATCCTTATTTCTTTGAGCTAATGCATTATTGTTGAAATGCAACATTGCTTTTATTTGAAGATATCTATTTCTAGCAAGAGCTCTTTTTGAAATATCCACTCCTAAGTTTTCTTCTGTCGACCAGTAGTGCCTTTCAGCAGGTAATTTATGGTAGCCTGATAGAAGAAGTATACCAATAAAAACTTTTAGTTCTTGACATAGAGAAAAATTTGTTTCATTTTTTGTTTCGGTTGCGTATCTGACACTTTCTTTTATTATATGATCCTGTATAGTATCAGAGAAAAAGAGTTCAAATAATTCAACATTTGATTTTTAAACACAATACTGCTTCATTCTACTGAAATTTTCAATATGATCGCTCTTCCTGTTAACTATATTTGCATAGGTAGGGCTTTTTTGTCCAGTTGGAATTCACATCAGTCAGAGTCCATTTTTTTTTATTTTGAAGAGGATTTAGTTTTTTCAGATGACACGTTTTTGCTTGTATGTTGAATTTCAAGACATCCTGGAGTATCACTAACGTTTGCAATTCCTATTATGTCACTTGTTGCAGGTTCATCTTCATCTGACAAATTGTCGACTTTTGGAGGAATTATAACAGTATCACACTTCGTAATCTTCATCACTATCTTCTGTTATCATATGTATTGCCTCTTCAATGTTAATAGCTTTTCGATGTATGGACATTATGGAAGCCGCAAAATTCAAGAATAAATTATATTCAGCAGAGACTTCTTTATATACAAACAAATTACACATGTTATGAAAATGAATTTTGCTGGTTACATCATCTGTCTGAGAATATGTCATTTATCTAAGATTGCGCAATGTTGTGAATGCATTCAATAAAAAACCTACTATTGCATCACATTTTGAAATAATCTTATTCTGAAGGGATGTAAAGGAGCAGATTGTAGATTATGTAGTGAATATCATATATTCCAAATTTAACCCTTTCAGTACCCGGAACCCTGTATTACGTCATCGAGCAAAACATGAAAATTGCATGCATCCTTTTCTTTAGTCCCCCATAGAAAACAAAGAAAACAAAAATGCATGTGACATGACTAACTAATTCATTTCGACAGTGACGAAATGGGACATAGCAGAACACTTGGAAAGTAAAAATGTATCAATATATTGATGCTGAAACCTTTATTACTATGACATTGCACTGTTATTAATTCTTTCTCCTTATTCTAAAAAATGAGACCTTGCGCAAGTCATTTTGTGATACAAGTTTCATCCCTAAAAAGCACTTTTTCGGAAAATGTTTCAAATAACTTGTGTACAATTTTTGCTACTAGTAAATTTATCTAGTTAATAATATAAATGATGATTAATATGAAGTTATCGATTTTGGCTAGAATAATAATCAATTTTTAAATGTCATTTTAATAGGACAATGGGCGTTAATGGGTTAACAATAAAAGAAATACACTAGACAATTAGCTTAGCAAAAAGAAATCGTTCATCTTAATATTCATTATAATTAAATTTTAGAGAAATTAAAGTAATTGATAAAAGAATTAAATGAGAAGTCTAGATATACTTTTATATTAAACTGTAAATTTGAACAAACTTCCCGTTCTTTGTTCAGTTCCCAAATTTTAGTGATGGATTCCGTACCATGTTACAGATTTCTCGTCTAAACTGTAGGTCTAAGGTAGTTAAAAAACAATGCTATTTGACATCTTGTACTTTAGAACGGCTGCCTTTAGCGTATAAAAGCACACGTCAGTACAGTGATTTACTCTAAGGCCAAACCTAAAATATCTATTTACTTTTGTCGTTCCTCTGTGTATATATATATATATATATATATATATATATTATATATACACAAGCTGTCTTCTCAATTTCGTACATTTTTTTTCGTTTATCTTAATATTAATTCATTGTTTACAGTATACTAAATTGAGAAATTTATATATACACAATTATATTAATTTTCCCATATGAAAACAGGTTTAATAATATACAATAGATATACTAAACTTTATATTAAATTTGATAATACACAATTTTAAATATTCTTTAAAAATAATATTCATGTTACCTATAATTCGAAAGACAAAGAAGGCATACGTTATTATACGCTTAAAACTCGAAGTTAGCCCAAAAGGCGAGAATGGAATGCACTGTAGGTCAAACCACATCTTGTCTGAAAACTGGTTTTCGTCTCACTTCACTTCAAATATTGTTTTGATTATTGCCATTATTATTGAAGTTAAAAACTGAACTTAAATACTGTATATACATAAGCATCACGTGATTGTTTTCCAAATTATTTATAGGCTAAATTAGCCTTTGATTAAGTAATGATTTTCCTTATGATATTCCCATATGCAACAACAAAATATATATATATATATATATAATATATATTATATATATAATATATATAACTCGGTTTTCCTTCTCACCGAACTGTTCATTTTGATGAGGGTCAAGCTTTTCACTCTGCCTTAGACCTTCAGTTTAACGTGGAATCCAAACTAAGCTGCAGCACGGGCAGGCTGAAATCACAACGTCATTGCCCGGACTCGATCTCTCAACCAGCACCCCAGCGTCTTAACCACTAGGATACCTAGGGCGCTCATCTACCAACCAAGCAGACATTCATTTTCATGAGCTAAACACAATTTAATCACACTCCTACGCGAGAATTGGCAGGTAAAAAGTCAAGCCGAATACATTAATCAAAGTTGAGGATCGAATAGTATGACCGCAAACATATATTTTGCAAATATTTGAAACCATCGTGGTAGAGACTGCAAGTGGTAACACACACACACACACACACACACACACACACATATATATATATATATTATATATATATATATATATATATAACCAAATCCACAAGTCAGGAATCGTGGGAAGCTGAGAATAGTATGACCGCAAAATAATAATGCTCAAAAACATTCTGCTTGTAGAGATCTACATTTCTTATTTTCTAATGATCTTTGTGTCATCGGATGTTACTGTGCTGTCTCTGGTAATGATCTATGTCAGGATTATGAAGAGTAGCGGCGCTAATTCCGTTTCCTGTGGTACTGAGCTGAGCGGCTCTGATGAAGATATTCCTATAACGACTTGCCGCTGCTCAAGTTGTCCATCTCTCAATCGAAAATGGGAAAAATTGAGGATCAAATAGTATGACCGCAAATAATAATGTAAAATATTGTCGTGATAGAGATGGCAAATGTTGATCAATGTTGCAAAGGGGCGAGGGATATTGCATAAAGGGGTGGGTTCTTAAATTGGAAAACCGAGAAAAGTATGGGCGCAAATGCAATTATTGTCAAGGTAGAGATTGCAAGTGGCATTACACGATGTGAGCATTAAATCTACGGAGAGAAGATAGAGACCATTAGTCGACCAATCAGGACGTCCAAAGCGTGGACCCGTAATATAGGTGTTACGATTGGTACACAGATTTATCATAACCCCTCCCAGTTACATTAACAACCAATCATTAAACTTACGAACCGCCTATTAGTCTTTTCGGGTAGTACTTGGGGATCATGCATATAAAAAGAAATATTTCCAGCTGGGAGTCACAGTAGTTATTTTCACCAATGAATAAACATTCCCTCCGCCATGAATCACGAACTTTACAGTTTACCGGAATTATATCAAGATGGTGACATTGTAGCGTTGTCCACAATTAATCTTTTTAACGCGGCTGACCGGGATGGATTATTTCCAACGCAAACCGTTGATGATATTTGCAATGACTCCACGATCCGACGCAAGGGACTGCCGTAGAATGTAAGTGCCTGTAATTTTATTTTTTTAGCCAATTATTGCAAACTTATTTATTTAATGTGCCTGTCAGAAAGAGGACTGTTCTGGATTATTTCATCATATATATGGAGGGTTGTAGTAATTCATCTCATCACATTAAAAATGCTTCATTTAGGTATCCGCAATTATAGATTAGTTTGCAATTATGCTAAAGTCCTGTTTTGATTCATTGATTTTTTTATAGCAATCTTTTGCATGTTTTAAATAATTTTATAAATTCAAATGTTATTCGAATTATCTCTTAAAGGAACTTCTCTGAGCGGTTCAAAGATATCTTCACATTATAATACTCTTACTATATGTATACTCTGCATATGTTTTGGGTTTTTATTAAAAAAGATTCAGTATGAACTAATGAATTATTCTCTCTTTAATGTCCGATGAGGATTTGACACGTTATACAATATTTTCGCTTTGAAGAAACCCATGTCATGGACCTGAATACGGAGGTAGAAGATTTACCGAGCAGTCAGATCATTAACGAAATAATGTATTTTTTTGTTATGATCTTTTTTGGGGGGAAGAAGACAATGTATTTTCAGCAATTTATTAAATGAAAGAAATCATGTTTTTAGTACAATAACCATCTTAAATACAGAATATACAAACTAACATTATTGGTTACAAATATATATATATATATACACACACGAACAACATCATACTATACAACGAGTACGCACAATCGGAAAACGACTTTTTATCTGTCTGCATACCATTTCGTCGTTTCGTTGAGTGACACGGGTCGAATAATTTTAAAAATTATAAATCTTTACCACGTGACATATGCATGAGAAATGAAAGGCAGTACATCCCACACGTATTACTAAAATATCCTTGTAGCCGGAAGGGATTCCATACAACTTCGGGGATATGCAACTGATCGAGAAATTTTACAATAACAGGGTCACTCCAGGGTTGAGTCCGAGTGAATCAAAATAGTACATGCGGTCCCTATTTTTAAAATAGATTGCAAACCAATGAATCCCTTCATACCAATACATCTGTGTTCACAATAAGGCTACCGCAATTTCTCGTAGTGGCAATTTCAATGTTCATTCTTCGCAAACACACCGATAAATTTGGAACGTGTGATTCGTTCACTATTCATTACTCTCTGAAGTGTATTCGCATCCATTTTAAAAGTCAGTGACAATGCTCCTAAATCTGTCTACTTCTATTAGGGCTTGTGACTCGAGGTAAACTATTACACTTATAGGCGCGTTTATAGGCTTGGCAAATTCCAATCTAACTGAGATTTTCCACTCTGTTGTGGACTTAAGTGTGTATTTACACTAGCAGATAAGTCAGGTGTGATGTCAAACGGATAAAGGTTAAATTGATCAATGAATTCTTTCTGCGTTACCCCAATCCCGAGCTCATCACAATTACCTGCAATGTGGGACATTACTATATGCTCTCGCGCAAAGCGGTAACAGCGTCTGATGAATAGTCCGGATCCAATGTTCCTCCCAACGCAACGCCATTAACGTATAGTTATATTTTTAAGGCCGAAATTCTCGAATTTAAAGGCATTCTTTTTATATTTTCCATTCACCGAATTGTGTTCCTGCATGCCAATTAATATCCTTTTAGGTAGATTTCCCAGGGCTATGTGTTATATCTTTCGATGCCAACCCTGCTGGCACCGTGTATAGTTTGATCTGTACTCTGTTAATTGGATATTTTACTGTGGCGTGTAGTAAATTTTTCTCAATTTCTATTTGTTTTGGTGAACTTAATTTCACTCGCCGTACGCGGAGGTATGTCTCCATAATGTGAACCACAACGGGTTTTGCTCCCTCTTCTTGATCAGCATCCAGATTTAAACAGATCTCAGGATTCGTGCGGGTGAGCTTTATTTTCATATCCACCCCATTCACAAGCAACTTCTCCTGGAATGTGAAATCTGTATGCAGGCGTCCAAAACACTCGTATATCTTTTTTTAGAATTTTTAAATTTGTCCTTTATACTACTTGCGTCTTTAGCTTGATAATATCCCTCGGCACTTAAAAAGGTATCCTTCGCTTCTTTGGAAAAGTTGAGGACATTTTCCAGATAGGCTCGTAGGTGATAGTACCCCGTGCCTGCCGATATGTTGACCTGATTTAAATATACGTCACACTGGTTGAATATGGAGTGCAGAAAGTTTGTTTCAGGGTATACAGCATATTTGTCATCGCAGTCCGTTCCATCAGAATGGTACGTAGTTTAGCGTACATGTGCACACAGCTTGGGTCAAAAAAGTAAGGGCCTGAGCTGGGTATCACGAATTCTATAGGGGCACTCGGGGAACTAATTGTGTTTAAAGGGTTAATTGTAATAAAGTCACTGTGTTCAATAGAAACTTGAGTTGGGGCATGTCAAAGAGGGACAGCTCCGATTTACAACATTGTGAACTACACGGATGGATGAAGCGTGCCATGACGAGTTAGAAATAGTGCCTCCTCTCTCGACAAGTAGTAAACAAACTATGATTCATGAGATCAATGTCCTTAGCTTATAGTAAAAAAAATGGTCAACCATAGGTTTCATTCGCTTAGAACACTTCTTTTTTTATCCTTTTACGTTTAATGCCACGTGATGGTAATCCCTTCTTCCGGACAGTCCTCTTCTTCTTCCCACCACCACGCATTTTTCTCTTTGCATCTTTGACGATTTCGTCCGGTGTCCGCTTTAAGTGTTTTTTTAGAACTTCTTTAAGTTTAGCCCCAGCCAATATGTCTTCTGCCATGTTAAGACCTGAGTGTAGCGCTTTCCTCCTGAGGTATCTGGCACCCCTCTTCAGCAAAGGGACAGCCGTACGTAGTATGGTTGAAAAAATGGATCCAAGTCCACTACCACGCTGGTATCTCACCCCTCGATAGACTGTGAAAGGCTTTCTGTCCATTATAACTCAGTGCGTCGAAAGTGCAGCTTCACTGTTAAGCTCCCATCACCGCCGACTGGGAAATTTTTTCCCTCAATCGTTCTTATATATATTGAGATATTGGTTATTAGATTAGTTGCGACATTCACATAATGAGGTCTGTCATATGTAATACTCAAACTCCTTCCTCTTTGATTGGGAATGTGAGCAATGCGCAGCAGGGGTGCCTGGGTATCCCCAACAAACTGGTGCTCCATTATATTGGTGTAAATATAACACATGTCTGGGGGTGTATAGCCAGCAACCAATTTCTCCAATTTCACCTGATACATTATGCTGGACAAGTCATGTATACCTCGTGAAATGTCTCTTTGGAAGGCTGATCGATATTGCCCCTAGGTCATAATTTTGAACACTCTTTGGTCTTTAATATTTCTGTTAGCCTTTGATTTTAGGATTAGAGTATGTGCAGGGTTTCCTTTGTTTACGATTTCCTATACTAAATCAGTCGTAAGATTTGAGTTTTTTAAACTGACGTTTAAGTCTCTCACAACATCATCAGCCGAACCATAACGGCCCAGACCTAGTGTTACTACTGTACTGTAATATCATGCAACCTCAGTCCGAGCGATACGTATATTTTCATCCTGAGTTACCCCGGCTTTTTCACTCATCAATGTCTAAGAATCGTAAAAACGGTATCTATAATCAATATTTAAAAAGAGGGTGTCCAGCTAAATTTCACATATCCCCACCTCATACGAATCACGACCCAATTCAATGGGTCCATGGAGTTCTCTTACAAAGTTGGCTAGTGTGTTGTTAGGGTGTACAGACAGGGACGAGGAGGACGGGAGTGTGACGTAGAAATGGTTAGGAGCCATGTTGCATACTATTTAAGCGTCATCATTGCATCAGCTTTTATATAGGTGTTGAAGCTCTCTGGCTACCCTAGCCATTTCACCAGGTACATTTTTCTCTTTCCTGAACCTTTGCTGCCTAAAATTTTCTCAATTTTAAACACATTTTTTTCTAAATTAAATGCCACTCTCTGCAACTCCTCGCGGTAAAAGCCTCCTGCGATATCTTCACCATTCAAATCTTCAACGTAATAAATACATCATTATCTCACTTTTAGGTCTCATAGCCCTAACTTTAAAAATATCACATGTCCATCCTTGCTCAGATCCCTTCGCGAATTTATTTTCCGAACGCGACAGCCTTACATAATCATTGATTTTGAAACGCTCAGTGTGGTGGTGGTGGTGTTCCATCTCTTCTCACCTCTGGGCGCGTACCTCTCTAAAACTTCATTAGGTGTTGTCCTAATTGTGCGATGGTGTGAGCGGTTGTAGGATGAGGCCAATGACTCCAGAATGTCTAGAAATCTGTGTGTGTTTTTGTGTGTAAAATAGCGGTGCATGCGTTCCTTTATGGTACGTTGAACTCTTTCAGCTAAAGAAGCCTTATGTTTAGAATTGGTAGTGTAATAGTTGATATTAAACTCTGTCAACAGTTCTGAAAAGCACGGCCTATAAATTCCTTCCTCATATCCGTACAAAAATAGCCAGGAACCCTGTTTTCTTTCAACATCGGCGTTTTGGTGGCTTTAGCAACTGTTTCAGGTGATTTATATTTCGGAGGAATTACCCACAGATATCTAGAGAATACATCTATTATGAATAGAATGTAGCGGTAACCATCGTTATACACTGAATATCTTTGCATGTCTGTTAAATCTGCTTGCCAAATAGTCAATCGAAGCAGCTGTTGTCTTGGCTGTTTTTAAACCGTTTTCTCACAGGCTTATGAAGTGTATAAGCGTCCTGCTCCCGCAAAAATCTCTCAATATCTTTTTTTTTCCTACTCCGTAAACACTTCTGTACAGTCTATCTACGCCGCCGTAGGAGGCTGGGTTAGAAATGTCATAATAACGTCTTCTTAATATGTTAGTCATTTGCATATTTTAGAGGCACGTGGGTAGGGTTGACCGTTGTTTAACCTCTTCTTTCTCCTCTTCAGAGGTGTTACCGCCGGGGGTGATGGCGTCTTGAATTGTGTCACGTGCGATGCATGTTCCAAGTCTTTTAACCTGTTCAGATTTCCTATCATTGTTTTGGGGACATTTATTCGTTGTAGTCTTGCTTTAATATGCTTCTATCCTGATGGTGAGGGCCTATCCCACTTTCTCACCAGATCATGGACGATGTCTACGATATTCGATCCCTGTACCTTTGCTCCTTCCACAATAATCTCACCTATATCGGTCCATTGTATAGCGGGGTCCTCATTCAAGAGATTATAAAAACTTAAACCTTTATTCCTCAAAGTATGTGGGAGGGTGCTTTTTAATACATGCTCGATATGTTGTGTGGCCGACACATTAATCTTTGGTTGGTCAGCTCTATCGTCGGACACAGGTCCTATGTCACTATGTCCATCGTTCCCCGTGCTGTGCCTAATAATCACGGGAATCTCTGTCGGGTAATAATTTTCGTACTCGTGAAGAAATTTCTGCAGAGCTTCTTGGTATAAGATTCTTTTCTCATCAGGTGTTTTTTCAGTTTAATAGGGTTAACAATTCGCTTTCCATTCTTTTAAGCCTGCTTTTACGGGGACCTAGATCCGTGTTGTATGTGTATTTCTTATATGGGTATATATATATATGTATGTATGTATTTATATATGTATGTATATGTACATATATTTGGTTATGCGGGTGTACAAATGTACATGTGTAGTTATATTATTTGTAATTTTTTCCAATTTATATTTATTTTTTTCTTTATTCTTTTGTGACCAACGGATCTTTCAGACAATAATTATAAAAACCGTTGGTAATTTGTCCCTTATATATATATATATATATATATATATATATATTATTATATATATATATATATATATTCTTTATATATTGTGTTTATATTTCGTATATATACCTTATATATGTTTATATATTTTTATAGTTCTATATATATCATCTAGGCATCATTTTGTTTTCCAATTTATATTTACTTGTACTTTTTTATTCGTTTGTGACCATAGTATGTATGATTCAGACAATAACTAAAAAACCTTTGGTAATTTTTTTCCCTTATAAATTTGTGTGCTTCTCTTACAATTTATTTTTCAATTTTTTATTTTTTTTGGTTTATTTCTTTATTTCTTTCTGACATATATATCATTTTGGCATCATCTATTAAATTGATTGTAAATTTTCCTTTTGAGCTTGAATTTGTAGACTCCACTTACAATTTTTGGTTTTTTATCTGGTGGTTTATTTCTTTATGGTTATTTCGGCTGTGACGTATATATCACTAAGGCATTATTTTGTAATTTTTCCAATTTATATTATATTTATTTTTATTTATTCTTTTGTGACCTGTTTATCATTCCGACAATAACTATAAAAAAAAAATTGGCTGGAAACAAGCCATTTGAATTTATGTTGAATTTCGGGGAAAGTGCTAAAATGTCAATTTTCCATACAAATGTGTTTGCTCCTCCCACAATTTTTCTATACTTACTATATATATATATATATATATATATATATATATATATATGTTTATTTTTGTAACCTATATATTGTCTTGAACTCTCCTTTCACTCCAGTGTTCCTGAGGATGTCATTAGACGAAAGCGCTTGAGCACCACTTTGTGTTTCTTTTCCCTTCGTGGTTTTATTCATCATATATATATATATATATATATATATATATATATATATATATATATCAGAATCGGAAGTACGCAGCTCAGTACCACAAGGGACAGTACTGGCCCCACTCCTGTTCATTATCATGCTAACAGACATAGACAGCGGAGTAAACAGCATAGTATATAGTAACATCCTTTGCAGACGATACAAAGATCAGCAGAAAAATCAGCGATGTACATGACGTGGATGCCTTGCAGAGGGACACGAACAAAATATACAAATGGTCAGAAGACAACAACATGTCATTCAACGCCGAGAAATTTCAACTCTTGAGATATGGTAGAAAAGAAGAACTTTAACAGACTGCATATTATGCTCCAGATAGACAGGAAATTCAGAGAAGCATGAAAGCGATTGATCTCGGGATAATAATGACAGATGATGCGAAATTCGAAACACAAAATCAGATAGCGATAAATAAAGCAAAAAGAGTCGCCGGACAGGTTCTAAGAACGTTCAAGAGAAGGGACAGGACAGTAATGATTCCCCTGCTAAAAACACTGATTATACCAAAACTTGAATACTGCTCAGTTTTGACGTCCGCATACAAAAAGGAAGAAACTAATAAACTAGAAGAAACGCAAAGGCATTTCACAGCCAAGATTGATGGCTGCAAAGAACTCAACTACTGGGAAAGACTACGTAAACTAAATCTGTACTCACTGGAAAGAAGAAGAAGAGAGAGGTACATCATAATCTACATTGGAAAATGATCGAAAAACTGGTACCAAACCTAAAACTAAACCCAATTACCATTCAAACAACACTGGAAAATAGGAAAGGCAGAATGTGTAGTGTTCCCAAATTAAAAGCACGACAAGGGACCTCCTCAACCCTGAAGGAAAATAGCTTGGTTGTCAGGGGGCCAAGACTTTTCAACCAGCTTCCTAAGGACCTCAGAAACGTAACGGGGGTCAAAGTTGAAGTCTTCAAGAAAAGACTGGATGCCTGGCTCAGGACAGTACCAGATGAGCCGGGCGTGCCTGGCTATGTACGGTGGAGAGCGCAAAGTAACTCGCTCCTCCACCAGGCCAGACCTAGAGGCGGGGCCACCAGCTTGACCTCCGTGTGAAGAGAGACCAACACACGAAACAACATAAGGTTCATAAGGTAAGGTATTGTCTTAAATATTTAGACAGTGGGTTCAGGGATTCTTGAAATATACTCCTGACGGCATAAGTGATCGAAGTATATAAGGAATCAATTAAAAACTATTGGAAGGTAACCACAAAATCAACGAAAATCGGCGAGAATGAATAATTGATTCATGCTCGATCATGGTAATTATGTATTCTATTAAAAGTATGTATATATATATCCATAATATATATTGTATTATTTCATAAAAACAGCGTTGATCGGCTGCATATAAAACGTTTACAGATATCGACCAATCGCTAAAAATAGAACCAAAATCGTACGCCCGCCGCAGACTCGCAGAACTGAGTCTCAATTCATTTCAGCTTCTGGAAATTTTGGGCGATAATGTGATACTTCTTTTTTGGCGCGCTCTGACGCATCTTGATGCCGTCGAAAGGAGCGTCAGTCGCCATCTTAGTTCGTTTAGGCTCTCATATGAGTGATATGTGTCTGGTTTGACTCCGTAGTTTTGGCCGGTTGTTATTTCAATTAACTTCGGTTTATAATAGGATACCAAGATTTAACATCGTTCACTGATGATTCTAATAAGCCGAATTCTTTTAAGATTTGGAATTCCTTTTGAGCTCTTTATTCATTCGTTGTTGGACGTATATATATATATTTTATACCCGGGTGTTAATCGTTGCCCAAGTGTTTGAGAACGCCATTGTGGATTGTCTTACACGCGGAGAACCATCCAGGGGTAGCTATTTAGATTGACTTGGGATTTCATTAACGTTCGTCAAGTTGAACCTTCGACAGGTTGACTGGGGTTATCAGCTTGAAACGAGTTAATTGCGATTCACGAGCTTAATCTGACTAGCGGTATATATTGTGAAACAACCAATTGCATAACGTTGCAATCTAAATCAATACCTTATAGCTCGGCTTGTAAAGACTAACTTATTTACCAGTCTAAATTAACCCGATTTAAATCTACTCAACTTCAGTCTACACTAAACCGAACTAAATCTACTCAACTTCAGTCTAAACTAAACTGATTTAAATGTATCCAACTTCAGTCTAAATAAACAAGAGCTAAATCTATCACATAAAGAGTTAAGAAGAATATTTCCTTTCAGTAATATGTTTAAACATTTAACAGCGTCCAAGTTTTGTGAGCCCTAAGTTTAATTTAAAAATACCTTTTCGAACCTGAGGTAAGGGTGGACGCGGGTAGCAGTAAAGATAACCCCCTTTTTAGGCTGCTTAATTTTCCATATATATATATATATATATATATATATAGGTCGTCCGATAAGTGAGTGGCGATTCTGTCAGTTAGCATAGTGTACTAACATCTTTGATATCTAATAAATGTCTGCTTTTTTCACATGAAATCCAAATTTTTAATTTTGCAGTAATTCATGTTTATTTCTGTAAAATTAAAAATTTGGATTTCATGTGAAGGTAGCTTAATTGAAAAAAGCATAGACATTTATTAGATATCAAAGATATTAGTACACTATGCTAACACATTGAATCGCCACTCACTTATCGGACGACCTTATATATAAAACGGGTGTGCCATAAAAAAGGGTACATTTTAAAAAGGCTAAAATCAACATTCATTTAATTTTAATAAAACTTCTACTCGGTAAAACATATATATGCAAACAAGTTTCGACTAAAATATCAAATAATTCAAATTCTATCAACATTTAACGAAAAGTATGATTTTTCTACTTTACACGCAGAATTATTAAACCTTTTTAATATTTTTTTTATAAAAATAATTTTTAACGTAAAATTTATCTGAAATTATTAAAAAAATTGTTCGAAATGCTTTCCCTCCATTTCAATAAGTTTTTTTATTCTTGGCTGGAATTCATCTATGGCTCGATTTACTTGTTCCTATGGAAGTTCTTCCCATTTTTGAGTGATGATCTCGCGTAAATGAGCGACATCTTTTATCCTAGTCCTGTAGACTCGCTCTGCTAAGTTCTCCCATATTCCGGCCAAGAATAAAAAATGTTATTGAAATGGAAGGAAGGCATTTCGAACAAATTTTTTAATAATTTCGGGTAAATTTTACGTTAAAATTTTGTTTTATAAAAAACTACTACTTAACGCGTTTCGCGTCAAAACTCTATGCTAGTATACTACCCTTGGGTCACATGCGAAATGCGTCAAGTTGACCTGTGCCTCGTCACAGCTGACACACTACATGCGTCAAGGCGACAATACTCGCAGAAATTTTGCATTTACTCTTGTCCAGATCAACTTGACGCGTTTCGCGTAAGAAGGGACACGAGGGTAGGATAGAATTTTGACGCGAAACGCGTAAGTAGTAGTCCAGTGTGTTAAGAAATCCCCCGAAGGTTAATTTAAGAAATATCAGTGAGATGATTTACTTGCTCGAATGAAGGAACTTTATTCTTTTTCTGAGGATAGCGTTTCCCTCACTCCATCACCTTTACCTTTGAAAATTCAACAATAGGACTTCGCAGAGAATGCCTCCTCCTCGGAGGATATTCAACGACAACTTCGAGCTGCAGACTACGAAATATTACCGGGGAACGAGGTAGGGGTGTGCCGGATAGTATTTTTTACTATCCGGCCGGATACCGGATAGCCGGATAATCAAAAAAAATATCCGACCGGATAATATCATTCAAATAATTCATAATTTTTTATATATTATTATTTAGCTATTACTTGACTAATTGACTATACTATCAAATTTTAATCACTATTTGATGTAAATTATAGCTATCTTTCAATAACTCTACCAATTACCTATATTTTATCCTTTTCAGGATTGTTTCATTGCCTAAATCATATAGCTATATAGCTAGTTAGTATTAGTTACAGGCTTACAGCAATATTTTAACATTATTTACCCCCTAAAATGGCTAGTTTTATTTGGAAAATATTTACAATACATGAGACTAATCCAACGATAGCTATTTGCTCCCTATGTTCCAAACAGATTAAAAGGGGATCAGAGAAATTGGGTGCTAGGTGCTATAGCACAAAACCTTTGCACAATCATGCAAAGACGCTGCATTCAAAAGAATATAAAGAAGTGTCTCAACTTAACAAATCATCTGAAAATCAAAATCAACCTATAGCGACCACCTCAATGGCTCCGAAGGAGAAAAAATTAGTTGCCATGGAAAAGCAACTCACGTTAGAAGAAAGTTTTTCCTTTAAGAAAATATGGGATATAAATGACTCAAAAGCTCAAGCTTTACATAAAAAGATAGGATTAATGATGGCATTGGACAACCATCCTTTTAGTTTAGTTGAACAAGATGGCTTTATAGGACTGATGGCCCACGTACAGCCAAGGTATTTGCTACCAAATCGAACATATTTTTCAGAAAAAGTCATACCCAAAATCTATGAAGAACTCAAAGAAATTGTTATGAATAAATTGAAAGAAGGGAAATACATTAGCTTCACTTCCGATATTTGGACCTGCTCTTCTTCAAATGAATCATTCATTTCCTTGTCAGGTCATTGGATCATGAATGACTACACTCATTGTAATGCAGTATTGCATTCAGCTCATTTTTCAGGATCGCATACAGGAATTAATATAGCGGACAAATTGCAATCTATGTGGCAATCATGAATATTGACAGATCAAGGCGTAATATATTGGTCAGAGATGGAGCTTCTAACATAGCTTTGGGATGTGACCTTGCGGAAATACCTTCTGTTCACTGTTCAATTCATTTGCTACAGCTAGTGGTGAATGATGCATTAATGGCTCAACGATCTATAAAAGATCTTTTGGCAAAGTGTCGACGTTTAGTGACACATTTTAACCACTCCCCACTGGCTACTTCTGAATTTAAAGCTCTCCAAACACAACAGGGTCATGTTCCTCTTCTATTGGTACAAGATGTTTTAACGCGCTGGAACTCATCTTATTTGATGCTAGAACATATGGTTAAGTTGAAAAAATCAGTTCAAATATACCTTGCTGATCATAGTGAATTACTTATTTCATCTAATGAGTGGCACTTGATTGAAAATCTTTTAAAGCTTTTACAGCCATTTTTTAAACTCACCCAAGAAATGAGTACAGAATATAGTTTACTCTCTACTGTTATCCCAAACATGTGCGCGCTTGAAAGGTTTCTTTCAAAAATTGGCCAGGATGATCAAGGAGTCCAAACTACAAAAGATGAACTGTTGAAGTCATTGCGGTCACGATTTTTTGCCAATGAAAGCAATGAAAAAAGAAAGTGTCTAAATGTCTTAACAAATCGGAAGTATGCTCTAGCAACTGTCATTGATCCACGATTTAAATTTTTGTTTTTCAAAGATCAACAAAAGGAAAATATTAAGACATGGCTAATTGAAGAAATAAATGAAATAAACAACCTAGAGAAAATTAGAGAGAAATATTTTGAAGAACAGGCTCACAGCAGCGACGATTCTAATTCTTCTTCCTCCTCAACAGGAAGAAAAAAGGCAAAGTTTGATGATGATCCACTCTGCTTGTTTCAGGGAACTAACACAAGAAAATTCAGAAAAGATACCTGGTGAGAAAAAGTTTAAAAAAAGCCGCAAGATGGCTTCATTCGCAGAAATAGCAGAGGAAATTGAGCAATATGCAAAAAAAAACATATCAGACAGACGACTATCTCCACTTGAAATTTGGAAAAATGAAGAATCCTTTCCATCTCTCAAGAAAATTGTTCTAAAATGGCTAGTGACACCAGCATCTTGTTTTGTCAGAAAGAATGTTTTCCGAATACGGAAATATTTTTGAAGAAAAAAGAAGTACTTTGCTACCAAAGCGAGGGGAGATGCTTCTTTTTATCCATCACAATGGACGAAAATTTGATTTAAACTTGTGAATCTAGTGTCTTGAACATAGTATTAATTTTAATTGTTTAATGTGAGTTTTTACTTTTTAAGGTTTTGCTATTTTAATAATTTCACTTACCTTACTGGTATATTTGATTAGGCTATATGTTTTATTTTTATATCTCAAATCTTAATAAAAGGTTTCGCTAATTCATATTTTTTCATATTGTAATTTGCAATATATATAAAATAAAAAATTAAAATTAAAATTAAAAAGTAAGGGAAGCTGGGATCTTAGCTATGCGTCACACTTTTAGCTGGACCAAACATTTTGCCTTTTTAGCAGTGTTAATATAGTTACATACTAGTAGTGGTACATGCTTATTTATCAATTATTTTAATTTTAGATTTTTGTACAACTATATTCAACTTTTGCTAGCTAAAGGCTATGCAAGCTAAGATTGGAAAGGGGCGGGCCCAGATGGTATTCCCATTACAAAAAAGACTATCATAAATATCCGGCTATCCGGCCGGATACAGGATACCGGATAATAGCTGTTATTCGGCCGGATAGTGGTATCCGGCACATCCCTAGAACGAGGTCGTAAGACGGAAACCTCACAGAAAATATTTTCTCCTTATTACAAGTTGAGACCGTTATATTAAGAAAATTTACGGAAAGATGCTTCCTTGACTGCTGGAATTGGTCGAAAAATTAAGTAGAATAAATTTAAAATAAGCAACGAACCGTTTCTCTATCAAATAAAAGTCTACACTCTTAAAAACTCTTACATAATTATTAATAATTTCACTAATAGTGAAGGAGTATTGATCCGTAATTTATTCGTTTACTCTGTAGTTAGAACTTGGTTATTTAATTCAGTTTTCGAAATGGTGAACACAAATTAAATGCAAAACCTTTCCTACCTTTTTCACTAATTCACGCACGGTTAATAATATACTTTGGTGCTGCTCTTAATTCTTTATTACAAATATAGTAGTAGTATAGACATAAGGAATTAAAAAAAAGTAAAGAATACTCCAGTTAAAATACCTAAGTAGACGTTGTTCCTATAGTGCTAAAACCTATAAAAGAGTAAATACATAAAAACAGTACAGGCGTTTTTAAACTAATTCTTTGTCTTCGATGAAAATCGAAATACAAGGAATAAGGGACACTATCGACTAGACATCCGCTAATGCAAAATTCAATTAAGAACAAACATTTCCTATAGTGTAATGTCTACTGTGGTAATAAGGGAAACAAAAAATGAAGCCTGCCTTTGATGGGCAAACAGTTTGACACGTGATATTTTAGAGCAGAGGTGGGGAACCTTTAATGTGTGGCGGGAAAATTTCAACTAAAATATTCTGTACCGGTCACATTGCAGCTTTAAAAATTGTGTGGGACATAATTAAGATGAAAATATTGTATGATTTTAAATAATCAAACTGTTCGCAGCAGTGGCGGCTCGTGACTAAAAATTCTAGGGGTGCTGTCTCTAAGAATGAGTTGAAATAATTACTGAAATAAAAGGATGAGCATTGAGCAATGAATAAAAGTTTCAAAAGTTATTGAAAAAGTTATTCAGTGAGCTCATCCTTATATTGTTATTGATTATTTCAATTGTAAATAAAAAATTTAGGGATACTGCAGTTCTGCAATACCTACCGACGAGCCGTCACTGGTCCGCAGATAGTTAAATTATACTAGTTCAATTACACATTATACCCGCGCCGGCGACAGGTTCCCCACCGCTGTTTTACAGGATCAGACGCATCATATATTAAGTGTACGATGACACGATGTGCGAGTGGAACCTTTAACACTGCTACCCTGCATTTTCGTTCACTGTCCAATAGTGTCCATGTCTGACGGTAAACGGGAATTTGACATCATTGGAAAGTTTCATTTCGACACACCACAAATTTCTCAACAGAAGTTAAAGTTGTTTGCAAATATTTCACTTTTACAATAATGATTTGTGAGGCTACATCATAATTAACAAAACATACTCGTCACTGCATTTTCCTCGTTGGAATAATATAACCTTTACTAAAACTTAAATATAACCTGTAGTTTAACAGAACTACTGACTGTCATAAACTGTTTTGGTTTATAACTAGTAATTACATCTAAAACTTAGACATAGAAATTACATTGTAAATAGCAGTTGAAATAGAAGCTTATGATATTTTTAATGAAAGAAAACTGTTCTGAATAAAATATATAAAATTTATATTTTATTTGAAAATATAACCAATTCCCTGCAGCTCGTAAAATATCAAATACTCTTTTGCAACTTCTCTCTGCAGGATCACGTAGCGACCGCACATCCCTCCAGGGTGCGTAAGTGTCATTGTCAAGGAAGCAGAGTTACCAACCTGCGTAGCAAACACTGGAAGCGTTGACACCTCAGGATTGCCGTAGTAGTCAAAGGTGACATCATTCGCTACATATACCTGTAAAAATGAATTAAAACTGATTTCTGAGCATCAATACTGTAAGTGCATATTACGAATTACAAAACTTTTTTAGTGTTACCAAGTTACATTGTCACTATGGTTATATTCTAAAAGTGCACGGCAGCGATGTATTGCTGTATACATTTGTCGAAGGCTTTAAAATATTCAGTATTTAAAATTTTGACAAGACTCGTCACAAATAATAGACGATCGTCTTCTTCTTTAGAATTGTCATGGAACGTTTCAACATAAATTACGACATATATAATATATAGATTTTATACATATAATATAAAGATTACTACTAGACCTATATAACCGCATATGGATAAAGGGCACCTTTCCCTCACGGTGGAGGGAGGCCTACGTAATCCCTATCCCCAAACCCGGCAAAGATTCCCTCGATCCCACAAACTACAGACCAATCGCCCTAATGTGTTGTGCCTGCAAAATTTTCGAAAAAAATGGTTGCGACGCGATTATCGTTCTTCCTCGAAAATAGTAACCTTCCCGGCTACCCAGTCCGGCTTCAGACAATTTCGATCCACCACTGATCCTCTCCTGCTTCTCAGCCGTGACATACAGAATGCATTCGACAGTGGACAATTCGTCCTATCAATATTTTTTGACATCCAGAAGGCCTACGACACAACTCATCGGACAATAATCCTTAGACAGCTCCAAAGTCTAGGGCTCGTAGGAGCCATGCCGACCTTCATCAGGGGCTTCCTATCTTCCCGAACCTTTAAAGTTCGGGTGGGCTCAGTCCTTTCAGACACTTTCGTGCAGATGGACGGGGTCCCACAGGGAAGCATTCTGTGTTCATGACGATGGAAAAGCATAGAACACTGTCTCAAAATGTCTTCCACCCAACATCCGTTCTTCCATCTACGCGGATGACTTTGCGATCTACTTTGCAGGGCGGGAGCCGTCCGTAGTTCAACGGCAAATTCAGCTCGCCATCTACCGGGTGGAAAGGTGGGCGACATCGGTGGGTTTCCGCCTCCACCCCGAAGTCCAAGTGTATGCTTTTCAGCAGAAGAAGACCCGCAACCCTTCCTGTTCCCTCTGTCACGCTATACGGCAATCCTCTTGAGGTGGTACCCTCCACGCGATTTTTGGGCGTGATTCTAGACCGAAGGCTCAACTGGGTTCCTCATATCAAACAACTGAAGCAGTCCCTTCAGCGTCCCCTCGCTCTACTAGATCACCTCTCCCACACCACATGGGGCGCAGACCGACGCTCTCTCCTTCGTCTTTACACTTCCATGGTCCAGTCGAAGCTGGACTATGGCAGTGTAGTATACGGTTCAGCCTCCAACACCTGCCTCCGTATCTTGGACCCAGTCCTTAATAGGGGCCTCCGCCTCGCCACAGATGCTTTCCGCTCTTCTCCAGCCTCCAAGTGGATTGCAATTACCTCCCTCGCCCTCCGACGGCGTCTGCTCCTTATGAGGACATACTTCCGTGCACAGAGACTACCCTCTTCGCTTGTATGCGCGGCGATTTCTGAACTCCCACCCAAGTAACGGAGCTGGCACTTCACTGAAGAGGTCCGCTCTTTCCTTGACTTTTCTAACGTGCCTGTCCCCTCAATTATCCCCATTTCATACAACATTTCCACCCCCCTTGGCTCCTCGCCCCTATTAAGTTCTGCAGGGACCTGTGTGCTCTACCGAAGAATACAACGAGTGCTACGGTATACAGGTCACTTTTCCGTGAACATGCAACCCAACATCCGGACACAGTCGCCATTTATACAGATGGTTCCCGTTCGGAGACTGGTGCGCCGCTTCAGCGGTGATACTGACCCAACCACTTTCTCGAGGCGTCAGCTTGCCCCGCGAGACCTCCGTTTTCTCGGCAGAACTTTTCGCGATTAAGGAGGCCCTAGACATAGTGCGCACTCACTCTGCCAGCTCTTTCGTCATATATTCAGATTCCCAAAGCGCACTTCTCTCCCTAGAGAGATGTAACCCCCCTCATCCGCTCGTCTGTGCCATCCAGCAAATTTTCCATTTTTTAACAGCCTTCCGACACAAGACAATCGCCTTCTGCTGGGTCCCGGCACATGTCGGCATCCAGGGTAACGAGGCGGCGGACCGCACGGCAAAGTCGGCCTGCTTACTACCGGCCTCCTCCCGGCCTCTTCCTTTCACCGACTTCTTCCCGACTCTCCGCTCCCACTTCCGTTCCATCTGGCAACGGGAATGGGACCAGGCCACACAAAACAAACTTCATAAGATCAAACCGCAAGTAGGATACTGGGCCTCCTCCTTCCACCGGTCCTGACATAAAGAAGTGATTATAGCCCGTCTCCGCATAGGACACACACGCATTACTCATGGTCACCTAATGGCTAAATCGCCAGCCCAGCTCTGCCCTACCTGTCATACTCCCATCACTGTCGTACATCTACTGGTCGAATGTCCAAACTTGTCCGCTCTTCGTTGTAGATTTTTCCCTCACTTGGCCGAAATTTCCATACCCGAGCGTCTACAATTCATGCTCGCTGAGGGCCACCATTTTTCGGAGGAAGCGATTTCCCGTTTCCTCACTTATTCCCACCTGTTTCAACGGGTCAGACCAGGCCCCCCCATACCCACTCCCTAATAACTGAACACTACACCCCCCCCCTGGTATATCATCCCCAACTCAGTAACACCACTCACCCACTGCCTCGTTCATATATGTACCACACTAGGTACGAATCGGCGGTAAAATAAATAAAGGAAAAAAAAAATATATATATATATATATACAGGGCGTCCCAAAAAAATGTATACACACTTTAAATAATTATAAAGGCAGTGTTTATTAAAATACATTTCATTTTCAAAATGTAATAGAATCTACAGACATTATTTAATTGTTTTGTCAACGCCTGTTTTCAAACTGACGTCCGTTCTGGTCCAGGCACTGCTGATAACGCGAAGCAATGGAATCGCAAACATCACGAAACATTTCGTTTGGTATTTGTGTGCATTCTCGTTCAATGGCTGCTCTCAATTCAGCGACTGTTGCAGGTTTTATAGCGTAGACTTTGTCTTTTAAGTATCCCCATAAAAAAAGTCTAGTGGTGTGAGGTCTGGTGAACGCGGAGGGTATTCTACGAAACCCCTTCGTCCAATCCACCTGTTTGGCAAGATCTCATCAAGGTAGGATCTAACATCGCGATGGTAGTGTGGGGGTGCCCCATCTTGCTGAAAATAAAACTCATCATCTTCAAAGTCCTCTCTAATGCTTGGCATGACAGACTGTCGCAGCAAGTTCAAGTAAACGGGACCAGTCACAGTAACGTCAAAGAAGAGTGGTCCAATTAATCCTCTTGATGATAAGCCGCACCACACTGTAACTCCTGGTAAATTAACATGATGTTCCACCATAACATGCGGATTCTCAGGTCCCCAGTAGGTGCAATTGTGGCGGTTAATTGAACCATTTAATTTAAATTTAGCCTCATCACTCCACACAATCTTTGTTGGAAAGTGTGCATCTTCTACACATCGTGCCAAGTACCACTCGCAATACTCCACTCTTCGGTCCGGATCATCTTCATTAATAGCATCGACTAATCTTGGAATGTAACTTTTCCATTGACAGCGCTTCAAAATGCGTTGGACAGACGATTTTGAAATTCCTACCTCACGACTCTCTTGCCGCACAGATTTTCTTGGACTTTGGTGATACGTTTCCAGTACTCTTTCTTGCTTTGTGGGGCTTGTCGATGTCCGTGGTCTTCCGGAACGCTTCTTGTGGACATTCTGAACAGTTCCATCGGCTTCAAACTTATCTCTAATTCGAGTGATGGTAAGTCGCGTTGGTGGATCTGTTTGAAACTCCCTCCTAAACTGTCTTTGCACTTCAACTGCGTTTTCACACTTCCAGTAGCATTTTAGAATGAATTTCCTTTGTTCAAAGCTTAGTCTGACTGCCATTATTAATTCTAATGGGTTTAACCTGGAAAGAAAGAAACATCAATTGAGCTATCAGCTGTTAAAGTGTGTATACATTTTTTGGGACGCCCTGTATATATATATCCCTTTGCTTTGTCCGGAGCGATAGGGCGCGTCCCTCTGTGGCGAATGTGGGAATACACCTTTCTTCGGTGTAAGGGCTTTCTCTGCCCTCGTGGACCATTGGGCCCGTTTGGGGACCCGGCTGATCTCCTACTTTTTTCTTTTTCTCCTTTAACCCATTCTTTCTGGCTTCTCTCTGTTTTTTGGCGTCGTTCTTTGGACCTTGATTTTTACCCCTTCCTTGGCCCTTGGGTGTGGGTGGTGGTTGCCCCCTACCCTTGTCGCTTTCCAACCAAACCCTGTCCCTGCCACTTTTCACCGCGCGTTGGATGAGAGTGGCCGCCTTTC
Source organism: Bathynomus jamesi (assembly GCA_023014485.1). Taxonomy (NCBI): domain Eukaryota; kingdom Metazoa; phylum Arthropoda; class Malacostraca; order Isopoda; family Cirolanidae; genus Bathynomus; species Bathynomus jamesi. The sequence continues at coordinate 448,551 of JAJOZX010001880.1, read as the reverse complement.
AGGGACTGGGTACGCGTGTATCTCCCCTGCGTGACATCTATCGGCGGTGGGACCAAGTGTGCCCACGATTCGCCTTTCCCTTGTTGGAGTCGGTGGTAGCTGGATGCGCGCGGGGGATGAAGTTCTCTCTTGTTTCGCTATGGATACTTCTCCCCCTCGGCTTACGACTACTTCTAATTCCCGGACTACTACTCTCAACACTCGGGTGGTGGGCAACCAGGCCCTCGAGTCCTTTACCACTGGAAGACCGCAACCTAATGGGGTTGACCCCCCTGTGGAAGCGGAACGCTTGCACTCTCCTTTTCCGTTGCCGACCCCAGTCCGTCCCTCGACTATGCCCTTGGAGCAGGGGTCTCGTCCCAGCCCACTTCAGCCACCTTCGGGCAAGTCAAGTTCCACCGAGGACTTGTCCCCACAACCCGGCTTCTTGCTTCCCCATATGCCCCCCTCACTCGCCGTCAGCCCACCTCCCCACGGAGACCCCTCGCGGCGGACGGGGGAGCCGGCATTCACGGCCGTCCTATCGACCGTTGAATATCCCAGTCCATTTCGACTCTACAGCCTCCCTCTCCCTTCCAAGTATCCACAAATTCCTGGTGATTCGGCCTACATCTGGGTCCCTCCCGACCAACTCTGAACGGACGTTCCAGGCGATCCGAACCCACAGCAACTCCAGCCGCTATACGTACGCCCATAGAGGGATGGCTCCCTCCTCGTAAAATCACGCTCAGCCGCAGAGACAAAAGCCCTACTCTCCGTCACTGAGGTCCTTGGATGCTCGGTGTCCGTTTCCCCACACCCTCGCCTGAACCAGAGTCAGGGCACTATTTACGCCACCCGCCTATTGTCGATCGCAGTGAACGAGCTCCTGGAGGACCTCGTACCCCAAGGAGTCACTAAGATTTATCGCTTCACATCCCAACAGGGAGGCACCCCTCCCCCACCCCACGTCTGCTCCTTACTTTCAATACACTAATCCCCCCGGCCGCATTGTATGGGGTATGGGAGACCGCGCGTCATGCGAGTTTTCTATCCGCCATACATCCCAGACCCGACCCGTTGCTTTAAATGCAATAAGTTTGGACACGTTAGCTCCGTTTGTCGGCAGCCGCATCAACTGTGTGTGTGTTCACTGTGGACGACTCGCTCACCCTGACAGGTGCCCCAACACACTCAAATGCTCCAACTGTGAAGGCGCACACCCCTCTTCATCCCGCGAATGCCTTTTCTTCAAGTTCGAGGAGGAGGTCCGAGGCCTACAAGTGACGGACTTCCTTAGCCCCCGTGAGGCACGAGACAGGGTGCGGAGTCGGGAGGTGAGGCCGGGGGTGTCCTATGCCGCTGCTTCGGCTCTATCATCTCGGCACGCTGCCCTGGCCTGCCGCCGAACCCCCCCCCCGAGCCACTGCTCCCTGTTCCCCCCAAAGAAAATCCTCGCAGGACCCGACGGTCTCCTGTCCCCCGACCATTCCTCCTCTTCCCGCACCTCACCTGCCACGAATCCCCCAGGAGTCTGGGACCAGGACATCCAGGTCCCATCCACCTCAAACCCTGCCTTCCCAGTACTCCCTGCACACGCCCGAACCTGCCGCCCGGAGCAAGCCGTCCCTCTTCCCGTAGGACCAAGAAGACGGCTCGGACCCTCACCGCCCACCACGTCTACTATGTCCATCTCTCCCCATCGCAGAAGTCCCACCACTCTACCCCCACAGACTCTGACAATAGTGGCTGAAATCCACGACCCGCCCCGTACGACGAGACCAGTCCGAACAATATCCTCTCCCCCGAGGATCCAGTGGATGCGGCTGGCGCAGCTGCACGGTGTGACCGAGGGAAGCTCGGCCGCGCCCACGAGTCTCATGGATCTGCCCTTGCCTCCTGGTGCCATTTTCTCCACCCCTCCACGAGACCACTCTGGTTCACTACCTTCCACCCCCATAGTACCTACCCCGGCCCCCTCCTTGTCAGCTACCCTGAGTACGCCCGCCCGGTCCTTTTGGTACCCCCTGTCACCACCTAGGGTTCGCCATGAGACCCCGGACAGGCGGGGTAGCGCCACTTTTGGGGTTAACGTGCCCCCTCCTGGCCCGACCATAGAAGCCCGTCAAAGCACTTCTGACCCGCTCAGCCCACGATGTTCCTCTGCCTGCCGTGATCCACGCCTCCGGTCTCGCTCGGCCTACTCGACCTCGCAACCTCCGCGGTGTTCGACAGGCCGACCGATTCCTTCCCTGGTGAACGGTAGATAGCCAGCCATGCTCCCGACCCAGCCTTCAATTTCGTGAACTCCAGATCTCCCTTCACACTCCATCCCCCTTCATCAACTAATGGATCCCCCGAAAACCACAATAGTCCACTGGAACTGTCGAGGAATATTTGCGAACTATGAAGGCCTTAACTCCTTGATTGCCACTTCCCGTCCGGTGTGTGTCTGTCTCCAGGAGCTAATCCTGGGGACCAGGCCCATGCCCTGCCCTACTGGTTATTTTTGCATCGCCACCCCGCCTCCTACCTGCACTCGAAGGGGAGCTGCCATCCTCGTACACCACGCAGTCCCCTTCTACAATCTCTCCATCCGGTCCCCGCTACAGGTGACTGCCGTCCGGCTCTCCCTGGATAGACAGTACACCGTCTGCTCAATCTACCTCCCCCCCCACGCTCAAGTCTCCCGCGACGACCTGGTGGAAGTCGTAGAACAACTCCCCAGGTCCTTCCTACTACTGGGCGATTTCAATAGTCGCCACCCCTTGTGGGGCGACACACACACCACCTATATGGCCCCAACCCTGATATCTGTCATGACCGAGCTCTCCTTCGAGTGCCTCAACGATGGCTCTCCTACATTCTACCATGCCACCACCTGCACTCCATCCTGTATAGACCTGTCCCTCGTTTCAACTGATGCCCTCCTAGACTTCACGTGGCAAGTCCTCCGAGAGGACCATGGAAGTGACCATCTCCCCATTCAACTCACCCTCAATCGACCCGACCAGACTGTTCGGGTACCGGTAAGGTGGGTTACTACCAATGCGAATTGTGCCCGCTTCTGCGACAACACGTATACCACCCTTACAACTGCCCACTTCCCATCCATCGACGAGTGCATCGCATACTTCGAGTCCGTCGTTCTAGCGGCCGCAAGCACAAGCGTACCACAATCCTCCGCCTATCCCCGCGCCCGACGGGTGCCTTGGTGGACCCCGGAGTGCGCGGAAGCCGTGCGCGCCAAGAAGGCAACTCGGCGCTTCTACCGGACGCGACTCCCCATCCATCGCACGGAGATGCAGCGGGTCAGGGCCATCGCCCGCCGCACAATGAAGACAGCGCTCCGAGCCTCTTGGCGTGCCTTTGTGTCCGGCATCACCGCCAACACACCTTCGGCTACCATCTGGAAGAAGGTGCGGGGTGTCGAGAGGCGACATGTCCCCTCCCGACCCCCGGTCCTCCGGACTAACGACGGACTCGTATGTTAGCCCAAGTCGGTGGCAGACCACCTTGCTTCTACCTTCGCCGCCGTTTCTTCCTCTGCAGCCAATTCCGTACCCGCCCCTGATGATAGCCCCTCTCCACCGTCCATAGACAGCACCTACAACCGATTGTTTACCATGCGTGAACTACAGGCGGCACTGGCCTCTCGACGATCCCCTTGTCCCGGTCCGGACGGTATTCCGTACGGCATGATCCAACACATCCACTCTACCTTACAAATTTTCCTGCTAGACCTATACAATCGCATATGGATAGAGGGCGCCTTCCCCTCTAGGTGGAAGGAGGCCCACGTCATCCCTATCCCCAAACCCAGCAAAGATTCCCTGGACCCCACAAACTACAGACCAATCGCCCTGACGTATTGTGCCTGCAACATCCTCAAAAAAATGGTCGCTACGCGATTATCGTTCGTCCTTGAACATAGCAATTCCTTCCCGTCTACCCAGTCCGGCTTCAGACAATTCCGCTCCACCACTGATCCCCTCCTGCTTCTCAGCCGAGGCATACAGGATGCCTTCGACAATGGACAGTTCGTACTGTCAATTTTTTTTGACATCCAGAAGGCCTATGATACCACCCGTCGAGCAATGATCCTCGGTCAGCTCCGACATTGGGCCTCGTCGGAGCCATGCCGACCTTCATCAGGGGCTTCCTTTCTTCCCGGACCTTTAAAGTCCGGGTGGGCTCAGTCCTCTCTGACACCTTTGTGCAGGAGGACGGGGTCCCACAGGGAAGCATCCTCAGTGTTCTCTGCTTCTCCGTCGTGATGAACACGGTCTCACAATGCCTTCCACCCGCCATCCGCTCTTCCATTTACGCGGATGACCTTGCAATCTACTTCGCAGGGCGAGAACCGTCTGTCGTTCAACGGCAAATGCAGCTCGCCATCCACCGGGTGGAAAGGTGGGCGACGTCGGTGGGTTTCCGCCTCCATCCCTAAGTCCAAGTGTATGGTCTTCAGTAGAAGAAGACCCACAACCCTTCCTCTACCCTCTGTCACATTATACGGCAGTCCTCTTGAAGTGGTACCCTCCACGCGTTTTCTGGGCATGACCCTAGACCGACGGCTCAATTGGGTTCCCCATCTCAAGCACCTAAAGCAATCCCTTCGACGCCCCCTCGCTCTCCTGGATCACCTCTCTCACACCACATGGGGTGCAGATCGACGCTCTCTTCTTCGCCTTTACACTTCCATAGTACAGTCGAAGCTGGACTATGGTAGCGCAGTTTACGGTTCAGCCTCCAACGCCCGCCTCCGTATCCTGGACCCGGTACTTAATAGAGGCCTCCGCCTCGCCACCGGTGCTTTCCGCTCCTCCCCAGCCTCCAGCCTCCATGTGGAATGCGATCATCTCCCCCTCGCCCTCCGACGGGGTCTACTCCTCATGAGGACATACCTCCGTGCACAGAGGCTACCTTCTTCGCTTTTGGGCACGGCGGTTTCAGAACTACCACCTCAGGAACGGAGCTGGCACTTCACTGAAGCGGTCCGCTCTTTCCTTGATCTTTTCAACATGCCCGCCCCCTCAGTTATCCCCATTTCATTCAGCATCTACCCCCCCTGGATCCTCACCCCTATCAAGTTTTGCAAAGATCTGTGTGCCCTACCGAAGACTACCACGAGCGCCATGATATACAGGTCACTCTTCCGCGAACACGCAACCCAACACCTGGACGCAGTCGCCATTTACACAGATGGTTCCCGCTCGGAAGCTGGTGTGGCCTCCTCAGCGGTGATTCTGTCCCAGCCGCTTTCCCGGGGCGTCGGCCTGCCCCACGAGGCCTCCGTTTTTTCGGCGGAACTTTTCGCCATTACGGAGGCCCTCGATATTGTGCGCACTCACTCTGCCAGCTCTTTCGTCATTTATTCGGATTCCCAAAGTGCACTTCTCTCCCTAGAAAGATTTAACTCCCCTCACCCGCTCGTCTGTACCATCCAGCAAACCTTCCACTTTTTAACGACCTTCCAACACAAGACAATCGCATTCTGCTGGGTCCCGGCTCATGTCGGCATCCAGGGTAACGAGGCGGCGGACCGCACAGCAAAGACGGCCTGCTCACTGCCGGCCTCCTCCCGACCTCTCCCCTTCTCCGACTTCTTCCCGACTTTCCGCTCCCACTTCCTCTCCATATGGCAGCGGGAATGGGACCAGGCCACACAAAATAAACTCCACACGATCAAGACACAAATAGGATACTGTGCCTCCTCATTCCACCGGTCCCGCCATAAAGAAGTAATCCTAGCCCGTCTCCGCCTAGGCCACACCCGCATCACCCACGGACACCTTATGGCGAAATCGCCAGCCCCGCTTTGCCCTACCTACTATACCCCTATCACTGTCATACACTTCCTGGTGGAATGCCCAAAGTTGTCCGCTCTTCGTCGCAGGTGTTTCCCTCTTTCGGCCGAAAATCCCATACCCGACCGCCTACGATCCATACTCGCCGACGGCCCCCACTTTTCAACGGAAGCGACTCTCTTCCTTACTCACTCCCATCTTCTCCATCGCATCTAAAACCGTACCCCTCCTAACCACTATCCAGCGACTGACCCTTACTCACTCCCCTAGTCTACCACCCCCAGCACAGTAACATCACCCACTCACTGCCTCGCCGAGATATGTACCGCTCTCTTTAGGTACGAATCGGCGGTAAATCAGAGAAAGAAAAAAAAATATATATATATATATATATATATACACATACACAGTACATTGGACTAAAATATGACAAAAAAACTAAATATGACTAAATAACATACTAAGCGTATGCGTTAGCAAGGAAAAAGATTTAGGAGTTAGTCTGGTGATTTAAAAGTAGCGAAACAAAGTACAGCAGCCGTCAATAAGGCGAACAAAGTGCTAGGTTTTATAGTTTGGAATTTTGAGTACAAATCGCGCGATATTATAGTTCCTCTTTATAAATCATTAGTTAGACCCCATTTGGAGTACGCGATCCAATTTTGGAATCCGCATATGCGAAAAAATATAGACAAAATCGAAAGAGTTCAACGACTAGCAACTAAGATGATTCCGTCGCTTAGGTCTAAGTCGTACGAGGATAGGCTTAAGGAGTTAAAATTGACTACACTCGACGAGACTAGGAGGCTAAGGGGTGATCTAATCCAGGTTTTCAAAATTATGAATGGGTTCGATAACATAGATAGAGATAGCTTTTTAGAAATATCTCAATATAACAGGACTAGAAATAGCGGGTTAAGTTGACAAGTATAAAGTTCGAGACAGCAGTCGCCAAAAAACTTTTTTACGCATAGAATAGTAAATAGATGGAATAGTTTGCCGGTAGAAGCAATTAGTAGCACGTCTATAAAACATGTTTAAAAATCAATTAGACGCATATGTTGATAGATTGGGTATAGTTTAAGGTAGTAAAATTAAGGCTTTGTGGTTCGGAACCCACGTAAAATAGTCGGTCCTCTCTGCCACCACGGCGGATATGCACAATACACAATTACGAACACAGTTAGGTAGACCAGCCATGAGTGGATCCTACGGTCTTTGTTGGTCTGGAACATTATAACATTATAAAATATGTAATAAATATTTTTCTTCAGGCTGATGTTCCTACCTTCATCGCGGCTCTGCTGACCTCACGAAGAGTAAGTCTAATTTCCCAAATAAGGTGAGGAACTTCTAAATCCACGAAGAACCACGGGTTGGGTTCATGTTTTGAATGATACAGTGTGGAGAAATCTCCATCGAGTGCGTAAAGAAATACATGATTTGCATTTCTGTGAATAAAATGTCTCGTATTACCATAAAGAAAAGACTGGAAATTCACAATTAGAAACCCACTCAACATTAATAAATGAGTAAGTAAATGAATTAAAGTAAAATATAATAAGAAGAATAAGTGAGTTAAAAGCTTTCAAATGCTCACAAAACAAAAAACTTACTAAAAGAGAATTGATGAAATTCTTAAGGGAAAGAAAAAATGCGAAGGATGGATTCGTGTCTTTCTAAATGGTTTGGCTGGTCAAATGTTAGACTAACAGCTCATTAATTGGGTTTATTCCACTCGCTTCTTCCTTACTTTTAATTTCGCACACAAACATAGTATCCTCGATGTGCTCAATATATATTAAGATTTATTTTAGTTTTATCCAAGTCGTCTTTTAGCAGCTTCAGTTGATGATGTTCCCGCATTTTGTAAAAAAATTATCATGATAAAGAGTGTAAAGTGAACGGTGATAAAAATTGTATTAAACCATAATTAAAAACTATGTCTGGTATTCGAGAGTTAAATGAACTTGCATTCAGGATTATCAGAAAATACGAAAGATTTTAGAATAAAAAAAAAGAATTTTATAAGAGCACAACCACAGTAAGTTCAGTGTGCTATATTCTCTGAAAAGAATAAGTGCGTGATTCATACTTGAATTGTAATTTCATTCATATGAAAAGTTTGTAATTTTTCAACAAAAATTTTGCTTCTTTTCATACCCATTATAACCTAGCGTTGCATATATGCAACGCAATATTTATCCCTAAAAATACAAATTTAAAAAAAAAATTAATTCAGGATTTAATGGGTTAAAACAAAATAAAAATAGTTATCTTCATCGTAAACTTATTTTGCCCTTTAAAAATTGTAATTATATGAGAAAGCATCTCGATGCGTAAGCGAAGTTTTTTTTTAGATAATCATAAATGACATTTAAATGTTATACGTTTACTGAAACTTACAGGATGGAAGACGCATTTGATGGTTTCCTGAGAAAGATATTAAAACTGATTCGTTGGAGATAATAAACGAGTGGCTTCCGTCCATAATTTTTGATGTCTGAATCTCCAAGGTTGCAAGTGTTGTCTAAGGAAGGAAGGGGAAAAAGAGTGTTGGTATTCAGTTTTGAAGTTATATGCCTTAAATGTTAAAAGAAAAATAATTTAATGATAGTGGTAAACTGCATAAAAAATAAAATTAACAAAAAATAATTAACTTGTTTTAAGGATTAACTTGCGGCAATAGTAGTATGAGTGCATCAATTAATATTTACTGACTCTGCGTTATCCAAAAACGCGATTTAACGGATAATTATTGGATACAAAATATTTCACATTTATTACAGCGGAACACTGCGTGGATATTATAATTATAGAGTTATTTAACCATTGACATTGACCGAATCTTATTTTAATAAATGACCGAGAGCTTGGCGAAAATTTTAATAAATAACACTTCCATTAAAATAATAATCTTATTAAATGCAAAAAACTTCACTTTTTTCTACGTGAAGGTCAAAATATGAAAATAAAAACCCACTCTAGTAGACAGAGTTTATTTCCACAACAGTTTCGACGCCCACTGGCATCCTCCTCGGGTGGATACAGAAAAACGAATCAACCCGAAGAGGATGCCAGTGAGCGTCGAAACTGTTGTGGAAATAAACTCTGTCTATTAGAGTGGGTTTTTATTTTCATATTTTAATATTTTTATTCTTTTGATTATTTTTATATTAAAATTTTATTAAGGTTAAAAATGAAAAATTTTCAAAATTCTATGAATAGAATATTATATGAAATAAGTAACTAATATTTAGTTTCATACAGAGAGTTCACAAAATTAGATAGATACCTTCAGTTAATATATGTCTGTCATGTACTTCAATATACCTTAATTTTCTCAATTCAGAATCATCTATCGACGAACAGTGATTTGACTGTAAAAACTAAAAGCATTCCGATCCTTTGTAAGTCTACGATAATTTTAATAACAATTCCCCCGTAGGGGTGACATTGGCACTTCTTTAAAAAATGGTTTTATGCATTTTGTGCAAAAAAAAAAACCAGTATCATGGAAAACATTACTCTTATCATTTTTAATCTATGGAATTTTGCTTATCTTTTTGTCTAAGCATTTTTTTCTCTATGTTCCTTAACTTATGAGTTAGGTTGTGACAATTGTCAGCAGAAAAACTAGTTAAAAATAGCATTAGCATTTAGCCATTCTTACAAACCTTCTTCAATTTCAACCTCTGAAGGAACAGATGCAGGGCTTAATTTCTGATTTCGTTCTTCGAGATTCTTAGTTCTTGATCTCTCTTCAGCAAACGAGTTCTGCAAATTTTCAATTTCTGAACGAAGCTCAGAAATCAAAGCAATCGTGTTTCCTGCGAGAGATTTGCATGATTTAGAAGACGCACACACACACACACACACACACACACACACACACACAATCGTACCGCTATACACATGCTTTGTATTATATTCACTACCTATTTATATATATATATATATATATATATATATATATATATATATATATATATATATATATATTATATATATATATATATATATATATATATATATATATATATACACACACACACACACACACCTTAATTCAATTTAGGATCTTTTCCATTTGGCGGCAGGCGGTTTTTTTTAACCAAATTTTCACCAGTAATATTTTTTTGTGTGCTAAATACGAATCTAACATTCTTTTTTGAGAGAAATGAAAGGAAAATATCGAAAAAAAAGATTTTAAATACGAACTACTTTATACGGCGTACGAAAGGGAAATATTTATTTGAAATCAGCTATATCCTTTAATATTTTTCTAAATATATCTTCGTTTTCATTACGCTTCCGCCAAATAAATTCGCATCATTTGTATAATTTAGGTCTCGGGGGTACGGGGGCAGAGCCCCCGTAAAGATCACGCATCACAAATTGATCGGTATCGGGTTATATTTTTTATTTTTGAATTTCCGACGCTAAAATGTCGTTCAATCGATCAATTTGTGATGCGTGATCTTTACGGGGGCTCCGCCCCGTACCCCCGAGACCTAAATTATACAAATGATAATGTAATAACATATTCATGTTAGGTAAGGTTAGGTTAGGTTAGGTTAATTAATACCAAAATACATTTTCCTAGTAATATTTGAGGTGTTTTGCTTAGATTTTGACCTCCATTTCCCTTGAAAATGGGCCAAACTTCAAAGTACTATAGCTTTGTTGGATCTCATTTCCGACGGAAATGGAGGTCATATTTGAACAAATCACATCAAATACTACTAGAAAAATGTATTTTGGTGTGTAAAATGACTGAGTTACTTAAAACACATAATTACCGAAACAATTTCACTGCATCTTCTTCTGATATAATATTCACAAAAATCCACTGTAAATTATAATTCACGTCCATGATTTACTCGTATTTCCAGAAACAATAATGAATCGCGCGGAATGCTTAATCATATCGAGTTGCCATAATTATTCTACAGATTTTGGAATAATTAAATTTATATAAACAAATAATTAATATTCATAAAATAATTAATATAATATAAATTAATAAATTATTATATAATACAATACTATAATTATATTATTGCAAAAATATATAGAATTTCGCAGTGTAAATAGTTCGTGCGCGGTATAAAGTAGTTCGTATTTAAAATCTTTTTTTCGATATTTTCCTTTCATTTCTCTCAAAAAAGAGTGTTAGATTCGTATTTAGCACACAAAAAAGTATTACTGGTGAAAATTTGGTTAAAAAAAACCGCCTGCCGCCAAATGGAAAAGACCCTCAATTTATAGAAGAAGATTGTACAAACCAATCGACCGGGGAAGTACTGCGGCGGTGGGCGTTAGGCAAGAGACAAAGAGTGCTGGAACTCCCATTTCTCCTGTCACTGTCCTCCTTAGTTGATCACTTTACGTGTCTCATCTACCACGTGCGTAGTCCAGCATGCTCTCAAACACACATTTCTCCCTATACTCCTCATAACACATGCAGCTTACACACTACATAAATCTTTTCAAAATAAAAAAAGGCAACCTTTTTAACAGCCTCAGAGACCTTTATTTCGGTTCTATGCTTTTCCTTCTATGGGAGAGGGGGCGCGTTTTTGCAGGCATTCGCCCTTGGCCCCACTTTCCTGCATATATATATATATATATAAGCTCAAGGCAATATTACAGTTTGAGTATATCATAATTAACAAGCTCTACATAGGACCCAAATGATACAGATCTGCATGTGATTTTTGTAATTAATTACGAGTACAGCGAAAACAGGTCTGAAAAACTGGTATCCGAATCTGTCTGTGAAGTTGACATTTTATCTAACCCAGAATACATTATAATTAGAACGAACTAAATATCTATGTACACAGAAATCTTTTAGAATTCATAAGACTAATATTGTATGTATAAGGTGGAAATCATGCTACATACTACTTGTATATATATATATAATATATATATATTATATATATATATATATATATATATATATATATATTTTGACAATTTCAAACCACTGTTTAAAAAAATTAGGAAAAAAGATTTCACATCGCACATAATTCTTCAGGAGCAAGGATGCGTCACGAGTGTGTATTTCTTTCTCAAGGCAGCACAAATCTACCCGTATCAATCACAGTTGCATTCATACTACCTCCCTACCCCCTCCCCCCCTAGACTTGCTCTACACAAACCGAACCAAACAGAATAAGCATTTACAACTCAAGGCTTACGTTTATACCCCCCTACCCCAATTTTTTTAATTACTATTCCCTTTAAGTTTTGTGCATAAGAGTCTCTCACTGTTTGGAGTTTCATATCACATCCTTCTTTCTTTAATTAAATTTCGTCCTCCAAAGATCCCAGCTTTATAATTTATTGCAATTGTCTTATTTAAATTTTAATTCATTTATTTCAAGGTTATCCAAATTGGAGATAATGTTTATTTATATTATTCATATAATTTAAAGTTTTTCATATGCAGATTTAAACCCGAATAATATATAACCTTTGGTTAGCTCCCGCCCGAATTGTTCATTATGACGAAGGTCAAGCTTTTCACTCCACCTTAGACCTACAGTTTAACGTGGAATCCGAACCACGACCCACCAGCAGCCCAGCGTCTAGGCCGCCCAGGGTACCCATTCATCTACCAACCACTTTCTTTATTGTGTAGAAGGATGAACAGCTGGGTTTGCTGCGCGCCGGCTGCAGTCACCGGGTCTCGAACCCGGGGCCAAATGATGGATTCGTAGTCAGCGATGCTAACCACTACACCGAGGCGCATTAATTGCGAGTATATATATATATATATATTAGATGAGGTAACATACTGTAATGTCTGTTTTTAGTCTCATACATTAAAAAAAAATACCACTAAAATGTTTAAAACCCAGGAGTTTCCGGAGGCTCCACCCCTTGAGACCTCATCAGCCACGTAATTTTACCTGATCCTGATAACGGATTTGTTGGCAACACTGAAGATGAAGATTTCAAAGTATCTATTTCGTTCTCTGTTAAAATATTAAAATAAAGACATTAAATCGTATTTGAAAAGCTACTTTTATGAGAACCTCCCCTAACCAGCTCGTATATCACTTTTTAAGCAATCTCGTTCGAAATTCGTTATACAAAATACTGGGATATGAATCAGCTTTAAATATAATAAGCTATGTACACTTACCCAGTTGTATCACGCTTGAATTTAGAGAACACATCATATTGTCTGTCGTTGGTGGTTCGAATCTATAGCATTGGTGTCGAGATGAGATCAAAAGAGCGTCTAGTTTAGAACTCAGTTCGGTAATCTTGTTGGTCACAGTCGTTTGCGATGAATCTGAATTAAATGGGACGCAACATCAAGTATTTCAAACAAAATAAATATAAAGAACTCGATGAATAAATATTTAAGGATGCAATGGAAAATGTAGTTTGTAATTTTTTTATAACAAAGTGTAAAACGAGGGTTAAAAGTAATTTTGAAAGTATGCTACTCAGTGTATAGATTGTTTTTTATCTGTACAAAATTAATAAAAATACTTTCACTGTTTTTGAAGTAAAAGTTTCTTATAACAAAAACAGATGGTATTAATTAATAATAATAATAATAATAATAATAATAATAATAATAATAATAAGTCAGGAGAGCAAGAAACTACTACAATGCTCAGACCGACGAATTCGGCCCACTACACTAATTCATGGATAAATATTAGTAATCTGCACTGTTAATGGGAGTCGAACCCCCGACCTCAGTGTTTTCATTTCGCTTATATGGAAATGGGTGTTACCCACTGACCAATGGGAGCTGATATAGTAACAACTTCAGTCAATTATGTACGCAATTACCTGTCATTGAATTTCCATGGTTTTCGGCGGCCGTGATGATCAGCGGCAAAAAAATCACTACAGAAGTTACTCGCAATAGAAATGAAAGATCGCTGAATAGCATTTTAAAACTTTAAATAACTACCAGTAAAAGTTTATTAACTATAATTTAACGAAACACTTCAATAAGGGACACAATTATTAAATGTACACAAATATATTCGCCCGAAAACTTCACAACAATGCTTTCTTTCTTTAATGTCAAGAAAAACAAATGCAAACGTTTATAAGTAACAGAAACCTCGTGTGTTTATTTATCATAGTCTGTATTACACCCCTCCCAGCAATTCCCTCCACTAATAATCCACTGATATATATATATATATATATATATATATATCATATATATAATTAGTGTACATTAGAAACAGCTGAACCTATAATTCTAGGATCAAGTCGAAGAAGACAACTTGTGCCACTGGCCAGAAAAATAAGAAGAAACACACGTTGAATAATTTATTTTCATTTTGATTAATTTAATGTGACGCCAAAACAAAAGCTTTCCAAAATGCGCATCGATAATTTTCTAAATATTACAGGATATTAAAGGAAAAATCTGTTGAAGTAAAATTTTAACACAGTATATTATAATTGGTTTAAAGCGTTTGCATATTTATTACAGGATTCGTGAAACAATAATTTTACTGCCAAAAATCAGACAGAGAATATATATATATACAGGGTGTTTCACAACCGGTCTGCCATACTTTGGGGGATGATTGGGGAGAGGGGTAATATTGAATAAAAAAGTTAATACAACATAGGTGTTATTTCTAACCGTTGTGGAGCTATGCACGTTTTAAGATGTGCAAACAACAAATCACTACTTGTGTGTAATTCGATAGATGGCAGCACTGGTGGTAGTTTCGGTTAACGAAGTTACCACTACTAATCCTCAATTTTTCTTTCATTTGGTTCTGATCTATGTACGAGACACTGTGTTGCGCTAAGGTGAACAATCAAACTGAATCAACAGTTCTCACAAGCTAAATACGCAGTTGAGGAATATCGAAGACGTTTCCCCAACCGCCGAATACCGAACAGGCAAGTGTTCAGTGACACACCAGAGATTAAGAGAAACAAGACATTTGTTTCACGTAACCAAAAATATGTAACACGACGACCCGTTGCTGTGGAGGAGTGCATACTGGACTTAGTACAACGTAGCCCAACTACAGTTTTCGAAGGATTATAGACGAATTGGTGAATCCGCATCTCGTGTATGGCGAACCATACATGATGAGGGTTTGCATTCGTATCATTTGCAACGTGTGCAAGCTCTTCAACCGGATGATTACGATAACGTGTTCAATTTCCAGTGGGTGGTTATGCGTCGCCAAATTCTCAATCGCATACTATTTAGTGATGAAGCACAATTCATTCGGGATGGAATTAACAATAGACGAAATCCCACTTGTGGTCTGCCGATAATCCCCACGGTATCGTTGAAGAAACTTTCAACATCGATTCTCGGTGAATGCTTGGTGTGGTGTAATTGAGAGATCAGCTGATTGGACCGGTCGTTTTGGAACAACGATTAATTGCTGATATTTATCTGAACTTCCTGACAAACGAATTGCCGCTTTTGAGGGAGGACGTGCCTTTGGAGACAAGGCGCAGCTTGTTCTTTCAGCATGATGGGATGCCACCACTTTTGGTCGTCATGATTCGGATTACTTGAATCAGCTGTACTGGAATTGTTGGATTGGTCGTGCTGGTCCAATATCGTAGCCCCCGAGATCTCCGGACCTAACCCCGTTAAATTTCTTTTTATGGAGCTTTATGAAAGAGATGGTCTACAAGACCAAAGTAGAAACGAGAGAGGAACTCTTGCGTCGGATTATAGATGCCGCTGCTTACATACGAGAACATCCGAAATGATACCACTTATATATATGGAGGGGATTGCTAGATACCACCATTTATTTTAATTTTATTTACATGAGTTGCCAAATAGTGTTTTTGATTGTTCAGGTATACCTTATTAGGTTGAGTTGCCAAATAATGTTTTTATTTATATATGGAGGGGTTACCAGATACCGCGACTTAATTTAACTAGTTATTTATTAAAGGGAAGATTGACTTTCTCCTTAATTTTGTTCAGCAAGAGAACTAATTATTTAAACGATACCGAAACCCATTAACGCCCAATTTTATTTTTTGTTTTTCATATGTTGGCTTTTATTTTGCCATTAGATATATATTAAACCCGTTAATAGTGAAGTATAATCGAAATGACATACAAGGCAACGAAAATTCAGGTGTCCTTTTAAAAGGACAATGGGCAGATGTGAGTAATGAAAACATAATTAAGCATGCTTTAAATTTTATTGAAAAAATGTATCCTAAAAGTAGAAATAATGCTGCACTTTCATAAAATAAACTTTTATAACAAACAAAAGCTATATCTGAGAACCTGACATATAAACAGCTTGAACTAGGGCTAAAAAATATATATAAAAAATCCTTATACAATGCCAATAAAAATGTGAAAAAAAAAAGATAAAGAATCCTTTTACAATGAAAATACCAAAAAAAATGGAGAAAATAAAAACACAGAATCCGTTCACAGTGATTTATTTTGAATGGTATGGCTCAAAGCATGGGACACGAAGTGTTACATTACATTAATTTTGGTACAAAAGCTTTTTGGTTTACCAGTACATGGCTTATTTTGACATCGTCTTTGCTGATCCCTCCGTGCAATAACGTGGTTCAGTCCATCATATCTACTGTTGTTACCCACACTGCCAGTTAATGGCCGTCCAATATTTTTTCTACCTGTGTTGATTTTTAGATAAGATATTGCAATGCTTCTTTTGAATGTCAGAAGATCAACAGCATTTTCTCCAAAAAGATGCTTGTGAAGGAGCTAAGCATTTACTAAAGACATATCCACAACTCTGGTGAACAATGGCCAGTACCACTTCTTTCCCCTGATGTCAATAGAATATTTTCCTATAAGCCAATCGTGATGGTCTACACCACCCATATAATTGTAGTTTTTCAGAGCATTTGGTTGTGGAACCTTTACTTTAGCTTTTTCATTTTTATCCCATCTAGCTACTTTATTCATAAGTTCAATAGTATCAAAATTTGTTCCTACAGTTACACATTTGTCATCATGCCATTTCACAAACAAGATTTCGCCATTTACATCATAAAAGAAATCATGGCTACCATGCGTAGTCTTTTTCATGTCACTTGTAGATTTTAGAGGACAGTTTCCAATTCTGTTGTCCCTTATGGTTCCTGTTGCTCGCAAATTCATAGTTTGTAAATGAATTAGGAGATCCCTGCTTGTAAAGAAGTTATCAAAGTATATTGCCGTTGAGGAAGGAATTGCTGTGTTCTCAATCATGTTCACTACTACTCTGGATCCTAAATTGAGATCTGTCATTGATGTATCATTTGTTTTTCCACAGTACAATCAAAATTGTAGCAAAAACCTGAAGAACCACATACAGCTCATAATTTGTAATCAAATCTTATAGGCTTTCCACGAATGAACTGTTTCAGAGAATTGTGGCCAGAGTACTTTACAATCATTTCATCTACAGACATATTTTCTTCGAATACACCAAATTGCCTGAAGTTTTCTCTTATCATATCTAGAAGAGGTCTTACTTTGAAACGTTTATCATCCTTATTTCTTTGAGCTAATGCATTATTGTTGAAATGCAACATTGCTTTTATTTGAAGATATCTATTTCTAGCAAGAGCTCTTTTTGAAATATCCACTCCTAAGTTTTCTTCTGTCGACCAGTATGCCTTTCAGCAGGTAATTTATGGTAGCCTGATAGAAGAAGTATACCAATAAAAACTTTTAGTTCTTGACATAGAGAAAAATTTGTTTCATTTTTTGTTTCGGTTGCGTATCTGACACTTTCTTTTATTATATGATCCTGTATAGTATCAGAGAAAAAGAGTTCAAATAATTCAACATTTGATTTTTAAACACAATACTGCTTCATTCTACTGAAATTTTCAATATGATCGCTCTTCCTGTTAACTATATTTGCATAGGTAGGGCTTTTTTGTCCAGTTGGAATTCACATCGTCAGAGTCCATTTTTTTTATTTTGAAGAGGATTTATTTTTTCAGATGACACGTTTTTGCTTGTATGTTGAATTTCAAGACATCCTGGAGTATCACTAACGTTTGCAATTCCTATTATGTCACTTGTTGCAGGTTCATCTTCATCTGACAAATTGTCGACTTTTGGAGGAATTATAACAGTATCACACTTCGTAATCTTCATCACTATCTTCTGTTATCATATGTATTGCCTCTTCAATGTTAATAGCTTTTCGATGTATGGACATTATGGAAGCCGCAAAATTCAAGAATAAATTATATTCAGCAGAGACTTCTTTATATACAAACAAAATTACACATGTTATGAAAATGAATTTTGCTGGTTACATCATCTGTCTGAGAATATGTCATTTATCTAAGATTGCGCAATGTTGTGAATGCATTCAATAAAAAACCTACTATTGCATCACATTTTGAAATAATCTTATTCTGAAGGGATGTAAAGGAGCAGATTGTAGATTATGTAGTGAATATCATATATTCCAAATTTAACCCTTTCAGTACCCGGAACCCTGTATTACGTCATCGAGCAAAACATGAAAATTGCATGCATCCTTTTCTTTAGTCCCCCATAGAAAACAAAGAAAACAAAAATGCATGTGACATGACTAACTAATTCATTTCTTATCTAGAATATATACTTATGATTCATAACTTCATAAGTGACCTGCTTTTTATGAAGTCATCTGCCCATTGTCCAATTAAAAAGACAGTGACGAAATGGGACATGGCAGAACACTTGGAAAGTAAAAATGTATCAATATATTGATGCTCAAACCTTTATTACTATGACATTGCACTGTTATTAATTCTTTCTCCTTATTCTAAAAAAAGAGACCTTGCGCAAGTCATTTTGTGATACAAGTTTCATCCCTAAAAAGCACTTTTTCGGAAAATGTTTCAAATAACTTGTGTACAATTTTTGCTACTAGTAAATTTATCTAGTTAATAATATAAATGATGATTAATATGAAGTTATCGATTTTGGCTAGAATAATAATCAATTTTTAAATGTCATTTTAATAGGACAATGGGCGTTAATGGGTTAACAAAAAAGAAATACACTAGACAATTAGCTTAGCAAAAGAAATCGTTCATCTTAATATTCATTATAATTAAATTTTAGAGAAATTAAAGTAATTGATAAAAGAATTAAATGAGAAGTCTATATATACTTTTATATTAAACTGTAAATTTTAACAAACTTCCCGTTCTTTGTTCAGTTCCCAAATTTTAGGATGGATTCCGTACCATGTTACGGATTTCTCGTCTAAACTGTAGGTCTAAGGTAGTTAAAAAACAATGCTATTTGACATCTTGTACTTTAGAACGGCTGCCTTTAGCGTATAAAAGCACACGTCAGTACAGTGATTTACTCTAAAGCCAAACCTAAAATATCTATTTACTTTTGTCGTTCCTCTGTGTTTGTATGTATATATATATATATATATATATAATATATATATATATATATATACACACACACACAAGATGGCTTCTGAATTTCGTACATTTTTTTTCGTTTATCTTAATATTAATTCATTGTTTACAGTATACTAAATTGAGAAATTTATATATATACACAATTATATTAATTTTCCCATATGAAAACAGGTTTAATAATATACAATAGATATACTAAACTTTATATTAAATTTGATAATACACAATTTTAAATATTCTTTAAAAATAATATTCATTTTACCTATAATTCGAAAGACAAAGAAGGCATACGTTATTATACGCTTAAAACTCGAAGTTAGCCCAAAAGGCGAGAATGGAATGCACTGTAGGTCAAACCACATCTTGTCTGAAAACTGGTTTTCGTCTCACTTCACTTCAAATATTGTTTTGATTATTGCCATTATTATTGAAGTTAAAAACTGAACTTAAATATTGTATATACATAAGCATCACGTGATTGTTTTCCAAATTATTTATAGGCTAAATTAGCCTTTGATTAAGTAATGATTTTCCTTATGATATTCCCATATGCAACAACAATATATATATATATAACTCGGTTTTCCTTCTCACCGAACTGTTCATTTTGATGAGGGTCAAGCTTTTCACTCTGCCTTAGACCTTCAGTTTAACGTGGAATCCAAACTAAGCTGCAGCACGGGCAGGCTGAAATCACAACGTCATTGCCCGGACTCGATCTCTCAACCAGCACCCCAGCGTCTTAACCACTAGGATACCTAGGGCGCTCATCTACCAACCAAGCAGACATTCATTTTCATGAGCTAAACACAATTTAATCACACTCCTACGCGAGAATTGGCAGGTAAAAAGTCAAGCCGAATACATTAATCAAAGTTGAGGATCGAATAGTATGACCGCAAACATATATTTTGCAATATTTGAAACCATCGTGGTAGAGACTGCAAGTGGTAACACACACACACACACACACACACACACACATATATATATATATAATATATATATATATAACCAAATCCACAAGTCAGGAATCGTGGGGAAGCTGGGAATAGTATGACCGCAAATAATAATAATGCTCAAAAACATTCTGCTTGTAGAGATCTACATTTCTTATTTTCTAATGATCTTTTGTGTCATCGGATGTTACTGTGCTGTCTCTGGTAATGATCTATGTCAGGATTATGAAGAGTAGCGGCGCTAATTCCGTTTCCTGTGGTACTGAGCTGAGCGGCTCTGATGAAGATATTCCTATAACGACTTGCCGCTGCTCAAGTTGTCCATCTCTCAATCAAAATGGGAAAAATTGAGGATCAAATAGTATGACCGCAAATAATAATGTGTTGATCAATGTTGCAAAGGGGCGAGGGATATTGCATAAAGGGGTGGGTTCTTAAATGGGAAAACCGAGAAAAGTATGGGCGCAAATGCAATTATTGTCAAGGTAGAGATTGCAAGTGGCAATACACGATGTGAGCATTAAATCTACGGAGAGAAGATAGAGACCATTAGTCGACCAATCAGGACGTCCAAAGCGTGGACCCGTAATATAGGTGTTACGATTGGTACACAAATTTATCATAATCCCGCCCAGTTACATTAACAACCAATCATTAAACTTACGAACCGCCTATTAGTCTTTTCGGGTAGTACTTGGGGATCATGCATATAAAAAGAAATATTTCCAGCTGGGAGTCACAGTAGTTATTTTCACCAATGAATAAACATTCCCTCCGCCATGAATCACGAACTTTACAGTTTACCGGAATTATATCAAGATGGTGACGTAGCGTTGTCCACAATTAATCTTTTTAACGCGGCTGACCGGGATGGATTATTTCCAACGCAAACTGTTGATGATATTTGCAATGATGCTCCGCACGATCGACGCAAGGGACTGCCGTAGAAATGTAAGTGCCTGTAATTTTATTTTTTTTAGCCAATTATTCGCAAACTTATTTATTTAATGTGCCTATCAGAAAGAGGACTGTTCTGGATTATTTCATCATATATATGGAGGGTTGTAGTAATTCATCTCATCACATTAAAAATGCTTCATTTAGGTTATCCGCAATTATAGATTAGTTTGCAATTATGCTAAAGTCTTGTTTTTGATTCATTTATTTTTTATAGCAATCTTTTGCATGTTTTAAATAATTTTATAAATTCAAATGTTATTCGAAATTATCTCTTAAAGGAACTTCTCTGAGTGGTTCAAAGATATCTTCACATTATAATACTCTTACTATATGTATACTCTGCATATGTTTTGGGTTTTTATTAAAAAAGATTCAGTATGAACTAATGAATTATTCTCTCCTTTAATGTCCGATGAGGATTTGACACGTGTTATACAATATTTTCGCTTTGAAGAAACCCATGTCATGGACCTGAATACGGAGGTAGAAGATTTACCGAGCAGTCATCATTAACGAAATAATGTAAGTATTTTTTTGTTATGATCTTTTTTGGGGGGAAGAAGACAATGTATTTTCAGCAATTTATTAAATGAAAGAAATCATGTTTTTAGTACAATAACCATCTTAAATACAGAATATACAAACTAACATTATTGGTTAAATATATTATATATATATATATATATATATATATATATATATATATATAACACACGAACAAACCATCATACTACACTATACAACGAGTACGCAATCGGAAAACGACTTTTTATCTGTCTGCATACCATTTTGTCGTTTCGTTGAGTGTGACACGGGTCGAATAATTTTAAAAATTATAATCTTTACCACGTGACATATGCATGAGAAATGAAAGGCAGTACATCCCACACGTATTACTAAAATATCCTTGTAGCCGGAAGGGATTCTACACAACTTCGGGGATATGCAACTGATCGAGAAATTTTACAATAACAGGATCACTCCAGGGTCGAGTCCCGAGTGAATCAAAATAGTACATGCGGTCCCTATTTTTAAAATAGATTGCAAACCAATGAATCCCTTCACTACCAATAACATCTGTGTTCACAATAAGGCTACCGCAATTTCTCGTAGATGGCAATTTCAATGATTCATTCTTCGCAAACACCGATAAATTTGGAACGTGTGATTCGTTCACTATTCATTACTCTCTCAAGTGTATTCACATCCATTTTTTAAGTCAGTGACAATGCTCCTAAGTCTGTCTACTTCTATTAGGGCTTGTGACTCGAGGTAAACTATTACACTTATAGGCGCGTCTATAGGCTTGGCAACTAACTGAGATATTTCCACTCTGTTGTGGACTTAAGTGTGTATTTACACTAGCAGATAAGTCAGGTGTGATGTCAAACGGATAAAGGTTAAATTGATCAATGAATTCTTTCTGCGTTACCCCAATCCCGAGCTCATCACAATTACCTGCAATGTGGGCCATTACTATATGCTCTCGCGCAAAGCGGTAACAGCGTCTGATGAATAGTCCGGATCCAATGTTCCTCCCAACGCAACGCCATTAACGTAGTTATATTTTTAAGGCCGAAATTCTCGAATTTAAAGGCATTCTTTTTATATTTTCCATTCACCGAATTGTGTTCCTGCATGCCAATTAATATCCTTTTAGGTAGATTTCCCAGGGCTATGTGTTATAGCTTTCGATGCCAACCCTGCTGGCACCGTGTATAGTTTGATCTGTACTCTGTTAATTGGATATTTTACTGTGGCGTGTAGTAAATTTTTCTCAATTTCTGTTTTGGTGAACTTAATTTCACTCGCCGTACGCGGAGGTATGTCTCCATAATGTGAACCACAACGGGTTTTGCTCCCTCTTCTTGATCAGCATCCAGATTTAAACATCTCAGGATTCGTGCGGGTGAGCTTTATTTTCATATCCACCCGATTCACAAGCAACTTCTCCTGGAATGTGAAATCTGTATGCAAGCTTCCAAAACACTCGTATATCTTTTTAGAATTTTTAAATTTGTCCTTTATACTACTTGCGTCTTTAGCTTGATAATATCCCTCGCCACTTAAAAAGGTATCCTTCGCTTCTTTAGAAAAGTTGGACATTTTCCAGATAGGCTTGTAGGTGATAGTACCCCGTGCCTACCGATATGTTGACCTGATTTAAATATACGTCACACTGGTTGAATATGGAGTGCAGAAAGTTTGTTTCAGGGTATACAGCATATTTGTCATTGCAGTCCGTTCCATCAGAATTGGTTGTACG
Source organism: Bathynomus jamesi (assembly GCA_023014485.1). Classification (NCBI taxonomy): domain Eukaryota; kingdom Metazoa; phylum Arthropoda; class Malacostraca; order Isopoda; family Cirolanidae; genus Bathynomus; species Bathynomus jamesi. Next base: position 425,173 of record JAJOZX010001880.1, on the reverse strand, counting down.
TAGTTTAACGTACATATGCACACAGCTTGGGTCAAAAAAGTAAGGGCCTGAGCTGGGTATCACGAATTCTACAGGGGCACTCGGGGAACTAATTGTGTTTAAAGGGTTCATTGTAATAAAGTCACTGTGTTCAATAGAAACTTGAGTTGGGGGCATGTCAAAGAGGGACAGCTCCGATTTACAACATTGTGAACTACACGGATGGATGAAGCGTGCCATGACGAGTTAGAAATAGTGCCTCCTCTCTCGACAAGTAGTAAACAAACTATGATTCATGAGATCAATGTCCTTAGCTTATAGTAAAAAATGGTCAACAATAGGTTTCATTCGCTTAGAACACTTCTTTTTTATATCCTTTTACGTTTAATGCCACGTGATGGTAATCCCTTCTTCCGGAGAGTCCTCCTCTTCTTCCCACCACCACGCATTTTTCTCTTTGCATCTTTGATGATTTCGTCCTGTGTACGCTTTAAGTGTTTTTTTTAGAGCTTCTTTAGGTTTAGCCCCAGCCAATATGTCTTCTGCAGTGTTAAGACCTGATTGTAGCGCTTTCCTTCCAAGGTATATGGCACCCCTCTTCAGCAAAGGGACAACCGTACGTAGTATGGTTCAAAAAATGGATCCAAGTCCACTACCACGCTGGTATCTCATTCCTCGATAGACTGTGAAAGGCTTTCTGTCCATTATAACTCAGTGCGTCGAAAGTGCAGCTTCACTGTTAAGCTCCCATCACCGACTGGGAAATTTTTTCTCTCAATCGTTCTTATATATATTGAGATATTGGTTATTAGATTAGTTGCGACATTCACATAATGAGGTCTGTCATATGTAATACTCAAACTCCTTCCTCTTTGATTGGGAATGTGAGCAATGCGCAGCAGGGGTGCCTGGGTATCCCCAACAAACTGGTGCTCCATTATATTGGTCTAAATATAGCACATGTCTCGGGGTGTATAGCCAGCAACCAATTTCTCCAATTTCATCTGATACATTAGGCTGGACAAGTCATGTTGTACCTCGTGAAATGTCTCTCTTTGGAAGCTGATCGATATCGCCCCTAGGTCATAATTTTGAACACTCTTTGGTCTTTAATATTTCTGTTAGCCTTTGATTTTAGGATTAGAGTATGTGCAGAGTTTCCTTTGTTTACGATTTCGTATACTAAATCAGTCGTAAAATTTGAGTTTTTTAAACTGACGTTTAAGTCTCTCACAACATCATCAGCCGAACCATAACGGCCCAGACCTAGTGTTACTACTGTACTGTAATATCGTGCAACCTCAGTCCGAGCGATACGTATATTTTCATCCTGAGTTACCCCGGCTTTTTCACTCATCAATGTCTAAGAATCTTAAAAACGGTATCTATAATCATATTTAAAAAGAGGGTGTCCAGCTAAATTTCACATATCCCCACCTCATACGAATCACGACCCAATTCAATGGGTCCATGGAGTTCTCTTACAAAGTTAGCTAGTTGTTGTTAGGGTGTACAGACAGGGACGAGGAGGACGGGAGTGTGACGTAGAAATGGTTAGGAGCCATGTTGCATACTATTTAAGCGTCATCATTGCATCAGCTTTTATATAGGTGTTGAAGCTTTCTGGGTACCCTAGCCATTTCACCAGGTACATTTTTCTCTTTCCTGAACCTTTGCTGCCTAAAATTTTCTCAATTTTAAACATTTTTTCCTAAATTAAATGCCACTCTCTGCAACTCCTCGCGGTAAAAGCCTCCTGCGATATCTTCACCATTCAAATCTTCAACGTAATACATCATTATCTCACTTTTAGGTCTCATAGCCCTAACTTTAAAAATATCACATGTCCATCTTTGCTCAAATCCCTTCGCGAATTTAATTTCCGAACGCGACAGCCTTACATAATCATTGATTTTGAAACGCGCAGTGTGGTGGTGGTGGTGTTCCATCTCTTCTCACCTCTGGGCGCGTACCTCTTTCTAAAACTTCACTAGGTGTTGTCCTAATTGTGCGATGGTGTGAGCGGTTGTAGGATGAGGCCAATGACTCCAGAATGTCTAGAAATCTGTGTGTGTAAAATAGCGGTGCATGCGTTCCTTTATGGTACGTTGAACTCTTTCAGCTAAAGAAGCCTTATGTTTAGAATTGGTAGTGTAATAGTTGATATTAAACTCTGTCAACATGTTCTGTAAAGCACGGCCTATAAATTCCTTCCTCATATCCGTACAAAAATAGCCAGGAACCCTGTTTTCTTTCAACTTCGGCGTTTTGGTGGCTTTAGTAACTGTTTCAGGTGATTTATATTTCGAAGGAATTAGCCACAGATATCTAGAGAATACATCTATTATGAATAGAATGTAGCGGTAACCATCGTTATACACTGAATATCTTTGCATGTCTGTTAAATCTGCTTGCCAAATAGAGTCAATCGAAGCAGCTGTCTTGGTTGTTTTTAAACCGTTTTCTCACAGGTTTATGAAGTGTATAAACGTCCTGCTCCCGCAAAAATCTCTCAATATCTTTTTTTTTCCTACTCCGTAAACACTTCTGTACAGTCTATCTACGCCGCCGCTGGGTTAGAAATGTCATAATAACGTCTTCTTAATATGTTAGTCATTTGCATATTTTAGAGGCACGTGGGTAGGGTTGACCGTTGTTTAACCTCTTCTTTCTCCTCTTCAGAGGTGTTACCGCCGGGGGTGATGGCGTCTTGAATTGTGTCACGTGCGATGCATGTTCCAAGTCTTTTAACCTGTTCAGATTTCCTATCATTGTTTTGGGGACATTTATTCGTTGTAGTCTTGCTTTAATATGCTTCCATCCTGATGGTAAGGGCCTATCCCACTTTCTCACCAGATCATGGACGATGTCTACGATATTCGATCCCTGTACCTTTGCTCCTTCCACAATAATCTCACCTGTATCGGTCCATTGTATAGCAGGGTCCTCATTCAAGATATTATAAAAACTTAAACCTTTATTCCTCAAAGTATGTGGGAGGGTGCTTTTTAATACATGCTCGATATGTTGTGTGGCCGACACATTAATCTTTGGTTGGTCAGCTCTATCGTCGGACACAGGTCCTATGTCACCATGTCCATCGTTCCCCGTGCTGTGCCTAATAACCACGGGAATCTCTGTCGGGTAATAATTTTCGTACTCGTGAAGAAATTTCTGCAGATCTTCTTGGTATAAGATTCTTTTCTCATCAGGTGTTTTTTCAGTTTAATAGGGTTAACAATTCGCTTTCCATTCTTTTAAGCCTGCTTTTACGGGGACCTAGATCCGTGTTGTATGTGTATTTCTTATATATATGTATATGTATATGTATGGGTATATATATATGTATGTATGTATTTATATATGTATGTATATGTATATATATTTGGTTTTGCGGGTGTACAAATGTACATGTGTAGTTATATTATTTGTAATTTTTCCAATTTATATTTATTTTTATTTCTTTATTCTTTTGTGACCAATGGATCTTTCAGACAATAATTATAAAAACCGTTGGTAATTTGTCCCTTATGCATATATATATATATGCAGGGTGTCCGAGAATTATCTGTACAATTTTTGGCTGTTATTAAAAGTCAACCATGAAGTGTAGAAATTCCAGTGTTGTCCCATTTTACAGAGAATCTCATTAAGTTTTTTCTGATACCAAGTTTTGACAAGTTTTTTAGAAATTCCAGTGTGTCCGAACATTATCTGTACAATTTCATCTTTTAATAAAATTCTTGATAACACGTAAAATTCTTAAACAAGATTATTTAGAATCTGTATTTTCAAAAGTTTCTTTTATTAAAGTAACGTTGTTACAAACATTCGATATGTGCACCATTAGTGATTCGCAAAACATCCAATCGATACTCCAAATGTTGCCATGTACGCTGCAGCATATCCACATCAATTCGCTCAATAGCAGCTGTGATTCTTGCTTTTAAATCATCAATGTCTGTCACCCGCGTACATTTCTAAAACACTTGTCAAAACGTGGTATCAGAAAAAACTTAATGAGATTCTCTGTAAAATGGGACAACACTGGAATTTCTACACTTCATGGTTGACTTTTAATAACAGCCAAAAATTGTACAGATAATTCTCGGACACCTGGTATATATATATATATATATATATACAGGGTGTCCCGTAAGTCTGGACCCATAGGGAAAAATAATAAAATTACAAAATAGTCCAAAAATTTATTACATAATCTGTTCAAAGTGTCCGCCGTTGTGTCGCACACATAGTTGAAGACGCAATCTCCACTGCGACAGCACTTTCTGAATCACAGTCGCAGAAATTTCTTGACACGCCTCCACAATGCGTGCTTTAAGGTGGAAAATGTTCTGAAGTTTGACCTCGTACACTTTGGCTTTCAAGTGGCCCCACAAATAAAACTCCAGCGGAGTAAGATCATAATAAAAAAATAATAAAAATAATAATAAAATAATAAAAAAATATATTATAAATAAATTTTTGGACTATTTTGTAATTTTATTATTTTTCCCTATGGGTCCAGACTTACGGGACACCCTGTATATATATATATATATATATATATATATGTATGTATATATATATATATATATTTTCCTTATATATTGTGTTTATATTTCGTATATATACTTTATATATGTTGTATATATTTTTATAGTTCTTTATATATCATCTAGGCATCATTTTGTTTTCCATTTTATATTTACTTGTACTTTTTTATTCGTTTGTGACCATAGTATGTATGATTCAGACAATAACTAAAAAACCTTTGGTAATTTTTTCCCCTTATAAATTTGTGCTTCTCTTACAATTTATTTTTCAATTTATTTTTTTTTTGGTTTATTTCTTTATTTCTTTGTGACATATATATCATTTTGGCATCATCTATTAAATTGATTGTAAATTTTCCTTTTGAGCTTGAATTTGTAGAATCCACTTACAATTTTTGGTTTTTTATCCGGTGGTTTATTTCTTTATGGTTATTTCGGCTGTGAAGTATATATCACTAAGGCATTATTTTGTAATTTTTCCAATTTATATTTATATTTATTTTTATTTATTCTTTTGTGACCTGTTTATCATTCCGACAATAACTATAAAAAAAAAATTGGCTGGAAACAAGCCATTTGAATTTATGTTGAATTTCGGGGAAAGTGTTAAAATTGTCAATTTTTCCATACAAATGTGTTTGCTCCTCCCACAATTTTTTCTATACTTACTATATATATATGTTTATTTTTGTAACCTATATATTGTCTTGAACTCTCCTTTCACTCCAGTGTTCCTGAGGATGTCATTAGACGAAAGCGCTTGAGCACCACTTTGTGTTTCTTTTCCCTTCGTGGTTTTATTCATCATATATATATATATATATATATATATATATATATATATATATATATATTGTCTAAAATATTTAGACAGTGGGTTCAGGGATTCTTGAAATATACTCCTGACGGCATAAGTGATCGAAGTATACTGTATAAGGAATCAATTAAAAACTATTGGAAGGTAACCACAAAATCAACGAAAATCGGCGAGAATGAATAATTGATTCATGTTCGATCATGGTAATTATGTATTCTATTAAAAGTATGTATATATATATCCATAATATATATTGTATTATTTCATAAAAACAGCGTTGATCGGCTGCATATAAAACGTTTACAGATATCGACCAATCGCTAAAAATAGAACCAAAATCGTACGCCAGCCGGAGAACTGAGTCTCAATTCATTTCAGCTTCTGGAAATTTTGGGCGAAAATGTGATACTTCTTTTTTGGCGCGCTCTGACGCATCTTGATGCCGTCGAAAGGAGCGTCAGTCGCCATCTTAGTTCGTTTAGGCTCTCATATGAGTGATATGTGTCCGGTTTGACTCCGTAGTTTTGGCCGGTTGTTATTTCAATTAACTTCGGTTTATAATAGGATACCAAGATTTAACATTGTTGACTGATGATTCTAATAAGCCGAATTCTTTTAAGATTTGGAATTCCTTTTGAGCTCTTTATTCATTCGTTGTTGGACGTATATATATATATATATTTTATACCCGAGTGTTAATCGTTGATCAAAGTGTTTGAGAACGCCATTGTGGATTGTCTTACACGCGGAGAACCATCCAGGGGTAGCTATTTAGATTGACTTGGGATTTCATTAACGTTCTTCAAGTTGAACCTTCGACAGGTTGACTGGGGTTATCAGTTTGAAACGAGTTAATTGCGATTCACGAGCTTAATCTGACTAGTGGTATATATTGTAAAACAACCAATTGCATAACGTTGCAACCTAAATCAATACCTTATAGCTCAGCTTGTAAAGACTAACTTATTTACCAGTCTAAATTAACCCGATTTAAATCTACTCAACTTCAGTCTACACTAAACCGAACTAAATCTACTCAACTAAAGTCTGAACTAAATCTACTCAACTTCAGTCTAAACTAAACTGATTTAAATGTATCCAACTTCAGTCTAAATGAAACAAGAGCTAAATCTATCACATAAAGAGTTAAAAGAAAATAATTCTTAAGGGTAGCTTAAAGTGAATATGCTTAAACATTTTAACAGCGTCCAAGTTTTGTGAGCCCTAAGTTTAATTTAAAAAATACCTTTTCGAACCTGAGGTAAGGGTGGCCGCGGGTAGCAGTAAAGATAACCCCCTTTTTAGGCTGCTTAATTTTCCATATATATATATATATATATATATATATATATATATATATATATATATATATATATATATATATATAGGTCGTCTGATAAGTGAGTGGCGATTCTGTCAGTTAGCATAGTGTACTAACATCTTTGATATCTAATAAATGTCTGCTTTTTTCACATGAAATCCAAATTTTTAATTTTGCAGTAATTCATGTTTATTTCTGTAAAATTAAAAATTTGGATTTCATGTGAAGCTAGCTTAACTGAAAAAAGCATAGACATTTATTAGATATCAAAGATATTAGTACACTATGCTAACACATAGAATCGCCACTCACTTATCGGACGACCTTATATATAAAACGGGTGTGCCATAAAAAAGGGTACATTTTAAAAAGGCTAAAATCAACATTTATTTAATTTTAATAAAACTTCTACTCGGTAAAACATATATATTTATATACGTATATGCAAACAAGTTTCGACTAAAATATCAAATAATTCAAATTCTATCAACATTTAACGAAAAGTATGATTTTTCTACTTTACACGCAGAATTATTAAACCTTTTTAATATTTTTTATAAAAATAATTTTTAACGTAAAATTTATCTGAAATTATTAAAAAAATTGTTCGAAATGCTTTCCCTCCATTTCAATAAGTTTTTTTTATTCTTGGCCGGAATTCATCTATGGCTCGATTTACTTGTTCCTATGGAAGTTCTTCCCATTTTTGAGTGATGATCTCGCGTAAATGAGCGACATCTTTTATCCTAGTCCTGTAGACTCGCTCTGCTAAGTTCTCCCATATTCCGGCCAAGAATAAAAAATGTTATTGAAATGGAAGGAAGGCATTTCGAACAAATTTTTTAATAATTTCGGGTAAATTTTACGTTAAAATTTTGTTTTATAAAAAACTACTACTTAACGCGTTTCGCGTCAAAACTCTATGCTAGTATACTACCCTTGGGTCACATGCGAAATGCGTCAAGTTGACCTGTGCCTCGTCACAGCTGACACACTACATGCGTCAAGGCGACAATACTCGCAGAAATTTTGCATTTACTCTTGTCCAGATCAACTTGACGCGTTTCGCGTAAGAAGGGACACGAGGGTAGGATAGAATTTTGACGCGAAACGCGTAAGTAGTAGTCCAGTGTGTTAAGAAATCCCCCGAAGGTTAATTTAAGAAATATCAGTGAGATGATTTACTTGCTCGAATGAAGGAACTTTATTCTTTTTCTGAGGATAGCGTTTCCCTCACTCCATCACCTTTACCTTTGAAAATTCAACAATAGGACTTCGCAGAGAATGCCTCCTCCTCGGAGGATATTCAACGACAACTTCGAGCTGCAGACTACGAAATATTACCGGGGAACGAGGTAGGGGTGTGCCGGATAGTATTTTTTACTATCCGGCCGGATACCGGATAGCCGGATAATCAAAAAAAATATCCGACCGGATAATATCATTCAAATAATTCATAATTTTTTATATATTATTATTTAGCTATTACTTGACTAATTGACTATACTATCAAATTTTAATCACTATTTGATGTAAATTATAGCTATCTTTCAATAACTCTACCAATTACCTATATTTTATCCTTTTCAGGATTGTTTCATTGCCTAAATCATATAGCTATATAGCTAGTTAGTATTAGTTACAGGCTTACAGCAATATTTTAACATTATTTACCCCCTAAAATGGCTAGTTTTATTTGGAAAATATTTACAATACATGAGACTAATCCAACGATAGCTATTTGCTCCCTATGTTCCAAACAGATTAAAAGGGGATCAGAGAAATTGGGTGCTAGGTGCTATAGCACAAAACCTTTGCACAATCATGCAAAGACGCTGCATTCAAAAGAATATAAAGAAGTGTCTCAACTTAACAAATCATCTGAAAATCAAAATCAACCTATAGCGACCACCTCAATGGCTCCGAAGGAGAAAAAATTAGTTGCCATGGAAAAGCAACTCACGTTAGAAGAAAGTTTTTCCTTTAAGAAAATATGGGATATAAATGACTCAAAAGCTCAAGCTTTACATAAAAAGATAGGATTAATGATGGCATTGGACAACCATCCTTTTAGTTTAGTTGAACAAGATGGCTTTATAGGACTGATGGCCCACGTACAGCCAAGGTATTTGCTACCAAATCGAACATATTTTTCAGAAAAAGTCATACCCAAAATCTATGAAGAACTCAAAGAAATTGTTATGAATAAATTGAAAGAAGGGAAATACATTAGCTTCACTTCCGATATTTGGACCTGCTCTTCTTCAAATGAATCATTCATTTCCTTGTCAGGTATTGGATCATGAATGACTACACTCATTGTAATGCAGTATTGCATTCAGCTCATTTTTCAGGATCGCATACAGGAATTAATATAGCGGACAAATTGCAATCTATGTGGCAATCATGAAATATTGACAGATCAAGGCGTAATATATTGGTCAGAGATGGAGCTTCTAACATAGCTTTGGGATGTGACCTTGCGGAAATACCTTCTGTTCACTGTTCAATTCATTTGCTACAGCTAGTGGTGAATGATGCATTAATGGCTCAACGATCTATAAAAGATCTTTTGGCAAAGTGTCGACGTTTAGTGACACATTTTAACCACTCCCCACTGGCTACTTCTGAATTTAAAGCTCTCCAAACACAACAGGGTCATGTTCCTCTTCTATTGGTACAAGATGTTTTAACGCGCTGGAACTCATCTTATTTGATGCTAGAACATATGGTTAAGTTGAAAAAATCAGTTCAAATATACCTTGCTGATCATAGTGAATTACTTATTTCATCTAATGAGTGGCACTTGATTGAAAATCTTTTAAAGCTTTTACAGCCATTTTTTAAACTCACCCAAGAAATGAGTACAGAATATAGTTTACTCTCTACTGTTATCCCAAACATGTGCGCGCTTGAAAGGTTTCTTTCAAAAATTGGCCAGGATGATCAAGGAGTCCAAACTACAAAAGATGAACTGTTGAAGTCATTGCGGTCACGATTTTTTGCCAATGAAAGCAATGAAAAAAGAAAGTGTCTAAATGTCTTAACAAATCGGAAGTATGCTCTAGCAACTGTCATTGATCCACGATTTAAATTTTTGTTTTTCAAAGATCAACAAAAGGAAAATATTAAGACATGGCTAATTGAAGAAATAAATGAAATAAACAACCTAGAGAAAATTAGAGAGAAATATTTTGAAGAACAGGCTCACAGCAGCGACGATTCTAATTCTTCTTCCTCCTCAACAGGAAGAAAAAAGGCAAAGTTTGATGATGATCCACTCTGCTTGTTTCAGGGAACTAACACAAGAAAATTCAGAAAAGATACCTGGTGAGAAAAAGTTTAAAAAAAGCCGCAAGATGGCTTCATTCGCAGAAATAGCAGAGGAAATTGAGCAATATGCAAAAAAAAACATATCAGACAGACGACTATCTCCACTTGAAATTTGGAAAAATGAAGAATCCTTTCCATCTCTCAAGAAAATTGTTCTAAAATGGCTAGTGACACCAGCATCTTGTTTTGTCAGAAAGAATGTTTTCCGAATACGGAAATATTTTTGAAGAAAAAAGAAGTACTTTGCTACCAAAGCGAGGGGAGATGCTTCTTTTTATCCATCACAATGGACGAAAATTTGATTTAAACTTGTGAATCTAGTGTCTTGAACATAGTATTAATTTTAATTGTTTAATGTGAGTTTTTACTTTTTAAGGTTTTGCTATTTTAATAATTTCACTTACCTTACTGGTATATTTGATTAGGCTATATGTTTTATTTTTATATCTCAAATCTTAATAAAAGGTTTCGCTAATTCATATTTTTTCATATTGTAATTTGCAATATATATAAAATAAAAAATTAAAATTAAAATTAAAAAGTAAGGGAAGCTGGGATCTTAGCTATGCGTCACACTTTTAGCTGGACCAAACATTTTGCCTTTTTAGCAGTGTTAATATAGTTACATACTAGTAGTGGTACATGCTTATTTATCAATTATTTTAATTTTAGATTTTTGTACAACTATATTCAACTTTTGCTAGCTAAAGGCTATGCAAGCTAAGATTGGAAAGGGGCGGGCCAGATGGTATTCCCATTACAAAAAAGACTATCATAAATATCCGGCTATCCGGCCGGATACAGGATACCGGATAATAGCTGTTATTCGGCCGGATAGTGGTATCCGGCACATCCCTAGAACGAGGTCGTAAGACGGAAACCTCACAGAAAATATTTTCTCCTTATTACAAGTTGAGACCGTTATATTAAGAAAATTTACGGAAAGATGCTTCCTTGACTGCTGGAATTGGTCGAAAAATTAAGTAGAATAAATTTAAAATAAGCAACGAACCGTTTCTCTATCAAATAAAAGTCTACACTCTTAAAAACTCTTACATAATTATTAATAATTTCACTAATAGTGAAGGAGTATTGATCCGTAATTTATTCGTTTACTCTGTAGTTAGAACTTGGTTATTTAATTCAGTTTTCGAAATGGTGAACACAAATTAAATGCAAAACCTTTCCTACCTTTTTCACTAATTCACGCACGGTTAATAATATACTTTGGTGCTGCTCTTAATTCTTTATTACAAATATAGTAGTAGTATAGACATAAGGAATTAAAAAAAAGTAAAGAATACTCCAGTTAAAATACCTAAGTAGACTTTGTTCCTATAGTGCTAAAACCTATAAAAGAGTAAATACATAAAAACAGTACAGGCGTTTTTAAACATTCTTTGTCTTCGATGAAAATCGAAAAACAAGGAATAAGGGACACTATCGACTAGACATCCGCTAATGCAAAATTCAATTAAGAACAAACATTTCCTATAGTGTAATGTCTACTGTGGTAATAAGGGAAACAAAAAATGAAGCCTGCCTTTGATGGGCAAACAGTTTGACACGTGATATTTTAGAGCAGAGGTGGGGAACCTTTATTGTTTGGCGGGAAAATTTCAACTAAAATATTCTGTACCGGTCACATTGCAGCTTTAAAAATTGTGTGGGACATAATTAAGATGTAAATATTGTATGACTTTAAATAATCAAACTGTTCGCAGCAGTGGCGGCTCGTGACTAAAAATTCTAGGGGTGCTGTCTCTAAGAATGAGTTGAAATAATTACTGAAATAAAAGGATGAGCATTGAGCAATGAATAAAAGTTTCAAAAGTTATTGAAAAAGTTATTCAGTGAGCTCATCCTTATATTGTTATTGATTATTTCAATTGTAAATAAAAAATTTAGGGATACTGCAGTTCTGCAATACCTACCGACGAGCCGTCACTGGTCCGCAGATAGTTAAATTATACTAGTTCAATTACACATTATACCCGCGCCGGCGACAGGTTCCCCACCGCTGTTTTACAGGATCAGACGCATCATATATTAAGTGTACGATGACACGATGTGCGAGTGGAACCTTTAACACTGCTACCCTGCATTTTCGTTCACTGTCCAATAGTGTCCATGTCTGACGGTAAACGGGAATTTGACATCATTGGAAAGTTTCATTTCGACACACCACAAATTTCTCAACAGAAGTTAAAGTTGTTTGCAAATATTTCACTTTTACAATAATGATTTGTGAGGCTACATCATAATTAACAAAACATACTCGTCACTGCATTTTCCTCGTTGGAATAAGATAATATAACCTTTACTAAAACTTAAATATAACCTGTAGTTTAACAGAACTACTGACTGTCATAAACTGTTTTGGTTTATAACTAGTAATTACATCTAAAACTTAGACATAGAAATTACATTGTAAATAGCAGTTGAAATAGAAGCTTATGATATTTTTAATGAAAGAAAACTGTTCTGAATAAAATATATAAAATTTATATTTTATTTGAAAATATAACCAATTCCCTGCAGCTCGTAAAATATCAAATACTCTTTTGCAACTTCTCTCTGCAGGATCACGTAGCGACCGCACATCCCTCCAGGGTGCGTAAGTGTCATTGTCAAGGAAGCAGAGTTACCAACCTGCGTAGCAAACACTGGAAGCGTTGACACCTCAGGATTGCCGTAGTAGTCAAAGGTGACATCATTCGCTACATATACCTGTAAAAATGAATTAAAACTGATTTCTGAGCATCAATACTGTAAGTGCATATTACGAATTACAAAACTTTTTTAGTGTTACCAAGTTACATTGTCACTATGGTTATATTCTAAAAGTGCACGGCAGCGATGTATTGCTGTATACATTTGTCGAAGGCTTTAAAATATTCAGTATTTAAAATTTTGACAAGACTCGTCACAAATAATGGACGATCGTCTTCTTTAGAATTGTCATGGAACGTTTCAACATAAATTACGACATATATAATATATAGATTTTATACATATAATATAAAGATTACTACTAGACCTATATAACCGCATATGGATAAAGGGCACCTTTCCCTCACGGTGGAGGGAGGCCTACGTAATCCCTATCCCCAAACCCGGCAAAGATTCCCTCGATCCCACAAACTACAGACCAATCGCCCTAATGTGTTGTGCCTGCAAAATTTTCGAAAAAAATGGTTGCGACGCGATTATCGTTCTTCCTCGAAAATAGTAACCTTCCCGGCTACCCAGTCCGGCTTCAGACAATTTCGATCCACCACTGATCCTCTCCTGCTTCTCAGCCGTGACATACAGAATGCATTCGACAGTGGACAATTCGTCCTATCAATATTTTTTGACATCCAGAAGGCCTACGACACAACTCATCGGACAATAATCCTTAGACAGCTCCAAAGTCTAGGGCTCGTAGGAGCCATGCCGACCTTCATCAGGGGCTTCCTATCTTCCCGAACCTTTAAAGTTCGGGTGGGCTCAGTCCTTTCAGACACTTTCGTGCAGATGGACGGGGTCCCACAGGGAAGCATTCTGTGTTCATGACGATGGAAAAGCATAGAACACTGTCTCAAAATGTCTTCCACCCAACATCCGTTCTTCCATCTACGCGGATGACTTTGCGATCTACTTTGCAGGGCGGGAGCCGTCCGTAGTTCAACGGCAAATTCAGCTCGCCATCTACCGGGTGGAAAGGTGGGCGACATCGGTGGGTTTCCGCCTCCACCCCGAAGTCCAAGTGTATGCTTTTCAGCAGAAGAAGACCCGCAACCCTTCCTGTTCCCTCTGTCACGCTATACGGCAATCCTCTTGAGGTGGTACCCTCCACGCGATTTTTGGGCGTGATTCTAGACCGAAGGCTCAACTGGGTTCCTCATATCAAACAACTGAAGCAGTCCCTTCAGCGTCCCCTCGCTCTACTAGATCACCTCTCCCACACCACATGGGGCGCAGACCGACGCTCTCTCCTTCGTCTTTACACTTCCATGGTCCAGTCGAAGCTGGACTATGGCAGTGTAGTATACGGTTCAGCCTCCAACACCTGCCTCCGTATCTTGGACCCAGTCCTTAATAGGGGCCTCCGCCTCGCCACAGATGCTTTCCGCTCTTCTCCAGCCTCCAAGTGGATTGCAATTACCTCCCTCGCCCTCCGACGGCGTCTGCTCCTTATGAGGACATACTTCCGTGCACAGAGACTACCCTCTTCGCTTGTATGCGCGGCGATTTCTGAACTCCCACCCAAGTAACGGAGCTGGCACTTCACTGAAGAGGTCCGCTCTTTCCTTGACTTTTCTAACGTGCCTGTCCCCTCAATTATCCCCATTTCATACAACATTTCCACCCCCCTTGGCTCCTCGCCCCTATTAAGTTCTGCAGGGACCTGTGTGCTCTACCGAAGAATACAACGAGTGCTACGGTATACAGGTCACTTTTCCGTGAACATGCAACCCAACATCCGGACACAGTCGCCATTTATACAGATGGTTCCCGTTCGGAGACTGGTGCGCCGCTTCAGCGGTGATACTGACCCAACCACTTTCTCGAGGCGTCAGCTTGCCCCGCGAGACCTCCGTTTTCTCGGCAGAACTTTTCGCGATTAAGGAGGCCCTAGACATAGTGCGCACTCACTCTGCCAGCTCTTTCGTCATATATTCAGATTCCCAAAGCGCACTTCTCTCCCTAGAGAGATGTAACCCCCCTCATCCGCTCGTCTGTGCCATCCAGCAAATTTTCCATTTTTTAACAGCCTTCCGACACAAGACAATCGCCTTCTGCTGGGTCCCGGCACATGTCGGCATCCAGGGTAACGAGGCGGCGGACCGCACGGCAAAGTCGGCCTGCTTACTACCGGCCTCCTCCCGGCCTCTTCCTTTCACCGACTTCTTCCCGACTCTCCGCTCCCACTTCCGTTCCATCTGGCAACGGGAATGGGACCAGGCCACACAAAACAAACTTCATAAGATCAAACCGCAAGTAGGATACTGGGCCTCCTCCTTCCACCGGTCCTGACATAAAGAAGTGATTATAGCCCGTCTCCGCATAGGACACACACGCATTACTCATGGTCACCTAATGGCTAAATCGCCAGCCCAGCTCTGCCCTACCTGTCATACTCCCATCACTGTCGTACATCTACTGGTCGAATGTCCAAACTTGTCCGCTCTTCGTTGTAGATTTTTCCCTCACTTGGCCGAAATTTCCATACCCGAGCGTCTACAATTCATGCTCGCTGAGGGCCACCATTTTTCGGAGGAAGCGATTTCCCGTTTCCTCACTTATTCCCACCTGTTTCAACGGGTCAGACCAGGCCCCCCCATACCCACTCCCTAATAACTGAACACTACACCCCCCCCCTGGTATATCATCCCCAACTCAGTAACACCACTCACCCACTGCCTCGTTCATATATGTACCACACTAGGTACGAATCGGCGGTAAAATAAATAAAGGAAAAAAAAAAAAAAATATATATATATACAGGGCGTCCCAAAAAAATGTATACACACTTTAAATAATTATAAAGGCAGTGTTTATTAAAATACATTTCATTTTCAAAATGTAATAGAATCTACAGACATTATTTAATTGTTTTGTCAACGCCTGTTTTCAAACTGACGTCCGTTCTGGTCCAGGCACTGCTGATAACGCGAAGCAATGGAATCGCAAACATCACGAAACATTTCGTTTGGTATTTGTGTGCATTCTCGTTCAATGGCTGCTCTCAATTCAGCGACTGTTGCAGGTTTTATAGCGTAGACTTTGTCTTTTAAGTATCCCCATAAAAAAAGTCTAGTGGTGTGAGGTGGTGAACGCGGAGGGTATTCTACGAAACCCCTTCGTCCAATCCACCTGTTTGGCAAGATCTCATCAAGGTAGGATCTAACATCGCGATGGTAGTGTGGGGGTGCCCCATCTTGCTGAAAATAAAACTCATCATCTTCAAAGTCCTCTCTAATGCTTGGCATGACAGACTGTCGCAGCAAGTTCAAGTAAACGGGACCAGTCACAGTAACGTCAAAGAAGAGTGGTCCAATTAATCCTCTTGATGATAAGCCGCACCACACTGTAACTCCTGGTAAATTAACATGATGTTCCACCATAACATGCGGATTCTCAGGTCCCCAGTAGGTGCAATTGTGGCGGTTAATTGAACCATTTAATTTAAATTTAGCCTCATCACTCCACACAATCTTTGTTGGAAAGTGTGCATCTTCTACACATCGTGCCAAGTACCACTCGCAATACTCCACTCTTCGGTCCGGATCATCTTCATTAATAGCATCGACTAATCTTGGAATGTAACTTTTCCATTGACAGCGCTTCAAAATGCGTTGGACAGACGATTTTGAAATTCCTACCTCACGACTCTCTTGCCGCACAGATTTTCTTGGACTTTGGTGATACGTTTCCAGTACTCTTTCTTGCTTTGTGGGGCTTGTCGATGTCCGTGGTCTTCCGGAACGCTTCTTGTGGACATTCTGAACAGTTCCATCGGCTTCAAACTTATCTCTAATTCGAGTGATGGTAAGTCGCGTTGGTGGATCTGTTTGAAACTCCCTCCTAAACTGTCTTTGCACTTCAACTGCGTTTTCACACTTCCAGTAGCATTTTAGAATGAATTTCCTTTGTTCAAAGCTTAGTCTGACTGCCATTATTAATTCTAATGGGTTTAACCTGGAAAGAAAGAAACATCAATTGAGCTATCAGCTGTTAAAGTGTGTATACATTTTTTGGGACGCCCTGTATATATATATCCCTTTGCTTTGTCCGGAGCGATAGGGCGCGTCCCTCTGTGGCGAATGTGGGAATACACCTTTCTTCGGTGTAAGGGCTTTCTCTGCCCTCGTGGACCATTGGGCCCGTTTGGGGACCCGGCTGATCTCCTACTTTTTTCTTTTTCTCCTTTAACCCATTCTTTCTGGCTTCTCTCTGTTTTTTGGCGTCGTTCTTTGGACCTTGATTTTTACCCCTTCCTTGGCCCTTGGGTGTGGGTGGTGGTTGCCCCCTACCCTTGTCGCTTTCCAACCAAACCCTGTCCCTGCCACTTTTCACCGCGCGTTGGATGAGAGTGGCCGCCTTTCAGGGACTGGGTACGCGTGTATCTCCCCTGCGTGACATCTATCGGCGGTGGGACCAAGTGTGCCCACGATTCGCCTTTCCCTTGTTGGAGTCGGTGGTAGCTGGATGCGCGCGGGGGATGAAGTTCTCTCTTGTTTCGCTATGGATACTTCTCCCCCTCGGCTTACGACTACTTCTAATTCCCGGACTACTACTCTCAACACTCGGGTGGTGGGCAACCAGGCCCTCGAGTCCTTTACCACTGGAAGACCGCAACCTAATGGGGTTGACCCCCCTGTGGAAGCGGAACGCTTGCACTCTCCTTTTCCGTTGCCGACCCCAGTCCGTCCCTCGACTATGCCCTTGGAGCAGGGGTCTCGTCCCAGCCCACTTCAGCCACCTTCGGGCAAGTCAAGTTCCACCGAGGACTTGTCCCCACAACCCGGCTTCTTGCTTTCCCCATATGCCCCCCTCACTCGCCGTCAGCCCACCTCCCCACGGAGACCCCCTCGCGGCGGACGGGGGAGCCGGCATTCACGGCCGTCCTATCGACCGTTGAATATCCCAGTCCATTTCGACTCTACAGCCTCCCTCTCCCTTCCAAGTATCCACAAATTCCTGGTGATTCGGCCTACATCTGGGTCCCTCCCGACCAACTCTGAACGGACGTTCCAGGCGATCCGAACCCACAGCAACTCCAGCCGCTATTACGTACGCCCATAGAGGGATGGCTCCCTCCTCGTAAAATCACGCTCAGCCGCAGAGACAAAAGCCCTACTCTCCGTCACTGAGGTCCTTGGATGCTCGGTGTCCGTTTCCCCACACCCTCGCCTGAACCAGAGTCAGGGCACTATTTACGCCACCCGCCTATTGTCGATCGCAGTGAACGAGCTCCTGGAGGACCTCGTACCCCAAGGAGTCACTAAGATTTATCGCTTCACATCCCAACAGGGAGGCACCCCCTCCCCCACCCCACGTCTGCTCCTTACTTTCAATACACTAATCCCCCCCGGCCGCATTGTATGGGGTATGGGAGACCGCGCGTCATGCGAGTTTTCTATCCGCCTATACATCCCAGACCCGACCCGTTGCTTTAAATGCAATAAGTTTGGACACGTTAGCTCCGTTTGTCGGCAGCCGCATCAACTGTGTGTTTGTTCACTGTGGACGACTCGCTCACCCTGACAGGTGCCCCAACACACTCAAATGCTCCAACTGTGAAGGCGCACACCCCTCTTCATCCCGCGAATGCCTTTTCTTCAAGTTCGAGGAGGAGGTCCGAGGCCTACAAGTGACGGACTTCCTTAGCCCCCGTGAGGCACGAGACAGGGTGCGGAGTCGGGAGGTGAGGCCGGGGGTGTCCTATGCCGCTGCTTTCGGCTCTATCATCTCGGCACGCTGCCCTGGCCTGCCGCCGAACCCCCCCCCCCGAGCCACTGCTCCCTGTTCCCCCCAAAGAAAATCCTCGCAGGACCCGACGGTCTCCTGTCCCCCGACCATTCCTCCTCTTCCCGCACCTCACCTGCCACGAATCCCCCAGGAGTCTGGGACCAGGACATCCAGGTCCCATCCACCTCAAACCCTGCCTTCCCAGTACTCCCTGCACACGCCCGAACCTGCCGCCCGGAGCAAGCCGTCCCTCTTCCCGTAGGACCAAGAAGACGGCTCGGACCCTCACCGCCCACCACGTCTACTATGTCCATCTCTCCCCATCGCAGAAGTCCCACCACTCTACCCCCACAGACTCTGACAATAGTGGCTGAAATCCACGACCCGCCCCGTACGACGAGACCTAGTCCGAACAATATCCTCTCCCCCGAGGATCCAATGGATGCGGCTCTGACGCAGCTGCACGGTGTGACCGAGGGAAGCTCGGCCGCGCCCACGAGTCTCATGGATCTGCCCTTGCCTCCTGGTGCCATTTTCTCCACCCCTCCACGAGACCACTCTGGTTCACTACCTTCCACCCCCATAGTACCTACCCCGGCCCCCTCCTTGTCAGCTACCCTGAGTACGCCCGCCCGGTCCTTTTGGTACCCCCTGTCACCACCTAGGGTTCGCCATGAGACCCCGGACAGGCGGGGTAGCGCCACTTTTGGGGTTAACGTGCCCCCTCCTGGCCCGACCATAGAAGCCCGTCAAAGCACTTCTGACCCGCTCAGCCCACGATGTTCCTCTGCCTGCCGTGATCCACGCCTCCGGTCTCGCTCGGCCGACTCGACCCCGCAACCTCCGGGTTCGACAGGCCGACCGATTCCTTCCCTGGTGAACGGTAGATAGCCAGCCATGCTCCCGACCCAGCCTTCAATTTCGTGAACTCCAGATCTCCCTTCACACTCCATCCCCCTTCATCAACTAATGGATCCCCCGAAAACCACAATAGTCCACTGGAACTGTCGAGGAATTTTGCGAACTATGAAGGCCTTAACTCCTTGATTGCCACTTCCCGTCCGGTGTGTGTCTGTCTCCAGGAGCTAATCCTGGGGACCAGGCCCATGCCCTGCCCTACTGGTTATTTTTGCATCGCCACCCCGCCTCCTACCTGCACTCGAAGGGGAGCTGCCATCCTCGTACACCACGCAGTCCCCTTCTACAATCTCTCCATCCGGTCCCCGCTACAGGTGACTGCCGTCCGGCTCTCCCTGGATAGACAGTACACCGTTTCTCAATCTACCTCCCCCCCACGCTCAAGTCTCCCGCGACGACCTGGTGGAAGTCGTGGAACAACTCCCCAGGCCCTTCCTACTACTGGGCGATTTCAATAGTCGCCACCCCTTGTGGGGCGACACACACACCACCTATATGGCCCCAACCCTGATATGTCATGACCGAGCTCTCCTTCGAGTGCCTCAACGATGGCTCTCCTACATTCTACCATGCCACCACCTGCACTCCATCCTGTATAGACCTGTCCCTCGTTTCAACTGATGCCCTCCTAGACTTCACGTGGCAAGTCCTCCGAGAGGACCATGGAAGTGACCATCTCCCCATTCAACTCACCCTCAATCGACCCGACCAGACTGTCGGGTACCGGTAAGGTGGGTTACTACCAACGCGAATTGGGCCCGCTTCCGCGACAACACTATACCACCCTTACAACTGCCCACTTCCCATCCATCGACGAGTGCATCGCATACTTCGAGTCCGTCGTTCTAGCGGCCGCAAGCACAAGCGTACCACAATCCTCCGCCTACCCCCGCGCCCGACGGGTGCCTTGGTGGACCCCGGAGTGCGCGGAGGCCGTGCGCGCCAAGAAGGCAACTCGGCGCTTCTACCGGACGCGACTCCCCATCCATCGCACGGAGATGCAGCGGGTCAGGGCCATCGCCCGCCGCACAATGAAGACAGCGCGCCGAGCCTCTTGGCGTGCCTTTGTGTCCGGCATCACCGCCAACACACCTTCGGCTACCATCTGGAAGAAGGTGCGGGGTGTCGAGAGGCGACATGTCCCCTCCCGACCCCCGGTCCTCCGGACTAACGACGGACTCCTATGTGAGCCCAAGTCGGTGGCAGACCACCTTGCTTCTACCTTCGCCGCCGTTTCTTCCTCTGCAGCCAATTCCGTACCCGCCCCTGACGATAGCCCCTCTCCACCGTCCATAGACAGCACCTACAACCGATTGTTTACCATGCGTGAACTACAGGCGGCACTGGCCTCTCGACGATCCCCTTGTCCCGGTCCGGACGGTATTCCGTACGGCATGATCCAACACATCCACTCTACCTTACAAATTTTCCTGCTAGACCTATACAATCGCATATGGATAGAGGGCGCCTTCCCCTCTAGGTGGAAGGAGGCCCACGTCATCCCTATCCCCAAACCCGGCAAAGATTCCCTGGACCCCACAAACTACAGACCAATCGCCCTGACGTTTGTGCCTGCAAGATCCTAAAAAATGGTCGCTACGCGATTATCGTTCGTCCTTGAAATAGCAATTCCTTCCCGTCTACCCAGTCCGGCTTCAGACAATTCCGCTCCACCACTGATCCCCTCCTGCTTCTCAGCCGAGACATACAGGATGCCTTCGACAATGGACAGTTCGTACTGTCAATTTTTTTTGACATCCAGAAGGCCTATGACACCACCCGTCGAGCAATGATCCTCGGTCAGCTCCGACATCTGGGCCTCGTCGGAGCCATGCCGACCTTCATCAGGGGCTTCCTTCTTCCGGACCTTTAAAGTCCGGGTGGGCTCAGTCCTCTCTGACACCTTTGTGCAGGAGGACGGGGTCCCACAGGGAAGCATCCTCAGTGTTCTCTGCTTCTCCGTCGTGATGAACACGGTCTCACAATGCCTTCCACCCCCATCCGCTCTTCCATTTACGCGGATGACCTTGCAATCTACTTCGCAGGGCGAGAACCGTCTGTCGTTCAACGGCAAATGCAGCTCGCCATCTACCGGGTGGAAAGGTGGGCGACGTCGGTGGGTTTCCGCCTCCATCCCTAAGTCCAAGTGTATGGTCTTCAGTAGAAGAAGACCCACAACCCTTCCTCTACCCTCTGTCACATTATACGGCAGTCCTCTTGAGGTGGTACCCTCCACGCGTTTTCTGGGCATGACCCTAGACCGACGGCTCAATTGGGTTCCCCATCTCAAGCACCTAAAGCAATCCCTTCGACGCCCCCTCGCTCTCCTGGATCACCTCTCTCACACCACATGGGGTGCAGATCGACGCTCTCTTCTTCGCCTTTACTTCCATAGTACAGTCGAAGCTGGACTATGGTAGCGCAGTTTACGGTTCAGCCTCCAACGCCCGCCTCCGTATCCTGGACCCGGTACTTAATAGAGGCCTCCGCCTCGCCACCGGTGCTTTCCGCTCCTCCCCAGCCTCCAGCCTCCATGTGGAATGCGATCATCTCCCCCTCGCCCTCCGACGGGGTCTACTCCTCATGAGGACATACCTCCGTGCACAGAGGCTACCTTCTTCGCTTTTGGGCACGGCGGTTTCAGAACTACCACCTCAGGAACGGAGCTGGCACTTCACTGAAGCGGTCCGCTCTTTCCTTGATCTTTTCAACATGCCCGCCCCCTCAGTTATCCCCATTTCATTCAGCATCTACCCCCCCTGGATCCTCACCCCTATCAAGTTTTGCAAAGATCTGTGTGCCCTACCAAGACTACCACGAGCGCCATGATATACAGGTCACTCTTCCGCGAACACGCAACCCAACACCTGGACGCAGTCGCCATTTACACAGATGGTTCCCGCTCGGAAGCTGGTGTGGCCTCCTCAGCGGTGATTCTGTCCCAGCCGCTTTCCCGGGGCGTCGGCCTGCCCCACGAGGCCTCCGTTTTTTCGGCGGAACTTTTCGCCATTACGGAGGCCCTCGATATTGTGCGCACTCACTCTGCCAGCTCTTTCGTCATTTATTCGGATTCCCAAAGTGCACTTCTCTCCCTAGAAAGATTTAACTCCCCTCACCCGCTCGTCTGTACCATCCAGCAAACCTTCCACTTTTTAACGACCTTCCAACACAAGACAATCGCATTCTGCTGGGTCCCGGCTCATGTCGGCATCCAGGGTAACGAGGCGGCGGACCGCACAGCAAAGACGGCCTGCTCACTGCCGGCCTCCTCCCGACCTCTCCCCTTCTCCGACTTCTTCCCGACTTTCCGCTCCCTTCCTCTCCATATGGCAGCGGGAATGGGACCAGGCCACACAAAATAAACTCCACACGATCAAGACACAAATAGGATACTGTGCCTCCTCATTCCACCGGTCCCGCCATAAAGAAGTAATCCTAGCCCGTCTCCGCCTAGGCCACACCCGCATCACCCACGGACACCTTATGGCGAAATCGCCAGCCCCGCTTTGCCCTACCTACTATACCCCTATCACTGTCATACACTTCCTGGTGGAATGCCCAAAGTTGTCCGCTCTTCGTCGCAGGTGTTTCCCTCTTTCGGCCGAAAATCCCATACCCGACCGCCTACGATCCATACTCGCCGACGGCCCCCACTTTTCAACGGAAGCGACTCTCTTCCTTACTCACTCCCATCTTCTCCATCGCATCTAAAACCGTACCCCTCCTAACCACTATCCAGCGACTGACCCTTACTCACTCCCCTAGTCTACCACCCCCAGCACAGTAACATCACCCACTCACTGCCTCGCCGAGATATGTACCGCTCTCTTTAGGTACGAATCGGCGGTAAATCAGAGAAAGAAAAAAAAAAATATATATATATATATATATATACACATACACAGTACATTGGACTAAAATATGACAAAAAAACTAAATATGACTAAATAACATACTAAGCGTATGCGTTAGCAAGGAAAAAGATTTAGGAGTTAGTCTGGTGATTTAAAAGTAGCGAAACAAAGTACAGCAGCCGTCAATAAGGCGAACAAAGTGCTAGGTTTTATAGTTTGGAATTTTGAGTACAAATCGCGCGATATTATAGTTCCTCTTTATAAATCATTAGTTAGACCCCATTTGGAGTACGCGATCCAATTTTGGAATCCGCATATGCGAAAAAATATAGACAAAATCGAAAGAGTTCAACGACTAGCAACTAAGATGATTCCGTCGCTTAGGTCTAAGTCGTACGAGGATAGGCTTAAGGAGTTAAAATTGACTACACTCGACGAGACTAGGAGGCTAAGGGGTGATCTAATCCAGGTTTTCAAAATTATGAATGGGTTCGATAACATAGATAGAGATAGCTTTTAGAAATATCTCAATATAACAGGACTAGAAATAGCGGGTTAAGTTGACAAGTATAAAGTTCGAGACAGCAGTCGCCAAAAAACTTTTTACGCATAGAATAGTAAATAGATGGAATAGTTTGCCGGTAGAAGCAATTAGTAGCACGTCTATAAAACATGTTTAAAAATCAATTAGACGCATATGTTGATAGATTGGGTATAGTTTAAGGTAGTAAAATTAAGGCTTTGTGGTTCGGAACCCACGTAAAATAGTCGGTCCTCTCCGCCACCACGGCGGATATGCACAATACACAATTACGAACACAGTTAGGTAGACCAGCCATGAGTGGATCCTACGGTCTTTGTTGGTCTGGAACATTATAACATTATAAAATATGTAATAAATATTTTTCTTCAGGCTGATGTTCCTACCTTCATCGCGGCTCTGCTGACCTCACGAAGAGTAAGTCTAATTTCCCAAATAAGGTGAGGAACTTCTAAATCCACGAAGAACCACGGGTTGGGTTCATGTTTTGAATGATACAGTGTGGAGAAATCTCCATCGAGTGCGTAAAGAAATACATGATTTGCATTTCTGTGAATAAAATGTCTCGTATTACCATAAAGAAAAGACTGGAAATTCACAATTAGAAACCCACTCAACATTAATAAATGAGTAAGTAAATGAATTAAAGTAAAATATAATAAGAAGAATAAGTGAGTTAAAAGCTTTCAAATGCTCACAAAACAAAAAACTTACTAAAAGAGAATTGATGAAATTCTTAAGGGAAAGAAAAAATGCGAAGGATGGATTCGTGTCTTTCTAAATGGTTTGGCTGGTCAAATGTTAGACTAACAGCTCATTAATTGGGTTTATTCCACTCGCTTCTTCCTTACTTTTAATTTCGCACACAAACATAGTATCCTCGATGTGCTCAATATATATTAAGATTTATTTTAGTTTTATCCAAGTCGTCTTTTAGCAGCTTCAGTTGATGATGTTCCCGCATTTTGTAAAAAAATTATCATGATAAAGAGTGTAAAGTGAACGGTGATAAAAATTGTATTAAACCATAATTAAAAACTATGTCTGGTATTCGAGAGTTAAATGAACTTGCATTCAGGATTATCAGAAAATACGAAAGATTTTAGAATAAAAAAAAAAGAATTTTATAAGAGCACAACCACAGTAAGTTCAGTGTGCTATATTCTCTGAAAAGAATAAGTGCGTGATTCATACTTGAATTGTAATTTCATTCATATGAAAAGTTTGTAATTTTTCAACAAAAATTTTGCTTCTTTTCATACCCATTATAACCTAGCGTTGCATATATGCAACGCAATATTTATCCCTAAAAATACAAATTTAAAAAAAAAATTAATTCAGGATTTAATGGGTTAAAACAAAATAAAAATAGTTATCTTCATCGTAAACTTATT